>JAMXBD010000541.1:600000-854256 GCA_024138025.1 Combretum micranthum | reverse complement strand
AAAGTATTTGTTATTTCATTTACTTTAATTTGCAAGTGCTCAAAAGAAGTGGGATCATATTTTAAAAATTGGAATTTGGGGAAGTTTTCAATGAAGGGTAGTTTATCCGGCCCAAAAGGGGGGAAAAAAAGAAGCGTGGCTTGTGCTAATGAAATAAGTCTCATCTAATATATATATGTTATATATATATATATTTATACCAAAGAAAAGAAAAATCAAATATTAAAGGAAAATCAATGAATATATGATCTGGATTTTGGTATTTTGCAATCATTTGTCTTGTGTTGTTTATTTTAACAAACTCATAGCTGGCCGTCCGTTATTATCAGTGTGTGTTTCACTAGAAGAACGTGTTTGAAAACTAATTCCGCTTTCCTTTTAGGATCTTCATAAATGATACACGTCTTAATGAGCAAGTAATTTTTTTTAATAGGAAATATACATCATATATATATATATATATGATGGATAACTACTAATTATACTTTAACATATAAAAGCAATAGTGAATAATTTTTGAAATAACTACATTTTATGATTTATAAATACATTTTACATTTTAGAAAATAATTTATACTTATTCATCACCTATTATATTATTTCACTGGGTGTGTTATCTAGTGAACCTTTCCTATCCTTCCACCGTTTTTAGGTCATGAAATTCAAGGATAAAATTTGATCTTAGATCATGCACGCGCACATCCATTAGAAAGCCAATACATATCATCAGCCAATTACTCGATTGTATGTATAAGTTTCCGACTACACTATATATCATGCTAAGAAAGAGGTGAGGCAATATGAAATGATATGTCAACTCGTGTGGCCATCTTAACCAACATTGCAACTTGATCTTATAATAATGCTTATGGAGAATAGTTGTCGGGGCTAACCTCTGGTTAGTGACGATAATCAAAGATTCCAATAAAAGGGCATTGAAATTACATGTAGGTAATTTATTCTCGAAGTGGATTTAAGGATTTGGACGCTGATTATGTATTCCACCAGCATATACGATGCATATGATACGTATCTGTTTGCCGGTCCATCACAAGGAAAAAGGAAAAGTCCCATCAACGTTGACTTAATTATTTGCAGCAAACATCGGATGATGACCTGATGGGATTCTATATAGTGGTTGTTGATTCTTTCTCAATGCCAGTTTCAAGGGAATTTTTTGGATTAAATCGCGTAAGAGGACTTAGATGAGGACTTTATCATAATGTGGGAGGTTTTTATGCAAATGAGATAGGTTGGTTCAAACATGATAAGTTTATTTACGGTGGATTGGTTTAAATATGAAAGAAACAAATTTAATAGGCTCGTTTCATTCAAAGATGGTAGGTTTGTGTAAATATAGTGGTTTGTTTATGATAGATTGGTCAAAATACGATATATTTAATATGCAAATATAGTAGGTTCATCCTTATTTTGAGTTGTAGTACAACCACTTACAACCCCCGACCCACACAAGTGAATGTGTTCTAGTCTAAAACACAATATGGGAACATTTAATGAAGAGAAATGAAATTAAATTTTGATTCAACCAGGTGTAGATAAAGAGAAAAGAAGATTTTATTAATACAAAAAGGGATAATTTTATAAATGGTATTTGAATTTTAATAAAATATGTAATTATATACCTAAATTTTGAAAATGATCGATTTAGTACCTAAACTTTGAAATTGATTAATTTGCTATCTAAAAAAATTTGAAATTAATCAATTTAGATCCGGAAAGAACTTAATGGAGGAATTGTTATTGTGTATGAAAAGTTCTTTTAAGTATCAAATTTGTTAATTTCAAAATTTAGGTATTAAATTGATCAATTTCAAACTTCGGGAACCTAATTATATATTTTATCAAAGTTCAAGTATCATTTATAATATTGACCTATAACAAAAAGATAGAATATTCTGAAAAAAAAAAAAGAAGTGGAAAAGAAAAAAAAAAATGTATAACAATATTACAAGTGTTGCAGATAGAGTGTCATGCCTTAAACATATCCTTACAAAACACTAATGCTCAATTCCTAAATCTCGTAATCATTGTGTCATTTTGTTAATCAACGAAAAAAAAGTTCCTGAAATAGAGTGAGTAATGTCCATTACCATAACCCATAATACATGTCCATTATTGGACCATATAATGCTATCCATTATTGGGCTACAACCAATACCAATAATTACACCCATGCACATCAACAATTTCACAATCGTAAACCAACTAACCAGTGGATAATTTTTTACAAAATATGAAGGGATTCTAGGAAATCAATTCTAAATGATAATATAATTCCAAATAATTTTTAATGGATAAATTACACCTGACGATATGAATATTTAAGAGTAGATTCATTTCAGATATCTACGTTATTGATGATCCATTCTTGATTATGAGCCCACTAGGGTCAAGCCCATACATTAATGGGTTTGGCTAATACGCTCAACCTAAACCCTTTAGTTACTTTCTTTATAATATGATCTAGTCTCGTTACCAACCTAGATGGATTGCTTGGTTGTCTCCAACATATTGATCACTCGACACCTATGGCTTGACGAGCCTTACTTCGCATATAACGGTGATGTGGTCCCTCCCTACGATCACCACTATGCCTACTAAGGCCTTTAAGCCAGCCACTCGCCCACTCACCCACTACGTGTATAATTACCAAGTCAACCCCCTATAGATACTTATAGTTCTTTTTAGATTCAAGTAATATCGCACCCAACTATTCTTTCTTACTTAGGTTGCATGCTTGTCATAGCTAATACTAATTTAAGTATTAGAGTGGCCACGCCGAGCCCGTGGCCAGCGCTTTACTAATTTATCTTCTGTTTTGCAGACTTCCCCACTTGCCATGGCTTAAGCCTACTGTCTTTACGTGAAAGCTCTATTCTTCGGCTACTATTGGTTGACTATGAAAAAGGATGCGATAGAAATAGTCAACAAATGCCTACAATGCTGAAAACAAGCACCTTTGGCTCATGCACTGAGCAATTGCCTTTGGTCACTCGCCATCCCATGGCCATTATCTTAATGGGGAATGGATATACTTGGGCCTTTATTCAGGACATTTAGATAAAACGATTCATCATTATAACAGTCGACTACTTCACTAAATGAGCAGAACTACAAAGAGTCGCCAACATCATAGAACAATCTGCAAAATCCTTTGTGACTAACCACATCTTATGTCGATTCGGGGTACCACATATTATAATCATTGACAACGATACACTTAGTTTGATGACAACCGATTTAGGAAATTCTATTGCATGACAACCGATTTAGGAAATTCTGTTGCTATCACCACATTGATATTAGGTAAACATCAGTCTCTTACCCTCAAACCAATGGACATGTAGAAGCAGTGAACTGCATCATAGATGTAAGTCTTAGAAAGATGGTCGATCGAGGCCATGTTAGACTGGCATTTGGCATGGAAGCCCTACACTTAGTAGAATTAGATCTCATAACCTAAAGAACCCAAGAATTCTACCCAAAAGTCAATCAGATAGCATTAAAAATCAACCTAGACACTATAAAAGAACTTGTAACCAAGCCAAACAGAGACTTGTGGCTTATCAACTTAGAGCTGCATGCTATTATGACAAGAAAGTCATGCATAAGGAATTCAATCCCGACAATATAGTATGCTACAAACTAATGGATGTGGGAGTAAGAGAAGGCCAAAGGAAGTTGACCTCTACTTAGGAAGACCTTGTCTGAGTCATTGAAAACCTCAGTAATGCGCCTATTGTCTGGAAAGGCTTGACCAACAGCCAATCCCAAAAATATGAAATGCAAATGGCTAGTATATGTTTTTATGTAATTTTCCAATTTCGAATTATTCCTAGAGGATATGGTTACCTGGTAATAAAAGCATACCAGCCAATTAGGCTGCTTATACTCAGCACCAGCGTCCTACTTTCTCTAGTCCCTTGTGAGGCTACGGCCTTGGTGATCAACCAACCGACCGATCGACCTGCTTATGCCTAGCATGTGCGTCCTAAGTTCTCCAATCCCTTGCAAGGCTATGGTCCCAGGAACCAATCGACCGATCTACTTATGCTTAGTACCAGTCCTAAGTTCTCAGTCCCTTGCCAGGCCATAGCTTCAGGGACCAACTAATGGGATGCTTACGCTTAGCACCCTCATCCTAAGTTCTCTAAAATCCCTTATGTGGCCATGGCCCCAGGGATCGACCGATCGAGTTGCTTACACTCAGCAATCACGTTTCAAGTTCTCCAGTCACTTGTGAAGCTACAGCCCTAAAAACTGGCCATTAAGCAGGCTACTAACACTAAGCATCGCATCCAAAGAATTTACTAAGTGTTAACAATAATGTTTTAGGTTTATGAATTCAGTATGTATATTTCTCTCACATTGAAGGTAATATATATATATATATATTCATATACGTATTATTCTTGGGAAACAAGGAAAGAATCCTATTATGGAAAAATACTATACAGTCTTCCTATAATTACTCCTTATAAAAAAGTTGCTATTTTACACAGTCAATGACTCCCATATAGAAATAACTTACGTCCACACTCCTCCTCAGGTTAGAGTATAAACGTCCAACATACCCAACATACCAATCACATAATGAAACGCCTTCTTTGAAACTGCTTTTGTAAGAACATAAGCAAATTATTCTTTCAATTTTACAAAAGGAAATTGGATAATCTTTTGATCAAACTTCTCTTTGATGAAGTGCCTTCAACTTCAACATGTTTTAGGGCGATAATGTTGTATACCATTCTGCGCAATCTAAATGGAATCCTTATTATCACAATAAAGATTCATAGGCCTTGCGTTCTTAATCCTCAAATATAATATAACACATTTAATCCACAACAACTCATAAATTCGATGGGCTATTCCTCGAAACTCAGCTCCTGCACTTGACTTTATAACAACCTTTTGCTTTTTGCTTTTGCAGGTTATAAGATTTCCTTCCACAAAAGTAAAATAGCGTGATGTAGATTTTCTGGTTGTTTGATCACCTGCCCAGTCCACATCCATATATCCTTCGATATTAGAAACATCATTCTTTGAGAAGAGTAAACCTTTTCTTAGGTAGCCCTTTAAGTATCTCAAAATTTGGTTCACTGATCCATGTGTTCTTCACTTAGCCGACGCATCATTTGATTGACTACGCTCACTGTATAAGCTATATCTGTCCTAGTATAGGATAAGTAAATTAACCTTCTAACTAGCCATTGGTAGTGTCCTTTATCTGTTGGAACTTGATTAGGAAAAATTTCAAGCTTATGATTTATTTCTATAGGAGTTGTGGCTGGTTTACATGATCATTCCAGTTTCAATTAAGAGATCAAGTACGTATTTTATTTGAGAAAGAATAATTCCTTGATTGGTCTTTACTACTTCGATACCTAGAAAGTATTTAAGCTGTCTCAAGTCCTTCATTTCAAATTTAGTAGCCAAGTAACCTTGTAGATGCTTCATTTCTTTGTAATAGGGATGCAAGCGGGGCGGGTCATTATAGGGTACCCGACCGTGCAACCGCTAAAAACCCTATAGGGCTTTTGGGATTAAAAAAACCGATAATTTATGGGTGGGTTTTGGGTTTATTATGTAACCCTTGGGAAAACCCGACTCGGCATAAATTCAAAATATTAAAAAATTAAAAATATTATGTTATTAAAGCAAGGAATCCATTTATTCTGTATATGAAAGTAAGTGGAAATGAAGTGTTTGCATCATTTTATATGATATTATTGGTCTAAAATTCATTTTTCAATATAAGTGTTTGTATAATTAATAACTTAAAACAAAATTCTTTCTTTTGCTTTTTTATATGAAAAAAAAAATTGAAAATCTTGTAGCCGGGTCGGTCTGGTTATGGGTTCCTTAAAAACCTTAGTAGGTCGAGTTTTGGGAATGATAAAAAAAACCTAATAGGGTTTTTCTCGAGTTCTGGGATACCCATTAAGACTCAGGTCGGGTTCGTGTTTCAAAAAACCCATCCCAAACCCGCCCCGGTTACATCCCTACTTCATAATCATCTCCAGTAAGAACCATATCATCTATATACACAATTAAAGCTGCCACTTTCCCTTCTTTGTGTTTTATGAACATAGTATGACCTGCAACACTATTTATAACCAAAAACTTTCATTGCCATAAAAAACCTCCTAAACCAGGCTTTAGGTGACTACTTGAGCCTATAATGATTTTCTTTTTCAGTTTGCAAACTTTATCTACATTTGATGAATCAAGTTTTACTCCTGGTGACAACTCCATGTATACCTCTTCTTCTAAGTCCCATTAAGGAAGGCATTCTTAACATCAAATTGTTTTAGAAGTCATTATCGATTTGTTGCTGTAGAGATAAGAATGTGAACTGTATTTAGCTTGGCTACTAGTGCAAAGGTCTCTTGGTTATCCTCCCCATATTTTTGCGTATAACCCTTTGCGACTAGCCTCACTTTATACCTATCAATGCTCCCATCATCTTTGAGTTTCACGGTGTATACCCATTTACATCCGATTGCTTTCTTTCCTTTAGGAAGTGAAGTGATTTCCTACGTAGAGTTCTTTTGCAGGGCTTCCATCTCTTCATTCGTCGCCTTAGTCCATCTTGGATCATCTAAAGCTTCTTGCACATTACTAGGGATAGACATACTAGATAATTGATTAACAAAAAGCGCATATATCTTAGGCAAATTTTAGGTAGAAACATAATTATTGATAGGATATTTGACATTGGCTTTGAGATCACCTTTATAATGTTTCTTTGGAACACCTTTGTTCAATCTCTATGGGTACCTTGGAACTAAATTTTTAGGAAGGACAATAAACTCATTAGTAGAATTATCAGATATTGGACTTGAGGCTACCTAAGAGTTATCATTTTAGATATTCCGAATAGACTCTTTGGTAAATGGTGTTAAAATAGGAAGATTTGTACTATCGAATTATTCTTCTCCATGGTGGTTGTTGTCCTCATTGTTACTTCCATTCAGCCCTTGACAACTGATTTCTTCCAATTATAAGAAGTTAACTTCTTCATCTAGCTCTGTATATTCTTCTATATTTCTTTTCACGCCTTACAACATGTTCCCCTTTTCACTGTTCTCTGAATAAAATGGTTCTGATTCCCAAAAAGAAACATCCAAGGTTATATGCAACTTGTGAGTTTGAGGATCATAACACTTGTACCCTTTTTGAAATCTAAATAACCCATAAAACACACTTTTTTGCACGTGGATCAAGTTTAGTTCTTAGGGCTTTAGGGATATGAACATACATTATGCACCAAAAAACCTAAAGTTCAAGGTTTGGAAGGCGAGGAATTGAAAGTAAAGATTGCATTTTTTGTAGAGGATTTAAAAACCTAAAACTCAAGATGGGAGCGATTAATGAGATAGATAGCATATTTTACAGCCTCACCCCATAAAATTCTAGCATGTTCAACCCAAAGAGAGAAGCATGAACTACTTCTAGTATTTGTCTATTCCTTCTTTCCGCTAAGCCATTTTGTCGCGAGTATGTATATAAGAGGTTTGATGGTGAATTTCATGCTGTTAAAAAAATTCCCAAGAGAGGCATCCATAAACTCCATATCATTATCTAATTTCCAATTCAAAATTTGTATTTGTTTCTAATACTAGTGCTCACCATGTTGCGAAATTCCTAAAAAGCTTTAAACATCACTTTTTGTGAAGCGATGATATCCAAGTCATAGTGTGCATTCATCAATAAACGTAACAAAATATCTAGCTTTAGATAAGGAAGGAATTTTTGCGGGTCCCCATATCAGAATGCATAACTTCAAATGGCTCAAAACTTTTATTTAAACTTGATAAATAAGGAACATGATGGCTCTTTGCCAACTCACAACATTACAGTGAAAGTCTGAATTACTTAAGTTTGAAAAAAACTGAGGTTGTAATTTCCTAAGGTGTCCAATAGAAAGATGACCCATTGTTGGTGTCATAGCCAAATAGTTGTTCTGTTTTGTTCTTGACTACTAGTCTGATGTGTTCAGTTGAACTTTTGTCCTCCATTCTTTGTTAACTTTAAGTAATACAATTTTCTGTTTAACACCATAACAAGAGCTAGTCAAATATCTTGAAAAACATAGAATGAAGGCCAAAAGGTTATAGTACAATTAAGGGTAAAAGTAACTTGTCCAACCGATAACAGATTATTTTCAAGAGATGACATAACTAAACAAATTCATTGTAAGAGTATTTATAAGGTGACAGGTCCTTACTCAACAACAGGACATGTTGTACACTAGCCATTGAAACAACTGATTAAGATAGGGATAGACTGTAATTGACTAGAGTCTTAATCATACCATCAATGGCCTGCATCAATAATCTAGTATTATTAGTGGAAATTGTAGAGAGAGCACTTACCTTTCCCATAATACGTGAATGAATAATATTTGCCATGGGCAATCATTTTTCCTCATCACTGTATTCCACTTCATTCGCAGCTGTCACCATAGCGTTTCCAACAGCCTTCTTTTGTGGTTTTTTTTCTAAAAACTCCCACTAGTGTGGAGAACCAGTGATCCCATAACAACGTTGCTTCAAGTGACCTAATTCACCAAGATGATCATACATAAGATTGTTAGACTTTTCCACTAAATTGATTTTTGCAATTCTTGCTAAGACCAAATGATGATCCTTGTCGAGTTTTAGTAGCCACTGCAGCTGAGTGTTTAGGAATTGAGCGATGGCCTCCCATCATTTGTCTTTGTTGATACTCCTTCCATACATATGCATATGTGCTTTTAAAATCTAGTTTTGGATCTTTTTGTAAAATTTTTCCCCTAACTTGATCAAATTTAGAATCAAGTCCAATTAGGAAAATATGAATTCAAAGTTAGCCATTGCTAAATGTAATTGGACTACTCCTTCAATAGTTCATGCTTGAGAAATTGACCTATGACCAATTTCCTGAAAAAATCAAGTTCATTGTAATATGTGGATAACAGTCTACCATCTTGTCTAGTAGAGAAATATTTTTTATTTAATTCAAAAAGTCGATTCCGTCAATCCATCATATAAGGTTTTTGATATAGCCCCCATATTTCTTCGTTGTAGGGAGAAAAATCATTACATTAGCGATGGACTCTTGAATCAATAAGCCAACTTTTCACCTTTGATTTTCGATGACCCATGTCCTAAAATTAAGGTCTTCAGGTGAAGGTTTTGTTGCTGCTCTGATGAGATATCCAATTTTACTGTGCTCTAATGCATATCTCCATAAGTTGAGTCATAATGAATAATTAGTCTCATTTAGAATGATACTTGTGGGAAAGGAAAATTTGTCTTGTTGATAATAATTGGTGTGTTATTTGTTGTTGTTAGAAGAAGAGATTCTTGTTGATTCATTTGTTTTTTCAAGTACGAGTTTCAAGGAATAAGAATGTTAGAGCAGTTTGGTTAATTTTGGCACTGCTCTAATACCATGTTAACAACAATGATTTAGGTTTATGAATTTAATATGTATATTTCTCTCATATTGAAGGTAATATGTATACATATATTCTTACCTAAGAAGGAAAGAATCATATTCTAGGAAAATACTACACAGTCTTCCTATAATTATTCCCTAAAAAAAGCTTCTATTTTATACTGTCAACGACTCCTATATAGAAACAAGTAAGATCATTACCTTGGTTGTGAGCAAAATAAAGAACACTTAAAAAGAAAGATAAATGCATCTAAAATTTATTCAATAACTTGCAAAAATTACAATAGTTTTAACTGACTTCTCGACCAATATAGTTTAAAACGACATCCTAGCTAATTACTACAAATCTTCGATATACGTTGTGAATCCTAGAGCTTCTCTTGGTAAATGCTATTGATCGAAACATCCGTAAGCAATTAAGGATGCTCTTGTTTCGTCCACGATCGGTGAAAATCCAGTCAACCGTTAAACCACTGAACTACACTAAGCTTTTCATGCTAAGGAAGCATGAGTAAAATGTGATGATTAGAGAATGATTGATGGACAAACACATAAGAATGCCAACCAACAATTTGTGAAAGCAAGGACCTTACACCATCTCGGTCAATCTAACCTTCCTAGAATCCAAATCTTTCAAAGATGGAGAATTGGAGAAGAACCTACCAAGTTCCCCTTTACTGACTCTATCCTGATGTAGTCGCATCTAAAGCTAAAAGAGAAAGAGCAAAAGCCTCGAAACAGGAGTTTCCTCTCCAAAGGGAGGGAAAGGGTTATCTGCCTAGTTTCATCATTGTAGAGACCCATATAATTAGAGATAATGAGACCTATGGCCTCCATTACACGCCATAGCACAAGAAGAAAATTCTTACTACCATGAACAAGTAAAGCTTACTTTAAACAAAAGTCCTATAAGAAAACTTTGAACTATCTAAATAGGAGGTGGAAATACAATGGTAAGGGCTTGATCTTTATAGTTAGATACAAGGTCACAACTCCATGAAAAAAGAAACATGAATTGTTTCAAGGAATAAAACCACATGAAGAAAGAAAAAGAAAAGTTGTAAATGAACAATGGTAGAAAGATACCCCCCTATTTATAAGCAAAGAATGAAAAATAAATATGGAAAAGATCCCACAATATCTTAGGAACGTCAACTGATGTAGGCCCCAGCCATCCGATTGATTTAATCGTAATCCAACATTCCATTCAAAGATACTCATTTATAAACATGCGACACAAATCTTTGAATGGCGGCAACAAACCCCTAGGAAGATGCAAGCAAACAAAGGTCAAATCTAGAATGAAATATAAGGAAAAAATAATTAAGAGAAAAGATTATACAAAATTAAAAAAATATTTGATTAAAGATCATGAATATAATTACATTGAAACGATCGACATCAGATTGGACACAACATCAATCTTTTGCCAACTCTTCATTTATTCTTTGACAAATTGATCAATCTAAGAGGTAGGTAACCCTCACTAGCCATACCACTAATGGAACTAGTTGGAGGAATCACTTTGCCAAGTGGCCTAGACTTCTGACCAGCCACAGGAGTTACCACAATAGTAACATTAGGAGCAGATTCAAGTAACGGCTCCCCCCATTGACTAACACGGAAAAATCTAGACTACTTGCTAACCCTCATGAACGATGTCCTCACCTTCCTCATCCTCTTTTGAGACCATCGTTCTACCAGGAGATAAGAATGAAAATTTGCCAAGGAACTCTGCTATAAGAACAATGCTTGTGGATATACTAGATGAACTCCCAATTGTCCCTTGTTAATCCTTAACTTATCTCTGCCTAGCTTCACTGCTAAAATAATCATCTATAGCAAAACCTTGTTGGCTAGCACCAAGAGCAGTTGTCGATATTCCATAAAAATAGAAAAGTATAATAAAAATTAAAAATTAAAAAAATAAAAATTTAGTTAAGTTAAAAATTTAAAAATTAGGGAACTCCCCTCTCCCTCTCACTTTAGTAAATAAGCTTATAAATAAAAAATGTTTTTTTTAATTAAAAGGCAAAAAATTAAAAAATATTGTAAAAATAAACGTAATATAACTTTTTATAGGTTTAATGTTCGATTTATAATGTTTTGGTCTACATTTATAAATCATTTTAGACCTTGGAGCCATTGCTAATTTAACCCATTTTGTTAAGATTATATTGGGCCTAGTCTTTATAGTTTAAGTGTATTTTGATTAGCATATAATCAACAAACAAGCCAACTTGGGCTTTTTAGGTGTTTTTGGGTTCGTTTTGGAAAAAAAATACAAAAAAGGATGTTCTGGAAATATATACCAGATCTAAGCGAGTGACGACGCTTTTAGTGGGAGCGTCTATGGATTTAGCCTATAGATGCTCTTGTTGACAATACCTTGTGTGTAATCATGTATACACATAAAGCGCTGTCCATGATAGTGCCTTGGGAATACAAAGAAGGATGGTGCCTTCACTATAGCCATGTTGCCCCAATTTCCACCCAAGAGCATTTGCTCTCATTCTTCCCAAAAAAAAAATCTCTAAAAAACCGACGAGTAGAAGCTGCCTCCTCTAATTCTTGTTCATCTTTGGCAACATTTTTCGAAGTAATCCGCTCTCCGAACTCAGATAAGGCCTTTAATTTGTTTTTCTTTTTAAATTTGTAAGCGAAAATGATAAGAAATGGAGAAAGTGAGGGGTTGTGTGATTTTGTCCAAATCAATGTGTTGTAGCTATTGGTTTTGAGTTGTGAAGTGTTGTAGGAGTAGTGTATGTAGTATTGGTGAGTCATTTGTTGATCTATTAAGTTGACATTAAGTTTATGTCCATGAATACAAGGTGTTCGATGAAATGCTTCAATGGTTTAATGTTGTGGATTTTGATATTTAAATTTAATGTGAGCCATCAATTGTGTGATTTTGTCTAACTTAGTATATTATAGTTGTTGGTTTTGAGTTGTATGGTGTTGTAGGAAAAGTTTACGAAGTCCATGGTGATTTATGAGGTATATAATGAAACTATATTAATGGTTAGAAGGTATTTGGTGGAATGCCACAATTGGTTAAGAGCTGTCCGTTTGTTGATAGTGATGTTTAATCGAATGTGAGTGAACGATGTTTTAGATGTTGAAGAAATTGTCATAATTTAAATTGTAAGAAATAAGATCTAACATTTTAGTTTGCTGTCAATAGGTTTGGAATGGCTAATTACATAAGGTTCAATGTTTATGCACATGGAAATATAGTGGATGGATGTTGTGGGCCACAATATGACAAGCCTCCCATTGGGAAACTGAAGGTTAGGATGGATGTTGGTTTTGAAAAGATTAAGAATATTATTTGTGGCAAGATTGGTGTGGATCATGGTAACAGTGATGTCAAGATAATACACAGGCATGCACATTATATGATTCATGGGGTTATATACATGTTAATGCTAATTGTGGATGATGACAGTCTTGAGGATTTGATTTCACTTGCTGCTGAGTTGGGTGCTAGGTTAATTCATGAAATATTTGTAAAAGCCACTGATTGGGCTATCACACCTCTAAATGTTGCTGGTGGTCGAGATGACATGAATGAACAACATGCTAACATGTTAGGCGTCAGCAATTTCAACTCAGTTCATCTTCAAATGTTCCCTCACAGAATGAAGGTGCTGTGCCAATTTCACCCATGCATTGTGAGCAATATGATCCAATGCTAGTGGATATGATAATGTTAGAATTTGAGAATAGAGTTGCATAGGAAGTGGCACTAGTGTTTGCCACTGGGCTAGAAGATGATCATTTCAATGGTTACTATTATGTGGATGAAAATGGTAATACAGTGGAAGATAAGGTAGATGAAGAGAATGATAATGTTGTGGAAGAAGAAGTTCAAACGGGCAATATTGCAAGTTTGGCTGTCCCACATTACTCAATGTCATGTGATTTAACGTCAAGTCAGGCATCGGTGAGAGATACAATTCCTTATTTTAATGTAGGTGGAGGCGATGATGGCTACGTGACATTTGAGGATGCATTGCATGCTATGTCTGCTAATATTTGTGATATCCAAGAATTAGTGAAGGGAATGATGTTCAAGACAAATGATGACGTAATTGAGGCTGTAAAATCTTTTCACATAAGAACACTTTGCAACTTCTGTGTTGACGATTCAAAGAAAACCCTATGGACTACTCATTACACCAAAGTGATTAAGGTTATTCATGGTAGATACAGGCTTGTTTGAAAAAACTAGAAGGCCTATTTGTAATCACCAAGCTTAATGGTCCCCATTCCTACACTAATCCATTACTTGGACAAGACCATTCATAAATAGACTCAAATATCTTAGCTCGAGAATTTATGAGCTTTGTTCGGACAAATCCCAATTGTAAGGTAAAGGAGCTTGAGTCTCATTACTTGGCTATATGCGGGTATATGGTTTCCTATAGAAGAATTTAGGAAGGTAAGAAAAAAGCAATTGCTATGGTTTATGGTGAGTGGGTGAAATCTTACAATGAACTCCCAAAGCTATTCTATGGAATCAAGTCAACTATCCCGGGATCAATAGTCGGGTGGGGCTAGACAAGATCATCTCAACCGGATGAAGCATATTTTAAGTGGGTATCCTGGAGCTTTGGCCCTTGTGTGGAGGCCTTCAAGCATTGTAGGCCAGTTATTTGTATAGATGATACATTTCTATATGGCAAATACAAGTACGTATTGCTCGTGGCATGTGGTGTATGGGGTTGTTGACCATCTATACCCGAGTTCTGGTACACTATGCAAGAGGGTGAAGTTGTAGATGATCGGATCGAGCACGAACAGCAGAAATATGAGACTGTCCATCATGCTCCATCATCATCTGCTACCACATCTAGAGTTGTGAGGGGACAACATAGCACCTCCTCGTTGCTATCCTACCACACTCCATATAAGGAGTTGGCTCATCATCACGTCATTCTCCACCACTACCATAAAAGATGCGTCTAGTAGTTTTAGATCTGGAGACATGGGTAAAGGATTGACACAATTATCACAATTTAGGATACCCACCCAGGCTATACTGGTCGCTCCACCAGATTTTAATGCATCTCCGGTTCAGGAAGATGAACCAGAGGTTACACCTGCACCTTCACCTACATAACCTGGTCAGTCATCCATAGTGTCGAGGATTGCTAGAGGTGTATGATGGAGTACTAGGAGACGATAGGATTATAATTTTCCTTGTTGTATTTTCTTTTCATTTAAACATATTTGTATTTTTCGATTCACTTTATGTAATGAACTTTTGGGCCTTTTTGGATTATCAGTTTTTTATTAGTATTAGTTCGGTATCGGTTCCGTATTGATATCAGTTTAGTATTGGTTCGGTTCGGTTTGGTCAATTTATGAGTAAAACTGCCAGTTTATCATCGACATCATATCAGTATTGGTTCAGTATCTTTTTCACACCAAAAAGACATCAAAACAATACCAAAACGATGAACTAAACATGCCCAATTATTTATCAATGATGGTGAATTTTTTTTCACTTGGATGGTTTGGATTGGTTTTTCATGCCACAAGAAAGTAGTGAATTGGTTTCAGGAGTTTATCGTGTTATTAAATGTTATTTATGCAAGTTTGAGATGTTAGATTGGCTGAGTATGCCACTAGTGAGTAGTGGATTGGTTTCAAAAGTTTGTCCTATTAGTGAATGTTATTTTTGCAGGTTTGCGATGTTGATTGGTCAGGCATGCTACTAGTGAGTAATGGAATGATTCGTGGAGTAAGGAGATGGTGATGGTGGTATACTTTCTTAATTATTCTTGTGGATTTTTTGTTGCGTTACTAGTTTAGGCGTTTAACTTATGGTATTTGGGCATTGTTTGCAGGTTGGCAGGATAGCTGAAGGGCTTATACTAAAGGCACCATTGGAATGAAGCCTTCATTGTTTACACTAAAGTTGTTGTCTCGAATGGCACCTTCGTCATGTGATTGCGCCTTATGTATATACATGATTGGACATAACATCCTATCAACAAGAGCGTTTATAGGCCAAATCCATAAGCACTTCCACTAATAGCGCCTTCACTCGCCTAGATCTAATATATGTTTTTAGATCATCCTTTCTATGTATTTTTTTATCCAAAACGAACTCAAAAACACACAAAAACTGCCAACTCGGTTAGGGAATAGTTGTGCAAAGGGAAGGCCAGGGTTCAATCCCTGATGTGGATGGAAAGGGGAAATATGACACGCACCATACAAAGACATGCGTGGGGCCCTCAAGCACTTGAAGCCCGCGTCCTTCCCCATGAAATCCAACGTTATGGATAGAGCTTAAAAGATCTATGTTTAATTAAATTTCCATTTCTTTATATAGAATTTCTGGCAAAAGAAGGTCAAAAGTGAGGTTGTGTAGTCTATTTACCATCATAATCAAAATTATAATTCTAATATTTATTAAAACTTTGTCAACAATCATTTCAAAATTAAACTCTTCATCATCTCTTGTATACGTTAGAGAGTAAATCAAAGGCCATGCACAAATTGAAAGAGAAGAAGAAAGATTCTTTTGGCTCTATTTCTCACCACTACCCTTTTTTTGCCTAAACTACAAAACCCCACTACACCTAGAAATCTAAAACCACCTTCGTCACCCAAATGAAACTCATAAGCCACCACCACCTCATCTCCAACACTCCACTAACCGTCATCACCATCTATGCTCAAACCCACCTTAAGACCATCAACCCAAACATACATACCCTTCACCAACACCATAACCACTCGATCCATAGCCAACACTGTAGTCGCTCGCCAAACGAACCTTATTGAAAACCCATCTCCAACCCCTACCTACCCCACCTTAGGCACCCATAATAGCAACCTCCATAATCACCATTAACTCAACCTAAACCTGCAACCTCCAACGCCTCAACCCAAACATATGAACCACCTTTAACTTAGTGACCTCCTTCTTCGTCTAACCACCAAAAGAGATGCCATAACTTTGTTTTCACTTTTGTAGGTCCTCTAACTCGTGATGCCTCTGACTAGAACCGATTCGTGGAAAAGTTAAGGTCCAACATTAGCTTCTTGATCAAGTTCTGCCTTGTTTTTTTAGTCAACTTAACGTTTTCTGGATGTTATTGTTTTAGTTTTATTAGTATTTTATTGTATTTTCAATTTCTTATCATATTCCTGATGTAAATACTTGTAGGTACATGTAAACGTAACAAAAAAAAAGAAGGGAAAGAAAATAAAACAAAAATATAAATATTATGTACGATATTGTATGGAATGTGGTTTTACGCGTATCATACAATATATGTATTATAAAATAATCATGGACGTATACAATTTATAATACGAGATACATGTGTTATACATCGTATAAGTTCATTGGAAATACTTATATGTTGGGGAAAAGGAAAAAAATATTTATGTTTTTAAAAAAATTATAAAATTGCCATCAAGATCAAAATAATCCCGATTTTGAGCAATTTGATCTCGTCTCTTGAAGAGACGATGTCATTAGTGCCTGATTTTATCTCTTGAAGAGATCAGGTCAAGTTGGCTAATATCTTGTCTCTTCAACAGACGAGGTTGTGCCGTCTACTACCTCATATCTTGAAGAGACAGGTCATTAGTGACTGATCTCGCCTCTTCAAGAGACGAGATCTGCGAGTCTAAAAACCTCGCCAGACCTCCTTATTCCCTATTCCCTTTTCTTTCTCTGCACCGTTGTAATCGGAAACCTTAAGCCCGAAATTAAATGCCACATGTTTCGTCTCCAATTTGTTGTCGATTGAGCGCTATTAGCTTTGTCAACTTGTGTTTTTGGATCATCCGATGTTGAGGAATAAGCAATTTGTTGGAGAGGAGTGGTATAGGCGTGAGAACGAAGGACAACGACGAACGACAATGATTTGTGGTATGAATATGCAATTTTGGAAATTTTTGCTAAATTATTGATGCTACATTATTGAATATTTGTTGTATGTGTTGTGGGAATATTGTATGTTGTAAGATTTTGAATTTTTGCAAATTTTTTTTTGAATTGTCGATGTTAAATTGTCGAATATTGGTTGTGTGAAATGTGCGCATATTTGTTGTTGTACGCAAAGTTCAATTAAAGGGATACAAATTTTGTATAATTTATTAGAAATTTTTATAATTTATAATTTATTAGAAACCAGTAATTGAAAACAGAAATCAACATTTAAAATTATAATTTATTAGAAATTAGTAATTTCAATTTTATATGAATTAGATTATAAATTAGTGATAGAAATCAACATTTAAAATTTTACGTGAAAGGAGAAATGAACTTTATATAAAGTCATACAAATAAAGTAGATTAGAAATTAGTAATAGTAATTTTAAGTTTAAAAATAAAGCCATTCTTTTGCTGATTTTGTTAATACACCATGTCAATATACAATTAGAAAATCGGGTTATATAGTAGCATTACGAGTTATGTTAAATAAAAAGGGGAGCTCAATTCATAAGTGTGAAGTTGCAAATTTTATGCAATGAAGTTATTTTTGATGAGATGGTAGGATTGGTGAGGAAATGGATAAGGCGAAGTTTGTACTGTACGTTCATAGCAGCATTATGCAAGGGGAGGATGGTTTTGGTTCTGATAAGCGGCCGGTAGCTGTGTCAGTGTTAGTAGGAACTGTACGTATGAGCAAATTGTGGATATCATTTATAATAGACTGAAGGTAAATAGATGTACCCATCGGCTGGATCTATATCATAGGCTAGCTATTGGAGATATGACGCTACATTATGATATTATTCCAGTGACGGATGATGATGCTGCACAAGAGATGTTGGTGTACACGAAAGGATCAGTGGCTATTTATATGCAGATATCCAAAATGCATTATCACAGGCACCTACAAGGGAAATGGGCAATGATAGAGGTATTGGGAGCGATGGGTTGGTAAACTCAAACTCTACTCTAGTTTAGACAATAGGTAGCGCACAGGTGGAAATGTGTGCACCCACATCGATAAGTGGTCATGATATAGATACCATGCAAGACTCTTCGATAAGTGAATCAAGTGACAACCATGATGATGATGGAAATCATAATATTAAAGCTTTTCCCCAACAGTATCTTCTCCCGGGGTACAACTAAGGAAATTATTGGCACCGCTTCATTGCTCCTACTGATGTTGATGCAGTAGGGAGCTCAGTGCCAATTCTCTTTTTCAATGCTGAAGTTGGTAGTGGTTATGCTGCATATGATGATGAGCAGGAAATGAGTGTCGGGAATTAAAGCTTCAGCGATGAATTCAAGGTTGGGATGCGATTTGACACAAAAGATCATCTCATACGGGTAGTTAAAATGTGGCACATAATGAATCATTGCAATTTCAAGATGGTGGACTAAGACCCAAAATCATGGGCAGTTAAATGTTGATACGCATAACAGAGGTTGTAAGTTGAGACTCAGAGGCAATTATAAGAAACATGATGGGTGGTTTCACATCACTAAGTATGAAGAACCCCATACCTACTTGGATGAAATCACTGGACAGGATCACTCTCAGTTGGATTCCACCAGCATGTCCAGAAGCATCATATTAGATATCCATAATTCTCCAGATGTGAGGGCTAAGGACCTCCAACTCAATATCTTAAAACAGTTTGGTTCATATAAAGAGAATTCGTGAGGCAAAGAGAAAAGCAATTGAGTAGGTGTATGGAAGTTGGGAAGATTCATATGTGGAGCTCTCTCGCTTACTTAATGTAATAGCAGAGGCAAATCCAGGAACAAAGCTTGAGTGGCGAACCGTTGATTCAGATACCGTAGGACATGTGTTCCTAGACAAGCTTTTTTGGGCATTCGGTCCTTGCATCGAAACTTTCAAGTACTGCAGGTATGTGTATTAAATGTGATTGAATTTATTTATGTACGATTGATGTCAACTAACTAACTTATATTAGTTAATTCATTGTAGACCAATTATTACAATTGATGACACTTTCCTATATGGCAAGTATAAGCACAAACTGCTTATTATGGTTGCAGTAGATAGGCCATGTCATATAGTCTCATTGGCATATGCTCTTGTGGATGATGTCTTGATCAGACGCTACTCTAGTGCGTATATCTTGTTGTTGCTAAGTGGATTCATATTTGCGGATAAGTCATCAAATTACGTCCACCTGATGTATCTGCAGTTGCTCTAGGACTTAGAAAGGGCGGGGCAGTATGCGTGTGGATCAGCCTGTTTGGCATGGCTGTGTAGGCAGCTACGTTTGGCTTCCCACGTAGACACAAGGGATATTGCAGGACCCTTAGTTGTCTTGCAGATATGGGCATGGGAGCACTTTTCCCACATTGCTCCGATTCGTTGATAGGTTACAGCAGTTATAGTGGGGCGCTTACTAATAAGCCATTGAGGTATGACTTTTGATGTCACCAGCGTATCCATCTACTTGCTGATTGAGTATCGGACATCCTTGGATCGATAGACCGAACATCAGGTATGATTTTCTTTGCCTTCTTTCCTTCAAATTGATTACAATTGTGTTATTCCCTTCAAATTGCAACGTTTTAATATTTTTGTTAATTGGTTGTGTACTTTTTCCCCTTTCAACAGGTTGTGTGAGACCTTTGCAGTCCCATTCTAGACTCCCTTCCTCCATACTGCCAGGTGGGTAGCGACATTTAGTGTGCACGGGTCCCACTGGTGTGCTTCCATATAGTTGAGCACTAATACCTAGACAGAGTACTTCGACAATTTGGTGGATTCCAGGGGATCCCATACCCACCTGACGACATGAGAGCCCTGCATGAGATTGACATGCGGGGGCGTTCCGAGTGGGACTGGTAGGCGGAGCATACTAAATGGATAGTTGAGTGGGATGGTCTACATGATCGTATTATTGGTATGCCAGATATGCCTACCGGTACATCTGATGATTACTTCCAGTGGTACCACGCGATCACTTGAGACTGGATCAGTCGCACAGGGGCTATCATACGCTATATAGTAAGGTCACTAACTCAATAACCGTGTAAGGAAATGTATTTTATTTTCATGACTCATTGCTCTACATTTTTTTCTGTTGCTTGTAGGCAGATTTCATTTATAGAGTCCTAGACATGTATCCAGAGATTACTCTTTCCACTGCACGAGATGTTTATCGTGTAGTTGAAGAGTTCATGGGGCTTAATTTAAACAATCCACCGCCACCAGCACCAGCAACAAGACCAACATCTGATGACCCACAGACACAGGTTATTTAGAGATGACGTCCACATAGAGAGAAGCGTGGGCGGGGACAGGGTCAGAAACGAGGCCTTGGCCAAGGTATACAGATCATGGATGAGTGTTGAGATGAAAATTACTCTTAATTCTTGGGAATAAATTAGATTAATTTGTTATTAATTTATAGAAATTATTTGGAATTGGTACTTATTTGTGTTTTATATGATTTTTAGGAATTTGAAGTCAATAGAAGCAAATAGTATAAGATTGGAGCAAATTAGAATCAAGAGGCAAAAGTCAGCAAAGTAGGCCGGCCAGGAGAAGAATCAAAGCCGCCGGCTTAGAACTGGACTTCACCAGCGAACAAGCAAGGAAAAGAAGGAACGCCGGCAGCATATATATTTAAGCCGCCGGCCATCTCGTCTCTGGATGCTGAACACTATATGAAGGCCGCCAGCTTATCTATCAACACCACCGGCCATTACTACACTGGATGCATGAATGAAAACATACGCCGGCTGAGATAAGAGTAACGCCGCCGGCCATCATGGGGAAAGTGCCGGCCTATCATGAAATTGCAAGGGACAATGAAGAGGCAAATCAAGATAAGCCGGCCAATATGAATTTAAGCCACCAGCGTTTCTGTGTAACTGCCAGCCTTCTTGTAACGGCTGGGTAAATGAAAAGCCATGAAGCATTTAGGCCGGTCAATTCATGATCTAAACGGATCCAGCCTTTGTCCCTACGAATTCCATAACTTCCAAACTTGTATTTATATATTATTTAGGGTTTCTTTCAAGAGGATTAATTCATTCCATATTCAGATACAATTTTGTAAGAAAACCCTAGAGAGAATTCTAAGGGTCATGAGTGGCTAAACTCCAAATCTAGCCAAAGGATTGCTACATATTCAATTCAAGATGGATTGTGAGACCAAATTGGTTTGATTTCATTGTTCTTATTCTTGAGTATTTATGTTTCATCCGAATTATTTGTTGTTGCTTGTTATTCATGTATGACTTTGGATCCGGTTATATAGATAGCAAACAATAATCAATCAATTAGGAATTCATATCCGTAATTGTATGAATATCTTAATATAAGTGATGAAACAACACGATAGTCATAAAATAAATGATTATTTGTTGTTGTTGATGAAGTATAATCTATTCTAAATGATCCATGCTCTATGAGATTGTTGATTAGGGTTAGGTCTCTATAACTTCTAATGCAATTGATAGATTAAACCTTAAGAGTTTGTTTAGGATTGTCTATTCGATTAGGAATAATCAACAATCTTATCTTGGTTATTTAATACCTAAGGAGAGATTAATTTTCAGAGCTTATTGAAAATTATAACTAACCTATTCAAAATAAGAATAAAAATATTTGAGTCAATGATCAATCCCAAGAATTGAATTGTGGTAAGACTTTGGTTGGATATTTTCCTAATATAGAATTTTCGTATTTAGATATAGAATTTATTTAATTGTTTGATTTCAAAACCCCCCAATTTTTCTCTTCTTAATCTTGATAGAAACTTGAGAATTTTACCAGTCCCTGTGGAGACGATCCTGCTCACTCTATTTACAAATATTTAAAGCAGGTTGATTATAAATTATTATTTTGTTGGATTCGATACCCACCAATGAGCCTAAGCCATCCCACGTACTGTCATTTGATCATCCTGGCTCTTTCCAGTTCCTTCATCACAAGGCTGGCCCATCGTCATCATCACATACACATTTGTTGGATACCCCCATGCTAGACTCATTATATAGTGAGTTTCATATCCCTTCTAGCTCCACAGAAGAGGAGACCATCGCCATCTTGATATAGGGGAGGGACTCACATAGGTGGAGCCAGACCTAATCCCATTTCATCCGTACAGTGGTGCTGGTGGAGATGAGGATGGCACAGTTACATAGATTGATCCATCTACACAACATCCTCATTAGCGTACATTCGCTCGTACCTTTGTGAGACGGGGATGAGGGAGGCGAGACAGAGACCACCAATAGTAGATAGGAGATTTTCCCGATTTTTTTTATTATTGGATATAGATTCTTAATTTTTTACTATTACTGTATTCCTTTTCTCTTGTACATTTGATGAAAAGAAACAATCAGTCATTGATTTCATATTATGTTTTTTCTGAGTTTTATGTTATGTTTGTGATGAAAAGTTTGACAATACATTTGTGGTTGAATGATTTGGGATTGGAACTGCGTTTGGTTGGATTGAGTTTCGGAATACTACTGAAGTTTGGAAGTTGTTTAGCCGTGAGGGAGGATGGCTAATTGCTTATATAGCTGTTTTTATCTGATTTTTACAGGTTTTATTATAAATGTAAAAATGAATCTGTTTTTCAAGGAACAAAAGGGTAATGAAACAATTTTGCCTGACCTCGTCTCTTCAAGAGACGAGGTCAAATTGCCTAAAATCGGGATTATTTTGATCCCGATGGCAATTTTGTAATTTTTTAAAAAAACAGAAATATTTTTTTACCTTTTCTCTATATGTTGTGTGTGTTATCTCTATTATCATTTTTGTTTTTATGTCGTGATTTAGATTTGTAAATATTAGGCTTACTGGGATAATCATAATGCTTAAATAATTTTTAGGATACAAAAATTTTATGGTTCAAGCTATAAGTTATAATTATCAAATGTGAATATGAATAAATTCATGAGACATGCCATGATTCTAAAAAGAAAAGTATAAAAAAATAAATAGGTGAACTTTAAGTTATAGAATTAAAGAATAGAAAAATGAAAAATATGATGGACTAGTGTTCGAATGTAATAAAGTTAAGTTGATAATATAGCCATACGATACTATGCTATGTTCTTGATTTTAATGGGGATTTTGCATGTGAAATAACGAGATTAAATAAATAAATTAATATAATCATAAAGATGGGCATATATGTAATAATAATAATTTAAAAAATAGGCAAAACTGTCTAACCACCTTTAAATTCAAAAGATGTAGTTATGGTAACGTATAAAATCTATAATTAAAGAAGTGACTGCCATTTTTTTCAAATAACATTCATCTTTCTTGAAATCTTGGACATTCAACGAAATTCTCGATAAGTAAAAATCTATTTCCCTCTTCCTTTCATAATCTCTATCAAAAGTGGTCATTAAGGTTTATTTTCTTGTAGTGTTAGCAATCTTTGTGTTTTTGTACAAGAAGTAACGTTGTAGGAGAGAGAGTTTGATAAATTTGTGAAAGGGGAAACTTCAAAATTGGAAAAAAACAAAAGATTAGTTGTATTTATAATAAGGTAACACAAATCTTGTATGCAAGTTTTTAACTTTAATTTGTAAGAATTATTGGAAGGGTGTTTGGGCATGTGAAGAAGGGTTGGTTTAGTTATTCATAATGTTTTGATGTTGAGAACAGAGAAAAAGGTTAAAACTTTAGAAAAATTTATGAAGGAATCAAGTGTCTGTGTTCAACACGAATGAGTATACAAGTTGTGTACTTACTTGTATTAAATAAATAAAATGTTGTTTTGAAAAACTTAGGTTCTATTTCCTACGCGAATGAGTACACAAGTTGTGCTTAAGTTTGTGTAAAAGTCTAAGACGCATGTTTTTCAAGTTTTGAAGGTTTTGTTTCTCACATGAGAGAGTTTATAAGTCATGTTGAGACTCGTGTTGAACTAAAGTCTCTACAATCATGCTTCTATTCCCCATACAAATGAGTACACGAGTGGTGTACTTGCTTGTGTAGAAGTACACAAGTAAGAACATTATTATAAACAAACGCGCAATCGAAAAATGATAATAGCAAGCAGAAAGTAAAAAACACACAGATTTTACGTGGAAGCCCTTTCGGGAAAAACCACAGGCAGAGATGAGAGAGAAATCACACTATAGCAAAGTAGGAGTACAAGAATTGAGAGATTTACAACTCTAATCTTTCAGATCTCTTAATAGAAAATTTGTGTTTGTGATGTGTTTGAAGTATATTAAAAAACCCTAGAAACAACACACACACATATATATATATATGTGTGATAAGGATAACCGACATAACAGCCTAATTATGACATTTAAATATGTAATTAATAAGTCATAAAGGCCTGAATTATGACCGTTAAATGTATAATGAATGAATAATAAATATATGGTCAAATATTCATTCATTAACATTTAACTACGGGAGTCGGTTACAGAAATCGGGTCATAAACTCCAACAATCTCCACCTTGACACGAATTCTGGAGTAACAAACACACTAAACTCCAAAACTTTGATAAACAATTCCACCTCTTCCACAAGTTCCTCAAAGGAATCAATCAGCTACCGATACTACGCAAGTTCAAGCAATGCTCAAACTTTGCAATGGGAAGTGTCTTAGTCAATATATCTGTAGGGTTGTCATGAGTGCTCACCTTGCTCACTACAATATCTCCTCGAGCAATAATATCATGCACAAAAGTGATAACAGATGTCGATATGCTTAGTCCTTTCATGGAGTATCTGATCCTTAGTCAGAAAAATCGCACTCTGACTATCATAAAATACTGTAGACGTCTTCAAATCGCTAAGCTCAGAAAGCAACCCTTTTAACCAGATAGCCTCTTTAATCGCCTCTGTAATATCCATGTATTCCACCTCTGTAGTGGATAGAGCAATAGTAGCATAGCCACCAAGAGAGAAAACATGCCCAGTGATAGATCTTCTTTTATCCAAGTCCCCGGCGAAATCAGAATCAACAAATCCAACTACCCCATCTCTAGTTTTCCCAAAATGTAAACATATATTAGTAGTTCCTCTTAAGTATCTGAAGATCCATTGGACTGCTTTCCAATGTTCCTTGCCAGGATTCCCATATACCTACTGACAACATTAACGACATATGCCAAATCTGGACGCGTGCAAATCATTGCATACATAAGAGATCTTACTGCACTAGAGTAAGAAACCTTTGACATATAGTCAATTTCATCTTCTGATTTAGGAGATTGATCAGACGGCAGTCTGAAATGACCTGCTAAAGGGGTACTAATAGGTTAGCACTCTTCATATTGAACTTGGAGAGTCTCTTCTCAATATACCCTTTCTGACTTAGGTGTAAGATGCTTGATTCTCTATCTCTTGAAATTTCCATACCAATATCTTCTTGACTGCACCCAAGTCCTTCATCTCAAATTCCCTGTTCAATTGTGCTTTAACCCTATTTATCTCTCCTCTATCCCTAGCCGCTATCAACATATCATCTACATATAATAGTAGATATACACAGCTGTCATAATTACTTCTCCTGAAATCATGAGAAGTCATAAAAGAATCAAATCTTTTATACCACTATCGTGGTAATTGCTTCAACCCATATAAGGATTTCTTTAATCTACACACATGGTCTTCTTTCCCTAAGACCCTAAAGCCTTCCGGTTGATGCATGTAAATGTCTTCCTTAAGTTCACCATGCAAGAATGCAGTCTTCACATCAAGTGCTCTAACTCAAGATCCTTCATAGCCACAATACCAAGCAGTGCTCGAATAGAGCTGTGTTTCACAACAGGAGAAAACACGTCAGTAAAATCAATACTTGGTATTTGACTATAGCCTTTCGCGACAAGCCTAACTTTGTATCTGGGTTCTTCACAACTTGAGTCTCCTTCCTTTTTCTTGTAAACCCAGTTGCAGCGAACGACTTTCTTACCCTTGGGAAGTTTCACTAACTCCCATGTTCTATTGTTCTGGAGGGATTTAATTTCTTCTTGTATAGAGATCATCCACTTACCCGAATCATCACAACTAACCGCTTCTATGTAAGTGGACGGTTCCAAACTTGAATCAACATTATCAGCCACATTTAAAGCATATGCAACTAGATCCGCTTCCCCATATCTCAGTGGAGGCCTTATCTCTCTCCTGGGTTTGTCTTTGGCAATCGAATACTGTGGCTGAAGATGTAGAAGCTGTTTGAGAGATAGACTTAGTTGAATCTATATTGATATCAAACTCCACTTGCACACTTGATTTCTGCTAGGTTTCATCAGAAGTAACAGTAGGACATAAATTATGCAACATAGCTGATTCATCAAATATAACGTCCTTACTAATAACAACTTTCTTCAATTTAGGACACCATAATTTATATCCTTTAACCCCAGTCTTGAAACCAAGAAATACACACTTTAGGGATCTAGGCTCAAGTTTATCATTATTTACATGAGCATATGCAAGACATCCAAATATTTTCAAATCTGAATAATCTGCAGGGGATCCAGACCATACCTCATGTGGAGTCTTCTTCTCAATGGAAGTCGACGGAGATCTATTGATCAGTAAACAAGCTATGGAGGCAACTTCAGCCCAGAAAGATTTTGGCAACTTTGAATTGGAGAGCATGCATCTCACCTTCTCCATAATGGTCCTGTTCATATGTTCTGCAACCCTGTTTTGCTGGGGTGTACCAGGAACAGTGAGATGTCTAACAATTCCTTCAAACTTGCACAAGTGATTGAATTCACTGGAGTAGAATTCCAAGCCATTATCGGTGCGTAGATACTTCACCTGTTTTCTAGTCTGTTTCTCAATCATCATCTTCCACACTTTGAACGTAGATAAGGCATCACTTTTCTGCTTCAGGAAATATGCCCAAACCTTTCTAGAGTAATCATCTATGATTGTCATCATATAGCTGGCACCGCCACTGGAGGGCACTCTAGCAGGACCCCAAAGGTCAGAATGAATATAGTCCATAGTGCCTTTAGTATTATGGGTACCTGTGATGAACCTGACCCATTTCAGCTTCCCAAAAACGCAGTGTTCGTAAAACTTTAATTTGCTGATGCCTTGCCCATTCAAAAGTCCTCTCTTATTCAATTCATTCATATCGGCTTCACTCATATGTCCCAGACGCATATGCCATAGCCTTGCAACATCATCATCTGACATGGAGGAACCAATGGCTGCATTACCTGTAACAATAGAACCCTGCAAAGAATAAAAGTTAGCAGTCTTTCTATGGTCTTTCATCACCACCAGTGAACCCTTACTGATCTTTAGGACTCTACCTTCACTAGTATATCGATACCCCTTCAGATCAAGGGTACTAAGTGAAATCAAATTTCTCTTTAAATTAGGAACGTGTCTCACATCACCAAGCGTCCTGACCATGCCATCAAACATCTTTATCTTGATCGTTCCGATACCTGCAACTTTACAAGAAGTGTTATTTCCCATCAAAACAACACCTCTGGAAACCGGCTCATATGTTGAAAAATAATCTCGATTGGGACACATATGAAAGGTACATCCAGAGTCCAAAATTCACTCTTTACTGGCCTGTGAATCAATGTCAGAAGCAACAAGAAGATCACCATCGGTATGATCTTCAACAACATCGGCCTCAGCTGTTTTATCAGATTGATTGCTTTTGATTCTCACTAGTCTTCTTGTTTTTATTTTGCAGTTTATAGCATTCTGCCTTAATGTGGCCTTTCTTCTTGCAATAGTTACATGTTTTAAATCTATTAGAAGATTTAGATCTGCCTCTATAATTCCCACCAGACTTACGATCTTGACTCCTACCACGAGCTACCAAACTTTCAGAAATAGACTCAGATTTAATCACCAAGTGTTTCATCTTTTCAAAAGAGCTTAAACCATCATAAACTTCATCAATCGACAAAGTATCATGACTATACAAAAGGGTATCTCTAAAGGTTGCATACGATGGAGGCAAAGAACACAATAGGATTAAACCTAAATCCTCTTCATCATACTTAACTTCCAACGTTTCTAAATCAGAAACAATTTCTTTAAAGGTTGTTAAGTGATCATCAAGAGACGGACCTTCTTCCAAACGATGAGAATACAATCTCTGTTTCAAATGCAACTTACTGGTTAAGCTTTTCATCATACATAGTTGTTCTAACTTCAACCATAATACGGCAGCGGTCTTTTCCTTAAGCACATCCTATAGAATCTGATTCGACAAATGGAGATGGATCTGCAAAAGGGCTTTTCGGTCTTTTCGCTGCTTTTCTTCCGGTGACCAAGATGCAGGCATCTTCTCAAACCCTAGAAGTGCGTCATCAAGATCCATCTATGCTAAAACCGCTCGCATCTTCACCTGCCACAACAAGAATCTGGTGTTGCGATCCAAAAGAGGAATATCGTACTTTATGGTTGCCATTATCAAAACCTACGCTCTGATACCAGTTTGTTATAAACAAATGTGCAATCGAAAAATGATAATAGCAAGTAGAAAGTAAGGAACATACAGATTTTACGTGGAAACCCTTTCGGGATAAACCACGGGCAGAGGCGAGAGAGGAATCACACTATATTAAAGTAGGAGTACAAGAATTGAGAGATTTACAACTCTAATCTTTCAGATCTCTTAATAGAAAATTTGTGTTTGTGATGTGTTTGAAGCATATTAAAAAACGCTAGAAACAACACACACACACACATATAATATATGTGTGTGTGTATAAATAACCGACATATCAGCCTAATTATGACATTTAAATATGTAGTTAATGAGTAATAAAGGCCTGAATTATGACCGTTAAATGTATAATGAATGAATAATAAATATATGGTCAAATATTCATTCATTATAACAAACACAATTGTTATTGTCACTTGTGTACAAAGTAGCTTTTTGACAACTTGTATTTTCTTTATTAAAAACCTTTGAAACTTGCTTAAAACCATCCATAAATGTTTAAAAACACTTTAAAACCTTGGAAAACCATCTAACTCTCTCTTAAGAACTTAGATGAACTCTAAACTCATAAGAACTTAAATAGTAAGTTATGAAACTGAAAATCAGGGGATTATTATAACAAATTAGAATATAGAAGTTCGAAGCAACTATTTATATGTAAGCCAGGTAGTGGATACTAGACTTTGGAATGGGATGATTTCCAAGTATGTGTATAATATGTGTGTGTTTGTGTTTGTTCAGGTTAGAAACTTGAACTAACTTTACAACTATTCGATAATAATGATGTGTCTATTGCTTGTGTGTGGCAACCGGTAATAGATGGAGAGTATCCACACTATTACTAGGCAACCCAATGATCCATGTGTGGCATTATTTAAGAGTGGAGTTATCCATAGAAATGATTCAAGTAGATTTAGGATATGTAGGCATCGTGGTTATTTAGGAATACCCAATAACCAATATATATATGTATATGTAAATACTTATGAGTGTTTTGAATACTGAGTTATTCCTTTGATGAATATTGGATGAAATGTTACAAATAATTAAATGGTTGATTGTTGCAGTATATGATGTTGAAGTGGTGGCTCTCTAATTGAGTGACCGAGTTTTAAATTTATAATCCTATAGTTCCTTTTCCTATACATTGTCAAAACCAGGCAAGTGCACTTGTCATTATGTAGTTTAGGATTAAATATAGGGTTGTTTCCCATAGAAAACGAATTAAGCATTAGTACTAACCTTCTTCTCATCATCTAGGCTAAAATAAATAAGATTTTAATGATAGTATCCAATTACTAATTACACTATTAATTACCTAAGGATGCAAATACACATAACAAAGAGATGCAATGCAAACATAACACATATGCCTGCAAACCATGATTAACATGTAATTTCTACTGTCGATGTATTGTTATTAGTCTTAATTGTGGAATTCAACATAATTCTTTAAAGTCTTTCTCAAGATCAACAAGACCTAATCCTGATTTTATCTATCAGAATCACTTCCTAGGCTAATAGCAAGTCAAGGGCCACATCAAGTTTAGGAATCCCATAGAAAATTGCAAAAGATTCACCATCCTATCTCTAAGACTATGAGCAATCTCTTTCAACAGTTTAGATCTATTCACTTAGATGATTTATCAATCTATCCAAATGAAATATGACAAAATTCCATGTCGTGCACTACATAAACTAATGCTACCTACTATTGAAATTAAGAATTCTAATAGCAATTATGAATTTAACGTGCTTCTACATAGAAAATCATGAAATTTGTAGAACACACAATAAACAAACATTAAGCAAAACAAAATAAGAGTGAGATAAGAGATATAAAGACAACACCCATTTCTTCCATTATTGAAATTATCTGAGAATTGTCTACAACAACACATTGAAGATCCCTCACTGGTTTCTCTTGAGTTCCACGGATGAATCATTACAAATACAACACTTACATATCACAATACACTCACAAACACACTCACTCTCTTTGTAGGGAGGAGAAGACGTCTACATTGTTTCTACTAATTGATGGAAAAATCTCTAGATTCCCTCCCTTTTCTGAATGGGTATGTTATATTTTATACCTAAGTCCCTTTCCTAAAAGTTACAAATGAATAGATGTGACTATTCACATGCAACACCCATTAATTACACTGTTTAAGGAAAAGTCGAAAAAGTGTCTTTTTCAAATCACTCTGATTTGTACGCCCTTACAAGCCTTTAGCACTTGTAAAGTCTCATGTACCCACTTAGAATCGTCCCTATAAGGCTTTGGTCATGATTTTTTCTCTCTGATCTCTAAAATACACCAGTACAAGGGACCTTACTAGCGTTTGGAATTGAGTTTTCTCTCCTTTGCTTAGAATCACGGTCATACAATGCATTCTTTATCATGTTTTTTGTTCCTTTGCTTTATTTTTTTTTAAACTCTCCCCAAATTCCTTCTAATACTTCCAATGTGCTTTGATTTGACCTAAAATGAACATAAATACCAATTAAGCACCAATTCTACTATGAATCATGTTACTAAACCATAAATTGGACTTAATTAGGTGTTCAGAACAAGGATAAATCATGCCTGTCAAATATCCTCACACTCAAGCCTTGCTTGTCCTCAAGCAAGAAGCTGATATAAGTTTAGAAAAATATCGAAATCACATGGTGCTTAATTAAAAACATTGAAAGTGAGTGACTATAGGTAAAGGTTCTCATGATTCTATCATTAAGCTAAGATGTTAAGGCTAATCTTAGAGGACCAGTCTTTACCCTCACCAATTAACTAATATTCTAAGAGAAAAGTGAACACATGATCACAATGACGAGAGAAACTTAGTTGCTTATTATGATTATGCACATAACCATTATTGACATTCGATATTTCTTTAGTGAAAGCATGCACATCCATATATCCCCTGAATTTCTCTCCTTTAAAGTTTACTTTTTTACTTTCTTTTTTTTTTTTTTTTTTTTTTGCTGTAAGTGCAACATTTTAAGAATCTTTAACCCATGTAACGAATTTTTAGTTGATAATCTCGAGCTCATACTTAAGTTAACAGACGTTATTCCCTTAAAAAGGGCATCCCTCAGACTTACTTATTCAAGTTAAAGATTCGCTGACACTTTTTTTTTTTTTTTGAGCACTTTGATTGATAAATGACATCTTTGGTTAATCGATCCCAAGCCGGACGACCTTAGGTGATCAGATTTTAAAGGATCCCTTCAAACCTTAGCCACTTTTCGATATCTTTATATATGTATATATATATTTTGAAAAAGAAAAAAACAAACGAGAGAGCATCAAGTGATTGATTTCATTTGAACTTTAACACTAAGGATTTTTCTATTTTACTTTACATTCATGTCAATCGCTTTTCTCTTTTTAGTATATAAAAGCAACTAAACCCACAACTCATAATCATGTGCCACTATAAACTTAGATTTCTAGTTTAATTAGTAAGTAGGACATATCTACTAAGATTTTACCATATAATCTTAACTTATTATTAAAGAACATTCATGAAAAACATGCAAGTCACTACTTTCAACATCAATAAAACTCATTAAAATGATCTATTAGTACCAAATTCTCTATTAGCAACTTAATTCGGGAAACATTTGATATCCTAATCATATGTACACACTCATTCAACGAACTTCATCATGCATGTAATCATGCTCCCTGCCAAAAACTTGATGTCAAGTTTTATAATTTATAAACCTATATTCTATCTCTTACTCGGGTTAACAGGCAAGTATCCCTATCATTTGTTAGTATAAATGATTATAAGGTCGTCTCCACTGGGAACGGATTATAAACACTAATATTGTTTATTCTTCCCATTATCTAGCAAATGAATGATTAAGTTGAATATATTAATCTAAATTAAACAAATAAACTAGGCTAATTTCAAATGTGTTAAATAGAATTAAAGAATTAATTACGATAATGACAACTAATTCATTCAACAACAGGTTTACTCTACCATATCAACATGATCTATCAAATTAATCTTTCAATTAGTTGTTGCCTGCATAAATCTCTCCTAATGAACGAACATATCAAGATTGCTTTAATCTTAATTAAAATTCTTGAACTTCACAAAACATGCATCATACTTCCTATTAATATCTCTACTAGCATGAGTAGTATGTTCTAGTAAATCAGATCTACATAGTGGAGTCGTTTCTCAACATCTTCCATTAAGATCTATTGTAAGACCGTGTCGTGCTCTACACTATCTTGATTACAATGAAGTTTAATTCACCAAAAAACAACTATTAATAGGTTGTATTCATCTAATTTCTCACATTCATGTTAATATGATTTAGTAAACCTTAATTTACCACTCATTCATGATGGAGAAACAATAAAAACAACATAAAATGGACATAAATAGAAATTTAAACATGATAATAAGGAGAAGAAGAAAACCCCTTTTTATTACAACTGTAAAGATGTTTTTACAAGCATGAACAATGAATTCTGGTTATCTTGCTCAAGTTCTTTCGGAGATACAAGTTACAACACTTGGAATTTACAAACGAAAGATACATACACTACCAATTTTCACACTCACTCCTTTCTACTCGACGGTTACTCTTGTATTGTAAAGAATAATGATTCCATCATTTTTCTAACTAGGTACGATTCTTTTTATATTTAATTCATTTCCCTATGAGTTAAAAATGAAAATGGATAACTACTCACTCATATTTTTTAACAAATACATTGTTTAGGGAAAAGTTAGGAAAGTGTGTCACATGTCCCATCAGGAATCACGGGGCATATAACTGCCAGTACTAGCTACTAGTCGAATAATTTCCAACTACCATGGGCATACACACGCCTGTACAAGCCTCTGATGTCTTCGTATCATGCAAACATGGCCGTGCAAGAGCCTTTACTAGTGTCTGATGTCCATTTTTCATCTTCAATTAGTATGTATGGTGGAACATGCACCCTTACTAGCCGCTGATGTCGAATTTTCATCCTCCACACAAAAACCATAGGTGTACAGTAGCTCTTACAAGTGTCTAAAGTAATTTTTCTCACTTTGCATGGCCGTACAAGCCTACTTACTGGTATCTGGATCCGATCTTGAGCTTCTAATCTCCAAGCTACGCCTGTATAAAGGGTCTTATAGGCTACTGGACTTAGTTCCCTTTCCAAGAATCACAGTGGTACCATATATTTTGTCCTTATGCCCCTTTGCTCCTTTGCTTTAATTTTGATTGGATTCTCCTTATATTCCTTCTAATATTTCCAATGTGCTTCGATTTGACTTGAAATGAATATAAATATCAATTAAGCACCAATTCTACTATGAATCATGTTACTAAACCATAAATTGGACTTAATTAGGTGTTTAGAACAAGGATAAATCATGCCTATCATGAAGCATGTGATCTTCAAATTTTTTGTACATGTGCATGTGTTTGTTGGTATATTGTACTAGGCTTCGGCTTACCCTTCTTCTTTTTCAATTACAAATGAAATTCCTGTGGCTATTGATTTGTCGAGTGGAGGATGCTAGTGGCGAGGATTATCTAGCAGATTATTAGTATTAGTTTGATAAACTATAGGGAGACAAAGACTCTTACTATGTTTATGTGTATTTTGTTCCCATTTATTAAGTAGTGTGTTAGGCTATAGACATATTGTTGGTTTGTAGTAAAATATGTTTAAATGGACTCTATAAGCCATCTTGTGTTAGTGCTGTGCAGGATTTGAAAATGCTTGGTGTAACTACGGGTCGAGTATTCATGGTTTGGATGTTGTATGGAGTAAGTAATGTATGTGTTTTAATGGTATTGAATATCTTCCTTTTTGGACATTCATAGGATTAGGGCCTTTACGTGTCCATATTCCATATGGACATGTGGCGGGTTATAATTGCCCTTAAGTTTATGGTGTTATTGCATGCTTCACATATTTTTGGCTAATAGGCCTAACATAAATTCTATCTATCTAAATATCATAATGAAAGGGGAATGTCTCAGTAGCTATTTAGGGTGGCAAATTGGCAATGAAAGTTATGAATAATCCATTCGCTTAGTTCTATAAGATACATGTACATGATTTACTTTACCACTTTAGCACAAAACTTAAAAATGAAAAAAATTCAAAAAACGAATAAAATTTTTTTTGCCTTCTTTACCTTTTCCCATATATGAGGGATACATATAGTGTAAAGACTTTGCTAGCTTATATATATAGTATCACCTAGTTATTTTCCAAAATGCCAAAACAAAATAAATGGGGCTTTTAAAAATTAGTATCTTTTTAAGATGTTCAAAATCAAGACATAAAATTAGATTTTTCTAGAATTTTTCAAAATGAAACCTAAAATTGCTGAAGAATTTAAACATTGATGGCTTTTCAAATAAAAAGATCCAATGCACTAAAAGTTTTATAAATCAAAACTAACTATGATGACTTGATTCCAATGACAGATACAATGGTACTGATGCGCACTTAGCAATCGTATCAAATTATAAATTTGTAAATTCAAGTTAAATTCTATGATCAAGCATAGGTAAGTATACCTATCTAATGTAGTGTAGATTTAACAAGTGTCGTCCTTAGGGATCTTGAAAACAAGTATTAGTATTACTGTTTTTCTACTATATAGCCTGACTCTTTAAGATGATGATTAATTATCTAAATTGATAATTAACTAATTTAGGAGTTCCTAGAATCAATTATGAGTGCTTTCAAAGGATGTAATCAATCACAAAACACACCCTAATCTTGATCCATCCAAAACTTTAAAATCTCATGGTAATGGATTGATTAATAATTATTTAGTTTTTGAACTATAGGGATTCAAATTTAAATCAACTACTCCCTCGAGTTAAATGATTCCTAGTCTTATATGAGATAGTGGAGACCTCTCCCTCATCAATGCGCTACAATATTGCATTAAAGAGCAAAAACCATAATTAAAGATCAAATCTTTATTGGAGAAATTTGAAGTTTTCCTACCTTTAAGTAAAACATGCAAATTTTCTATTCATGATGATTTATCTTATTAGATAAAACCTCTTTCTATCTAATAAGAATCAAACAAGAATCAAACATGTGAAAAATAAGGCCACAATTTATTACAAGACAATTAAAGTATATAAATAGATTTAGGAACATCAATATTATCAACCAAACATCAATTACAGCACATCGTTTAGGGTTTCACAAGACTAGGGCTTGAAAAATTTACTCTTCCATAGAGTTTACAATAAGAACAAAGTACCTAAGGGAGTAATAAGTAAACATGATGAAACAATAAAACCCTTATAGATGTCTTATGATATCCAGTGATACTCAAGCAATTCTTCTCTTGAAGTCCATTGTTTTCTTTCCTAGGGTTTTGAAAAATTGTCCTAAGATCCTTAAATACAAAGCATGACCGTACAGATGGTAGAGTGGGAATCATAAGCTATGTTTTGTGCGTTTTTCTCCTCGACTTGTCTCTGATTGTTCCCTGCTATCTTCCCTACTTATGTTGAAGAAGAAGCTGAAATTTGAAAGTTCACTAGTTTGGTCCCTACCTTCAACATAGCCATGCACTAGATAGTGCATGTATAAAAATTAGCTCTTATCCATATTTTGCCAATTTTTACCTTAATTTTTCTTGAATCATCTTCAAATCCTCCAAATATCTTCTTCTAACCCTAAAATTAATAATTAAGCAATTAAGTATCATTTTCTTATTATAAGCATGTAAAATACATATAAAATATGATCAAATGAGCATTAGTGATCAGGATCTATCGACACTTATCAAGTACCTAAGGGGTGGTCACAATAATGAAAAAAGTTTAGGTATTTTCGAAAAACTAAACAATTCTTTTTAAATATTTCAAAAATAAATAATAGTTTTTAAAGCTCATTTTTCATGAAAAAGAAAAAAGACAAATTTTTAAGCATAAAATTTTCTTCCTTTTTAAGACTATTTTATATAAAATATAAATACATGTTATCTTAAACTTCACAATAATATAATTCAAAGTTTCTAAAAGCCCATAAAAGTTTAGATAGTCGTTTAGGTTTAAAATAACAGTCTCCATAAAGGTCTAGTTTTTCACATAGATTAATGGCTAAACCAAAAACCAAACCACCCATTTGGTTTTTGGTTTATCCTTTTTTCAGCTTTAATCGGTAGCAACTCCAGTTAAAACATTTTAAAGAAAAACTAGGTTTATACAAAAACCCTACTTGTTCCCCATTGATGTTCCATTCTTGAATATTAGCCCACTTGAGTTGAGCCCTATACATCGATGGGCTAAGCCAATACACTCGACCCAAGCCCTTTGATTGCTTTTCTAATAATATATTCCAACCTCACTACCAACCTAGATAGATTGCTCGATTGTCTTCAACATACTCATCACATGGCACCTATGGTTCGGTTGGACTTACTCTGCATATAACAATGACGTGACCTCTTTCTATGATCACTGCTATGCCCACTATGGCCTTTAAACTAGCCACTCACACACTTACCTACTATGGGTATAATCGCCAGGTTAGCTTCCTATAAATACTCATAGTCCTTTCCATATTTAAATAATGTCGCACCTAATTGTTCTTTCTTACTTGGATTTTGGGCTTATCAAGGCTAATATTAACTTAAGTATCAGAGTGGCCACACCAAGCCCACATTCGGCTTGCCACTAACTTCTCTTTTGTTTTACAAACTTCCCTACAAGCCGTGATTCAAGCCACCATCCCTAGGTCCAGCCCCTACCAAATTCGAGCAAAAGACAAACGTTTTGCAAAGTTCATTTATGACATCAATGTCTGGATTGATTTTCAATTATGTTTTCTTAATTTTCATCAATAATAAATTGTTAATACATTATTTGACTAACTTTGTAAAAAATTGATTCCCTTTTTTAACCATATTAAACATTAATGCCTTACATGAATTTATTCTCAAATCTTGATTCCTTTTTTTAACCACAACAAACATTAATATATTACATGAATTTCTTCTCAAATGTTGCCTTACACGAATTTATTCTCAAATGTCGATTCCTCTTTTAAATACTTGAAATATTGATACCTTAAACTAACTTACCTTCAAACATCAAAACCTTTTGATTTTATTTACCAAAATTTTAATAAAGATGTTGCATACAATGTAATTAACTAGAAAAATTATAAAAAAAAAAAAAAGAAGGCCTTTAACATTCTTGCAACATAAACTCATTAATTTATAACATAACACAATCCACCAAAACAATTAGAACGATGATTTACAAATTACTTCATTAATTTCAAACTTAATAAAAAGGAACAATAAGGAGAAAGAAGTTATTCCCATAGTTTGCAATTTGCCATCTCAAATCTTATGTTATCTTTATAATCCTATTGTGAAATTAGACATTCATATTGTTCACCTTAATATTTTGTTCCATTTTTATATTAATTAATTTTCCCTTTATTACTATTATGATATGAATTACTAAAAAAGGCAATTCAATTAGCTTTTAATATATGTATTCATTAAATTTGATTATAATTGAAATAGAAAGTTTGAAGTATACTTTTTTTTTTGTTCTTTTCTCCATCTTTAATGTTTTCCGTATGGAAGTAATACAAATCTTGTTGAAGTAAATTTGGAATAAGAAAATAACACTATTTGTATCGGCAGAAAAAGGGATTGGATAAAATACTTGGTTTATTAATTTACTTGGTCTTAATTTAAGCTACTTTGCTTTTCCCACTTTCTCTTACATCTTTCCTTATAAGTTACCCAGCTAAGTTATAATACATATGATTAATTACAAATACCTTACAAGTGTTTGAACCAATTTGCAAACACGTGTTTCGACCAATTTGCAAATACATCACCTATGTTAATTTTTTTGATAAATAGGTGATCCGAGTTTCATACAAAATTTTCAATATTATTTAATAATTTTAGAATTACACGTGTCAATATTTTATAGTTCATAAGAATTAATTTTACATTTTTTTCAATTTTCTCAATGTATAAAAATAATTTTTATTTGCTAATATTTTTATTAGATTAATTTTTTAGACTAATAAGACTCTAACACATATTTTTCTAATTGTAATTAATTATTTTGACACTTTTTTATGAAACTTGGATCACCTTTTGTCAAAAAAATTAACATAGGTCGTGTGTTCATAAATTGACCAAAACATAAGTCATATTTTTGTAATTAACCCTAGTACATAATATATATCTATATATAATTATTTTTTTATGTTTATTTGTTATTCTATAATTATTGATATATATTTTTATGTTTATTTGTTGATCTTTAATTATAATATATATTTTTATTGTTGATATATCTTCTTTTATTATAATATGTATATATATTATTAATAAGTCAAACCTTAACCATAATTATATTCTATTTTATCTAACGACCTTCTATAATAATAAATTTATTTATATGCATTTTTCTATTAGATATTTCATAACAACTCATTATGGTGTAAAAACTTTACCTCTTATGACACACACACACACACACATATATATATTCTTGTCTCATTTAATAAAATCTCTTTTAAAAATCCGTTTATTCATATTAGTATAAATATTATATAGAAATTCCTTTACTAAGCGGTGTCGACTTTTTATAATAAGTCTCTATTAGGGATATTATATATTATAGTCCTTTTATACTTATATATATTATGATTCTTTGTGACATCTCTATTATTTGTCAAATACTATATAAGGATATATATATATATATATTTATTAAATGTTATCTATTCTCCTTAATAAGTCATAGCCAAGTATGTTTATCTTATATTGATAAAGCATATTCATTATATGTTGTTGCTGTCAAACATTGAGTTAATAACATCAACGGAGTCCGCGCCTAACTATATATATTCTCCATTTGAATTTATGGGTCTGTTTGTTCGGCTTTTTTTAGCAGATACAGATACTTTTTTCAAACTTTTTTCTAACAAAACGTTTATCAAGAAATAAATATAGATAAAAAAAAGTTGGCAGTTCTCATAAAAAAAATCAAATATAGATAAAATATAGATGCAAATCGGATATATTTACATATATCATTTTGAAAAAAATACAAATACAAATGAAAAATAGACCATCCAAACAGACCCATATGCTGCACCTTATATAGCTAATAGTCATAAGAGCTATTACATCAGATTATATCAAAATATATACATTACTATCTATGTAATGCCACATCTTAGGTATAGTCCTATAACAGTATGTGTAATATATGTAGCACTATATTTTATTTTATTTTATATGAGCGCGTGTAACCCATACTTTGGCCATCCATAATTTTATATATTACCTTATGCAATTGTTACAACAATCTGTGTGGACTTATACTGGACAGATCTTATCAATTTTAGCCACAAAAAGGTTCTAAATATATCTATATGTAAGCACTTACATATATCACCGGTTTCAGCTTTATTAAATGTAGCCAAAAATTGATGGCTATCTAATAAATGCAGCGCCTGGTGTGACTCGTATTTATAATGGAAAAGGAAGGATGGTCCATGTTAGGGTGTTGCTAAAATTTGGTGATTTAAAACTGCCCACCTAATATTCATATTTATCTAATATGTGGGATGTAGGAATATTAATCAATATTGTCACATCCAGTTTGATCTATTTGGTTAAACACGGTTAAACTTGACCCGTTAATAAAACAAGCCAGTCCAATCGTGCTTTTTATCCCTAGTTCAGCCTAATATGATCCATTGACTTTTTAACATGTTCAGATCAAGTAGATGGACCAAATTTAACAACATATTGATTTAGTTGGAGACGCATCATTCACTTGTGTAAGTAGGATAAGCAACTAACTCGCCCCGTCTCTTTTTAAGCCGTTGATTATACAAGCTAGCGTACTTTGGCCTACCCTGCATGGGATGGTGGTTTATCCAGATTCACACATCAACCTACTAAGATTTTCTTTTAACAAAATTTAATTGTTACAATATATTATACTAAATGTAAATGTTATTTTCAATCAAAATTTAAATAAAATTATTTACACATAGGATAAAAAAATAGATAAAGATTAAAAGATACATATAAAATTATGATTTGAAAAAATTCTTACTTAAATGTTTTATTTTTCTATTCTTGTAATTTAATTTAATTTTTAATGCAGTACTTACATATATTTATTTGCTATTATAAGATTTTTTTTTTTATTTTTATTTCACCTTTCATGGGTTTGCTCATATTAAAAAAAAAAAAAAACAAGAAGAAGAAATTTTGTGATTGGTCAGCTTTAACCAGCGGGTTATGCAGGGTGGACAAAAATAACCCATAGAGTATGGGCTTGCTCATATTTAAAAAAAAGGGAAGTACTTTTGTGGTTTGTTAGCTTTAACTAATTTGTTATGCAGGATGGACAAAAATAACCCGTATTGTAAGATAGGTTGAAATTTTTAGCTCAACTCTTTTTTTTTTCACGCTATATAGGTTGATCGACATTACCTGTCCTAAGTGCACAACCTTATTTGAAACTTGTAAATAGGGCAATGAAACAACAATTAGCTACAACTTGTAATAGTTTGTTCATTTTCTTTTAATTGTTTTAGGAAACTAGTGGTCTACCAGACCATTCATTTTCTTTTAATTGTTTTAGGAAACTAGTAATCTACCGTTGGATCAAGAGCTACTCCATTGGCTAGGTTTGGATATAAGATTTGACAATATAGCTCATGGTTAGGTTACGAGGCAGACTAACCCTAAGGCTGAAGTCTACTAATCCCAAAGTCTTATTTATTGTAATTACCTAAGTCTTATGTCTTATCCTTATTTTTAAGAAATTTTGTTTTGAAATATTTCATCATCTTATAATTATTCTTTTAGTAATGTTTTCAATATTTATAAACTAAACTTTTGTACTACCATTGTTCTCCTAAGGGATAGGTTAGGTTTGAATTTTCCTTTCACAATCAAAATGGAAAAATTAAAAACAAAATAAAACAAAAGCTTTTGTACTCTTGATATGCTTATAATGAAATAACTTACATTGTAGTGATAAACATGACTAAATGGATGCATGAAATAAAGAAAATTCTATAGTCTTGTGGCATTTATGGTGGGATCAGTCCTACCTTGTTACATTATTGAACTGTTAAGATACATCACGACTGTAATTGAAATCATTAATATTTTTTCCCTATTTTTTTATAACTAAGTTATTAATAATATTTTTTGTGGGATTGTCCTAAGAAGGGACCATATAAATTCCCATGAAGTAAACATTGCAACAATTTAGGTGAAAAAAACATAAATATGAGAGCAACATAGCATCACAAGCTGAGCAAGAACAATTTAAGAGGGATAATAGAGGCAAGAGCACCAAATGTGGTTTAAGCCTCCAAACATTTGGTGATTTGTCTTCTAAGCCACAATCGTAGATTTAAAACTGCAATCTAAGTTTTAACCGCAAAATGGAAGTAACCAAACAAACTGTAAGTTTTGTTGAATTTTTTTTAAAGAAACAATACATTATAAGGTGGATCATCTTCAATTCCATCTCCATCATTATTCAAGGGAATTATGGTAAAAATTTGCTATTTGTGGCTAATACCCATTGGCATGGATGTTTGAGACTAAATGGTTCTTTGATTTTTATCAATTAGTTAGGACACAAGGCAGAGAAATGGTATCTGTGGTGTTAAGGACTAAGCTTTGACTTGGTAGAGTTAATGCATCTATTCAATTGAATTACATTGTGGGGCTTTTCTCTTAAATCACTCGTAATAGTCCTCGACTTTGAGTATGGCATTATATAAGAGAAGTTTACATCCTCAATCAATCACACATTAAAAATCAAGAAAATATCAATTAGCACACAAGTGTGAGGCTCTAATACATCCAATGTCAACTAAAACCCACATACAAACAAAATTTCATAAAAAAACTGAGCAAATTTGTGAAGCTTCCACCGAAGTAGTGAATGCATAAATTTCATGACAAGAGTCAATGATTCTTAGTTTAGCACAAGTTTAAGGTGTGATGGATCTTCAAATTATCAACAATGGTACTTAAGTCATATTGCCTTTTTCACAAAATAAACCTAAGTTCCACATTGAGGTAATTCATATGATTTCATTGGTTGGCTCAGTTGGATTTTTTTATATTACTGTAGCGATTAGTGCTATCAATCATGCTATTAAGTAAGTATTGGGCACTTAATATTTGGGGTAGGCACACTCATGTGGCTATCATGTGATAGGAATGACCAAATTTTGCATTTTTTGATTTAATATAAGAAAATACTTCAGATAAGAATGTTGGTTACATATATTTAGACTTGTAAGAGTAAAATTCTTTTTTCTTCTTTTTTTTTAGGGGGGTTTGTTACACACTAAAAGCATTTTTTGTGGTCCTCAAGCAAGTATATGCATAGAAAAAGTAGTTATCTTATTTTAGTGTTTGACTAGTCTATTTTTGTATTTATGTGAGCACTACTATCAGTGTATCCAAAGATATATTACGCTTTCATAAAGTCCCATTTTCATCAATCACATCATCAGTATTTTTCAAAAGATAACTAGAAAATTTTATGTTTTCCAATACTTCAAATTGTTAATGGGACATGGACTCATAACACTTTTGGTACCACAATGTAAATGTACTTGAAATTATATGTATTATAATATATTTATCTATTCTTGACTCGTGGGCTAGATAACAGAGCCCAGTGAGTCCAATTTAATTATTGGGATAACTTGAGGAGTTTGATTTGATGAGCTTAGAATAGAGATCGTTGGGTAGGTCCATTGCCTCCAATCTCTCCTAGGCGGGCTCATACACATAGGAGAATAACTATTGACCTTAGCTCATGAGGTCTCATTTAGGTAACCATGAAGCGAGCTTTTTCTATGAATTGAGCTTTCTCCATCTTATTCGTTAATCACATGGATGATTTGATGGTTGTTATTAATGCCAAATGCTTAAATATTCATTTGTTCCTCCTTATTTTCATTTTTTTTTCAGAGAGAAGACAAATAGCATTTCATAAAGAAGACTCCATTTACAAAAGTCAAACAAGACAACTCAAGTGTACTACTACTTCGATTATTCAAGAATTGTAAGATTAACACGTAGGGTCTACCCAAATTTCCATCACCTATCACTTGTACGTTCAAGAAACTGAGATTATTTGTTCTTTCTCCTCTTCATTCTCTCCAAGTCATCCATCAACATATGTCATTTCCTCATCAACACTCTAAAGTTGCGTGTAAGGCACGGAATCCACATGACACATGCATAATCATCTCTAGAAAAATCCTACATCTACAAATAGGAAGGATGAGATATGACATAGTTATTATTTTGAAGTAGGTCTATAGTATCTTTGGTTAAGTTTATTTCTCCTTGAGCATCGAGGATATGGTTGTTTTAAAAAAAGGGAAGAAGCTGATAAGTAAAAGAATTAACCAAAGGAAAAAGGTAAAATATATATATGTGGATTAATAGGACATGAGAACATCACAACAACATAAGTGGAGTACCAATAATTTGAGAGAGAAAAATATGTTGACTTGACAATTTGATTATTGATTCAACTAAATATCACATCATATTGAAGCTATTGTACCAATAGTTAGTAAAAATCTCTCTATAATATTAAACAAGAATATAAAAGGTATAACTAGAGGAAAGAAAAGAGAAAACAACTAGTTATGACCATAAAATCAATGTCTCTGTATCCCTTTTCATCATTACTCTCTTGAAAGTAGCTCTTTCAGTAAAACCATTGTCCTAACTCGAATAAACACACACACACGAAAAAAAATAATCAATTTCGAATCAAAAGAAATTAAAGTGAATAAAAATAAGTATAGGATGAATGGAAAAATTGATTGCAAGAGTTTTTCTTTATCCTTTTGTCTTTACATACAAAAGTCCAATTGCTAAGGTTTGTTTTACTAAAGTGAAGTCTGTACAGAGGTAAGCCGGCTAGAACCCAGCTTAAAACAGATGGATCCTAATTTCAAAATTATGGAACCAATACTCACTCGACCCAGGTTGGATCCAAAAAATTGGCGAATCTCCAGTTCCTTGTTGATTGATGAACCCATCTAAAATTACCCCTTTAAAGGACAACTTTTTTTAATGATTAAATAAAATTGTTAAAAATTAAATCCTTAAAACTTTAAAGTAGAAAGAAAAATTGGGCCCAAAAATCTTTAGTTTTTTAATTAATAATATGAATAGCTATTAAGAATGTGCATTCATTTATATATAATTACATTCTTGCAATATTAGTAATATGGGGTAAAAATAAAGAGGCTACATATTAAAAATTAAAAATAAGTCACACATTATTAAAAAATGTGATTTTCTTTTTTATATAATTTTATTTATTTTTTTTATTGTTAATTAGTAGTAAAGCATTGGATGATGTGACTTTTTTTTTTTTCCCTCTCATCTATTTTAGCTAGAACAACTTGAGAGGGAGGGGAATCAAGCCTAGTCCAATGTTTAAGGGAATCAATTTTGGCGCCATTATATACAAGAACCTTTGACATTGAATGCTATGAATGAGAGATAACTTTTTCCAATTTATATGAAAACCTTCCCAATCTATGAGGAAGTTCTTTAAATTTTGAATATAATTAAATCTTATGTATTTATCTTTATTAATATATACTTTACTTTTCTTTTCTTTGTCAATTGGTCATGAACTCAATGCATGGGTGTAAAAATGGTTTGAACTCAGCTCCATGGGTCTGGTTTCAATTCCAAAACAAGCGATCTAGTTTTTGGTGGATTTATAGCATGGAACGGGATCATGTCCACGTCTAGGCATGTGAAGTGAGACAATGAGTTGGAGTATATTAGTGGGTTTGAGCAAGTGTGGTTTATGCTCATTATAAACATGCAACTGAGCATTGCGAGACAATTGATTGAACAAAAAGTTCTAAAAAAGGATACATGGGTGATCGATGGATCAAGAGATTATGTAAGAGGGCATTTTGATTGAATAAATTCATGGAATTGAGTTGACAAAAGTTCTAATTTCTTATTTGGTTGTTGTTATGAGTTTTGGTAAATTGATATTATATAACAAGCTAGATAATATTATGTGGAGGATGGAACAAACACATTTTCACTGGATAAGTCAAACTTTTTATAATATTCTTGTATTGTATTTGTGTATACTAAACAATAAACAATACAAAAATCTTTATTCAGTACCGTTTATATCATATCTGATACAAATGAAGTGTGTTGTTCAATATTTTTTGTATTATATTATTTGTTTTCTCTTATCCTATCCGGTCCATGCAACCAAATACTACTAAAGCTTCACCCATAACCCAAAGACGAAATATTACACTAATCACCTTCAACAGTATTATCCGTTTTGCAATACCAGTTGGGCCTGATTATATTTGTAAATGCCACGAAAATATAGTGCTGCGAGACTGAAGAGAGTAATGAATGGCTGCTTGGTAGGTCGTAGTGACCTTGAGGAAAATGGAATCCGGAATCCCCAAATAAACCTGCCAGAATTAATCTAATTAATCTAATAAACTTCATCTTCCTAGAGCACAGTAGAGTGCCTATCAATCCTATGGATGAGACGGCACATGAACGGTTTAACACATGCACATTACTTTCAACTCGATTAATCCAATTAGGTGAAATTTTCATTTACAGTTTCTATGCTTTATATTTATCATCATACCGTTGCATTTATTAAGAATCATCGTAAAAAGATAAATAAGAACAAAGACTGAATCCTTTGATGAAAACCTTCTAATTCAATGATGTGAATACTAATCTTTTAACAAATGAATTGGGTTTTTTCTTTTTTCCTACAATTATAATAGATAGTAATATAAGGAAAAATGAAAAACCAAATGAAAAATTAGCACAAATTCACATCCCTATACGTTTCTCTCTAATCAAAATCGAATAACAGCATCAAGCTACACCGAATAGTCAGTCGGTTAACATCACAGATCTTGGAGCCGCGAGATCTCCATACTGAAAGTTCTTTGGCGTCAAATTGGGTATTCTTTCATTGTTCAACTATGTCTGCTCTTCTTCTTCAATAGGGTAAAGGTCCAAAGGTCACCGGAAGTACACGTAGTATCAAGTTTTTAATGATGATGGAGTGGTCCACCACCTCTACCCACCACTTTAATTCTCTACTTTATTGAATATCTCTTTCTGTCTCCTGATATATAAAACCAAGCTATCTTTTCCTTGTGCCAATTTACTATGGGGCTATTCAATCCAATACAAAGAAAATTGGTGCATGGGTGGGGTATGAGTCCTTTTCTAAGGACACTAGGTCACTAATCATCGGATTCATCATGTTTAAGACGATTCTAATACTAAAAGGGTCATATAACAATAAAATAATAACATCTTTCAATATGAAGATGCATAGGTCCTACACAAGAATAGCCATTCTGCGGTAGTGTCCGCTGGGTCATGGTGAATTATTATGATCTGTTTGCTTTCGGAGGAAAAAAAAAGCCTAGAATAGGGTTTTGATTTCTTTGTTCCTTCATATATGCTCAATAGAAGATTAAGACTCTTCATGATTAGTTCCAAAGTGTTCCGACACTTCTTCTTATATAGCCTAAACACTAGCGGCATTTGTATTCGTGTCAATTGAATAAAGATCACATTTCAATTTCATTGCATATGAATGAAAAGACATGCGATAACTTCCCATAGAAAATTATTGTGAAACGACTAAAAGTGTCCACATTTTCTTTTTAAACTTAAATTCTCCCTACCCATTATCCCACACTCAAATAATAGCTACCATAGAAAGAATTTGATAGATATTAGTATATTATACGCCACCTGTATGTAAGGATTATAGGTAAGGATTAATTATGTTTATATAGTCATGGTAATTGGTAGTTTAACAAAAAAACAAAAAACAAAAACAAAAAATAAAAATAAAAAATATTATAATATTTTATAGGTACTACCATATGTTAAAATTGTATTTGTACTTTTTTATCACTCCTAAATTTACATGATATATATTATCTAAGAATTTTTCTTCATAGCCACCATCTTAACCCTTGAATGTGTTAAGAAGAGGAGATGTCCTAAACAAAAAGAAATTTTACAAATAGGTCTTATCAAGAAACACACTTGTGAATTTGACACGACATCTAACTTAAAACCTTAAAATACGGGGTAAATGAGTTTTTCCTTCTAAAAATCCCTCACTAAGTCCATATTTTTTTTTCCATATGTAGATTCTTTTAACCCCACATTATATCCCAACAATCTTTCTATTAAGTGTGAGTCTCCACAATAGGCTTAAAGTCTCACTTCATCTCAAACAAAAACCTCTTACTGACTCTCTAAAAGGTTCTCAATTGATTCCTTTAACTCGCTACATGAGCATGTTGGTAGCATACCAACCTAGCTTGCAATATAGACTTTCTTCTGAGTCACCACTAGTATAGTTCTTCTTTCCACATAGGAGGGCCACTCATGGGAGCATCAAAACAATTGCACTTTTTCCAATCATTATCCAAATTTCCAACCATGAATTCTACTTGTTAAAAAAGTCGTAAATAGCGAGAAATCTTACCAGTGGGTCTTGTGAAAGAATAAAATTGTGGGCTTGACACTAATACCTAAACTAAAACTTTAACGTATTAGATTAATAAATATTCCTTACTATAAATCTTTCACTTAACATATTTTTCCCATGTGGATGTTCTTCGATCTCACATTTGTATCTAAACAAACTACCACGGATCAAATCCAATCAAAGCACTTATGATAAGGCTTATATGTACCTAATTTACGTTAAATTTGATATTGCTATCAATTATTTAAAGCGTATTTTATTATGTTTAGCTTAATTTTGTTATATTTTTCTGGGGGTTAAAGAGTCGATTAAAGAATCTATTCAAGTTTCATGGAGTCTTGAAGATATTTTGAATACAATTGAAATGTGAAATAAGCATAAGACCTAAGAATATACTCGAGCAATTAACTTTGTGTTGGAAATTAAGGATTGAAGCTAGAGAAAATATATCAATTTTCTTGGTTTCGAGAAATGTTTTAATTGAAATGGTTAAATATATATTTGATTATATATACAAGGAAAAGGATTCAAGAAATTTTTGAAAAATATAGAGAAGGAAGTATCGCACTTGGTAAAGTAACAATTTCACATGTTGAAGATAATTTGCTAGCTCTTTTTGAAAAGTAAAATTCCAAATTAAGTTCAACTTCCAAAAATTTCAAGAACACTCCTTAAGTAATTATTTCAACAACTAGCAAGTGAAGTATATAATTATATACCTACTATCTTGAAGCATAACGGCATTAGCAGTTAATACTGGTGTTTCAAGTGCAATGAACCATGTTCGAATTCCTACTCCCCGTTGAATGGCAAAAAAATAATATAGAGTTGATAAAAAAAATGCTCGTTAAAGATTATTACTCATATAGATTTTAGACAAAATAAAATTTGGATCAATCAAGATTTTTCCCATAGTGATTTTAGTTGCAATCCTCAAGACAAAAATCATTTTTCCAAAATCAAAGATAACTTAGCAAAGAGAATTGTTTCTAACCATTCAAATAAGAAGAGAATTTAGTTCTCTTATCTAAATATGTTACCAAAATAGACAATTGGTAAATACTGGGTCTTATATTTTGATTCCATCAAATTCGCCTCACTACTTCATTTTCACTCTTAGCACCTAAATTAAACACATAATATGCTTCAAACCTAAATTTAGATGCTAACAATATTTTTGGTATTCAGCCATAGCACTTGGAAGAAGTCGCATTGTTTCTTTACATAATATTCCTCAATCCGTGATCCTAGTATGAATAGCTATTAATTCTATCATCGTTCTATGTGAAATTACTATTACATAAAGCAATTCATGGTTTATGTCCCTATATCTGAATTACTATTCAATGGTTTATCTTCAACTTTGTCATAAATACCCTATCTTGAAAATATCACCTATACAATTATTTTCTCTCTATAATAATGATAAGGGATATTATAGATATTTTATATTTTACTGCAATAATTATTTGTTTTATTTTTTACACCAAGTGAATATCATAATAGTTATTATAACCTTATCATATTCCTATTGAATTGGAATTCAATTTCCCTCATATTCAATCCGGTAAGTGAACAAGCTATTAGTTTCCTAATGATTTGAAAAAAGAATAATTTTTTTCTTCATCTCTTAATAGTAACCTTTTTCTCATCTCTCAACTCTAGTCCAATGCTATAATTTCTCCACCTAAGTGTCACAGTTCTGGTATTGAGGGCCAAGTTGGAATGTTTAACTTGAGCATGTAACATTGCAAATGGGGTAGTTTATTCATGGGGTAGGTTTACCTTAAAGGCAAAGTTAGCTTCCCATAAGCAAACTAGTCAGAGGATGATTCCACTTGCTTAATGAGGTCGTAGCAGGTCAAAATTAATTAGAATAGTTAAGCCTCCAAAACTAGAAAGGGACTACGACAACGCCAAGATGGTGCTTCTTGAGAGAAAGATAGGCTTGGAAAGAACATGGGAAAACAAGAAGAGAAGAGATTGGATCACCATCCATAATATCAGTAAATGATAATTTAAAAGATAGTCGAGCGCCGCATGAGCACCTTAATAGGGGAGCATCCCTTGACCCATGATAAGTGGTATTCAAGCCAAGGTTCTAACCTTAGTGGTCCACCTAAATACTACCCAATGTACTCAATGCAAAGGTAGTTCTTGTTATCAATTTGGCTTATGTGGATGAAGCATAAGGTAAGGAGCACTACTAAAGGATAGATTGATTGGGGGAGGGGTAAACGTGTTGTGACTGGATTGATTACCTAAATATGTATATGTACTTTAGTAGCTACGCCCTTCTGTTAGATAACTCAACAAGAGGCAATATTGGATGATGGAAGAATGGGTAAGGGCAAAAAGAATGCCTATAGAAGCCCAAAGTCCTAGCGAGATGATCTTGGATGGAGTTGACAACAAGTGGAATAGGATTGGTGATTTTATGGGTACGGGTGGTAGTAGTAGATTTGCTTCATGATGAGGGCATCATGAATTTAGGTAAAGGAGAATGTCATGGTCCAAGCATTGAGGACCAGGTCCAAATGTTCAACTTGAGCATGTAATATTGCAAGTGATTTTAGTGGGTTAAGTAGTTTAAGGAATGGGTTTACTCTTAATATGGGTTGGCCTCCCATAAATAGATTGGCTAGGAGCTGATGTTACTCTCTAATGAAGCCATGGTAAACTGAAACCAATAGAAATAGTTGAGTCTCTAAAGCAAGAGAGGGACTATGGCAACACTAGGATGGTGCTTCTTGAAAGAAGGATTAGTTTGAAACAAATATGGGAAAACTAAAGGATGGGCAGTACATGAGCACTCTAAAAGGGAGAACCTCCTATTTCTTGATATTAAGCACATAATTTGATTGTTTCTTGCATGTCGTTTTCAATGATTAGGCTAAATATTTTTTTTTTAATTTATCATTCAACATAAAATTTTGTATACTGACATGAGTATACAATAATGTGAGTTCTAACCAGTAATTTAATCATATGCCTTATTCTCTCTCTCTCTTCTCCTTAAAAAAAAAAAAAGAAATCAAAAGATAAAGCTTAAGTTATAAATCCTAAAGGATAACTACCCCTTATTGACCACCCCCAACACCTTTTACACATCCTTTTTCATCACTATCCCCTTTTATCCTTCTACTTCTACTCTTATTAGTCCCAATAAGGTTCTCTTTGAGTAAAGGCATACCATTCACTTAAATGTTTCGCCCTTCATCTTTGTAGCCACTGCTTTTCATCTCTTGACTCTATTACTCTCTCTTCATCACCATTACTCTCTACATAGGTACCACTCTTCTCAGTGTTATTGCTCTTCTCATCAACTACTCTACCTTTAGTCTCTGCATTGCAATGTAAGTGTTGAATTAATTGTTTTTCCTTTCATATTGTTAAACCTTTTACATGCCTTGGTCAATGGATAGGTTTTCATTCTCATTGGATAATTTATTTTGTAAAATGGATATTTTCAAATGTAAAAAAGACATGTTTATTATAAAATAAGTCATTTTAAGCCCACCTCTTCATTTGGTTGCTAACCAAATTATACTATGTTTTTTTTTATAAGGTTAATGACAAAAATAGTACTTGAAACTTTTGTAAAATGTTCCTTGAAGTTTCATTTGAACAATTTGATACCTGAACAAAGTTTTCATGGACTTTTTTTCATACATGAAGTTTAGTTTTGACAATTTTGATATGTGAACAAAGTTTTCAGGAACTTTGTTTATACTTGTCAATTATGAAAAAAGTCAAAAAAGTTCATAAGACCTTTGTTTACATACCAAAATTGTCAAAAAAACTTTAGGTATGAAAAAGTCTATGAAAACTTTGTTCAAGTACCAAATTGTTCAAAATCAAACTTTAAGTACCTAATTGAATTTTTTGCAAAACTTTAGATACCATTTTTGACATTATCCCTTTTTTTATATGAATGAACAACTTTCTTTTACTAAAAAGAGTGTAATCATATCAACCATATTGTTATCGTAAAATCTACTTGAAACATTGAGTAAACATCACAAATGATATCACATAATATGGTATATACTAAAAATGACTATCAAGCACAAGCGATACGATATATCCATACAAACCATCTTATCATGGTGTGACAGTAATTAAAGTAGTCTTCAAAGGTATGCTCCACTAGACCATAACACCAATAAGAATAGTAAGTGAAATATAGGTGTAAGCTAACCTAGTAGATCATCAAAAGAGACGTTAGCACAAGTCAATTTAACCCACGACCCGGCGCGAACCGCCACTAGCGTATCCAATCTAGTAGCTTAGCTTAACCTTATGGGTCCAACCTACCACATATCCTAGCAGTTTGTTGAGTCAATTATGGTTGTCACTCTCAATCTATTGACTTGACTGGTCCATCACAAGCTGACAAAGATAAAAGGAAAAAGGAAAAAAGGGTGAGAATGTGAAATGGCTTGAGGAAAAATAAGAGAGATTGTGAATGTTGGAAATTGTTATATATATATATATGAAAAGAAGCACTTGTAAAATTTTTATTAATACTTGAATAATATCATTTTGCTACTTCGTTTTTCAATGAATGAGTTCAATTTTGGCTCACATTTTTAGAATATGATACTGACATAGATTTAATGCATCCTTTGATCATCCTCTCTCTCTCTCTTGTATGGCTAGGTAAGCTAACTCAAATTCTTTTTTTTTTTTTTTGTGTATTTTATGTTGACTATGAAAGACTTGGAAATGAGGAATGGAAAGCTGCCTCCTTTTTATGTTTTATGTAGTTTCAAAGATTCAAACTTTTTATTGCATGTAGTATACTAAAGATTTCTTCATTAGGGGGATATATGCTTTTTACTCAATGTGATCTTGAGGTTTTGGTAATGTTTAATTAGTTTTTCCTTCTTCTTTTTTGCCCATTTGATGATTACAACAATAAGTCTCTAAAATCAGAAAAGGGATATTCTTGCAGAAAATCTATCGAGTTAACCATGATTTAAGAGCTCTATAGGTCATATTATGGGATCTATCGTCGATCATCTATGTTTCAAATTCAAGTGTTATTTCATAGTAAAATTCAGTGACAATGTTTCATAATGGTGGTAGTTGTTGTTACTCATTTGATTTTTTAGTTTGTCTAATGATTAAATAGTTTAATTTGTACTTTTGTAATATTCAAAGTGAACATTTAATTTAAAAATAATAATAATCATGGCTGGTTCAATAGGCCATGTCCTAGCCCTAAATAAGTCGGTGGCTCGAAACTAGCACAACCTATATATGGCTAGGTCAGTTTCGTCAACATTCCTTAGAATCGTGGCCTAGCATATTCAAGTCAGTTCTTATTTGTGCCAAGGTCTACATTTAAATATGTTTTGATAATAATAGTAGTGTAAAAAGATTACTAATAACTCTATAAGTATGCACAAAATTATTAAGAAAATAAGATAAATTTATCAACAGTACTAGGTTACCTAGAGCGCTACCTAAAGGATATATGTGATAGACTAAAAGAACATAAAACACATAGAGGTTATCTAAAGCATTCTCTAAAGATTAGTACTACACTACACAAAAAGTTACGATTCGATCACAGGTTAATTAAAACAAGTTCCAATCCAAGTTTAAGCAGCTTTTCAAGGCTAAGCTCCAAAAGATGAACACAATTGGGTAACATATTTATATGCTCTACTAAGTTGGATTAAAATCCATAGGAGATTTGAAATAAATTTTTTAGCAAGTTCATTAAGTCATTTCAAGTTTACAAGAATAAGCTGTTGATTTCAACTCTAGATCTGAATATTTAAGTTTGTTAAGTGATGTTATGGATTTTTCTTACGAAGACATGAAAATAAGTTTCGCAATAAGTAAAGTTTCAACTTAGAAACGTTTGGATAAAAGTTCAAAGTTCAATTTTTAGCTTATGCAAGATTTGCTCCCATTTTTAAGTGATATTATGAAGACAGCTACACCTAGATAAGAACAAAAAGTTTCCTATGATTTTTCTCGGTTTAAACAAGACATTTTACACGGTTTAATAAGTTTACATGAGATATTTACAATATAAAAAGGGATAACTTTAATACGTGGCATTAAAATAAGATCTCAACGTTACTATCAAATTTCAAGATAACATCAAGAAAGAAGAAGATATTGAGCAAAATATAAGGAGTGAAGTTTTATCAAATGATCAAGGATTTTATCAGCTTATGACTATTGAAGACTTGAAATACATATACACGAAGCATTCAAAAATAAATATACAGACTGTTGAAAACAAGCTTTTTGAAATTACTTGAACTGATCAAGCACACTCCATTTTACTACAACTTATTTTCTCTTTGCTTACTGCTTTGTTTAGAGAAGTAACTTTAGTGTGTCCATTTTGATTGTATTACAAATAGACTTTATAGTTAGTGATAACTTAAGGATAAGCTAAAGGGACTAAATAGAGAGAAATGAGTCCAAGTTATTAGCAACTACTCATAATAAAGTTTTATTAGATTTAGTGGAATATACCTGCATGGAATACGAGGTCTCTTACTTAGAGCTAAAAGAGTGGGTGTAAACATAAGGCCAACCCACTATATATCGCTGTTTTCAAGCTTTTCTCTTCCCTCTCTCTTTTATTTTGCGCGTATTATATATGTTTAAGTGATCAAGGGGCTTTTATTTTTAAGCATAAAGTTTTAATTTTGAAAGAGAGTAACCAACTTGATCCCCCTTCTTGGTTACTTAATTGAGACCGACATATTACATGCTCAATTTTTAAAATGTTTGTCGTATGTTAAAATCTAACACAAGTTTTATCCCATTAAGTAGAATTGTTTTAATCATAAGATGTATGAATTGCTTTTAACATTTGAGTTCATTAATGGCTATGTTTAACAACAGTGGTGTCACATTTTTGCTTAATTTCATTGAAGTGTCACAAATACTTAACTTATGGTAACATTTAATATCTTATTACTTTATGTCCACTAGAGACACATTTTTTTTCTATATATACAACAGAAATCCTACCTAAATAAGGAATATACAAAAGAGAAGATCTGTCAATCCCTTTAATTAGGTTGTCAGCTCCTTTAATTTAGGTCTCACTATGTAATAAATTACATTAATTTACATGACTATCTAATAAATTACATTAATTGTATATAAGTAGATGACACATCTGCTGTGTGTGTGCAAATAAAACAACATAACATATATGAATTAAATAGATATGTTGTTTTGATAGGTTAGAAGATGATAACCTTAATTAGCCCTAGAAATTAGATAATTAATTACAAATCATAATTATAATTGTATTTTCCACAGGTAACTTCTCAATGTTTGGTGACTATCATGCATAAATATGGAATCAGAGCTTTATATTGGTGTATAAAAATACATGCTTAGGCTAAAAAAGGAAAAGACTATATATATTTAACCCCTATTTAATTCTATTCAAACCCTATTTAATTTTATGATGTGAAGGACACCAAAAATATTTTACGCCCATATGCTAAAAAAGGAAAAGACTATGTCTATATAACCCTTTTTAAATTCTATTCAAACCCTATTTAATTTCATAATTTCAGGTATACCAAAAATATTTGGCGTAGAAAAGACTATGTCTATTCAACCCATATTCAATTCTATTCAAACACTATTTAATTTCATGATTTCAGGTATATCAAAAATATTTTATGCGAAAAAGACTATGTCTATTTAACCTCTATTTAATTATATTCAAACCCTATTTAATTTTCAAGATTTCAATGATACCAAAAATATTTTATTCCCATATACTAAAACAATATATTAAAAACATCTATACTAAAAATATTTACACTAAAGACACCAAAGGGGGTGGTTTTGGTTTAATAGTGTAGATACATTACATTAACTAAATTAGCAGATTAACAACTAAATCTTCAGACATTCTCCCTCAAATCGATGCTGGTGAGTCTACAAGCATCAATTTGCCAATGAGAAAACTATGGCGTTGACGTGCCATGGATTTAGTGAAGATAACAGCAAGTTGTAGATTGGTACAAACATGAGGCAAAGCAATAACTTGATGGACATAGGCCTCTCGGATGAAATGACAATCAATGCTTGGTAAACTTATGGTAGACGGGATTGATAGTAATTTGAATAGCACTAGTGTTGTCAACATGCAATGGAGTTGGTTGAAGTTGTTGATAACCGAATTCAATAAGAAGACCATGTAACCAAGTGATCTCATAACAAGCAGCAAACATGGCATGGTATTCCGCCTTAGTGGATAACTTGGATACATAGTCTTGTTTCTTGCATTTCTAAGAGATAAGAGTATCACCAAGAAACATAAACCAACCAGTAGTGGATTTTCTCGTGTTTGGGTAACTAGCCCAATTTGCATCACTATAGGCTTGCAATTAAGGTGAAGAACCAATAGAAAAAAATAGGCCACAATTAGGCATGCCAAGGAGATACCAGATGATGTGGCAGACGGTAGATAAGTGAAGATGTTGAGAAAATTGTGTGAACTTACTAATGATGTGAACAACATAAGAAATGTCTGGTCAAGTAATGGTTAGATAAATAAGACTAAAAACCAGCTAACGATATAATAGAATCCTTGAGGAGCTCCCCTTCATCACGTCGATATTTTACGTTAACTTCCATTGGACTGTCAACAGAAGCACCGCCTATAAGTCCTGTCAACTGAACTAGATCTTGAGTATATTTGTGTTGATTCAAGAAAATACCTTGATGACGATAATGAACTTCTAACCCCAAGAAATAGGTAAGTTGGCCAAGGTCTTTCATGTGGAAAGTGAAGTGCAACATTTCTTGAAGCTTAGAGATGGCCTCTAAATCAAAACTAGTGATAACGATGTCGTCCACATAAATAAGAATAACAACCATGCCTTTGGATGTACGTTGGAGAAACATAGAAGAGTCATATTGGCTTTGAGTAAAGGAAAAACCAAGAAGAGTGGATTTAAACTTTTCAAATCATACATGCAGTGCCTGCTTCAAGCCATATAAGAAGCATTTTAGTTTGCAAACATCGTTTGGAGAGGAAGTAGGCATACGGGATAGAAGTTTTATGTAGACTTCTTCCTTGAGATTACCATGTAGAAACCCATTATCAACATCCATTTGAAGTAAAGGCCATGATTGAGATGTTGCGAGTGCTAGAATGGTCCACACCGTGGTCATTTTAGCTACCGGTGCAAAGATCTCTTCGTAGTCTAGACCATACTCTTGCTTATTCCTAAGAACTACTAATCGAGCTTTGTAACAATCTATAGATCCATCATAATGAAGTTTGACAGAAAACACAAATTTGCTACCAATTGGTCTGATAGATGGAGGTTATGGTACAACATCCCAGGTTTGGTTTTCTTCAACAGCAAGAAGTTCTATTTCAATAGCTTTACGCCAACACTCATGCTCCATTGCCTGCTTATAAGATGTGGGAATAAGTACATAAGACAAAGTGACTGCTAAAGATATAGGTCTAGGAAAGCCGTACCTATCCGGTGGTTTACTAACTTGAGTACTACGTTTGGGAATCACAGATTCGGTTGGTACGGGAGGATCAACAGCAAAGGAAGGAGCTTCAGGAGGTGCAAAAGAAGTGTCTTGATCTACAGTAGAATTAGTAAATACAGGTAGCATAAAAAATGAAGGAGAGAGAGGGTCCTGGTGATTGGAAAAGAAATATTGATTTTCAAAAAAAAAAAATTACATTTCTAGAAATGTGAACACGACGTAAATTAGGATCATGGCAACAAAACCCTTTGTGATGCACATAATATCCTAGAAAAGCACATTTAAACGATTGAGCTGTGAGTTTTATGCGCTCTTTTGCAGGAAGATGGACATAACATACACCACCAAAGGTATGAAGATTAGAGTAATTGGGGGAATGACCAAATAACCTATGGAAAGAAGAGACATGATTCAATGAAGGAGAAGGTAACCTGTTGATGAGATAGACAGCAGTAGAGAGAGCTTCACACCAAAAGTGAGTAGGAACTGAGAATTCTAATAAAAGGGTTCGAACAACATTAAGGAGGTGACCATTTTTTCTTTATGCTATTCCATTTTGTTGTGGGGTTTTAGGACATGATTTTTGAGAGATTATTCCATTAGCCTATATAAAATCTTGAAGCAAATGGGACATATATCCACCCCCATTGTTAGAACGTAAATCTTAATTTTGATAGAAAATTTGGTTTGGACATAGGCATGAAAAAGTTAAATGCAAAAAGTACTTCATCTTTAGAATGCAAGAAATAAATCCAAGTGAAGCGACTATAGACATTAATAAAAGTGACAAAGTACTTGTAATTAGCATGAGATATAATTGGTACCATACCGCACAAATCACTATGTATCATTTCGAAAGGTTAGATAGGATTAGGTATGTGAGTAGGAAATGGAAAAGTTTTACTCATACTAAGTTTACAAGAATCACAATCAAATTGAACATTATTAATAGAAACATGCTTGTTATTCCCAAGTAAACCAGAATTTAGCAAAGTCTAGAATACATTAGAGTTTGGATGCCCAAGACGTTTGTGCCATGCTTGATAATCAACATGAGTGAGATTACAAGTGACAAAAGGAAACGAAAGACATGATGAAAAAGGAAATTGTAGAGGAAAAACACATCCTACTTTAGGCCCCCTTGCAATCATCTTCCCTATGTTGATCTTGCATAGCACGACCAGATTTAGAAAATTCTACTGTACAATTATTGTTAATCAATTGACCAACTGAAACAAGGTTAGTGGTAAGGCGTGAAGAAACAAAAACATCAATTAAAGAAGGATCAATATCATCAGTGGCTATAATGGGTAGTAAATTACCATCAGCAGTATGAATCTAAAGGTTTCCAGAATATCTCTTTACATTGGTTAAGATTTGATCACTATTTGTCATATGATTGGATGCCCCGGAATCACAAAACCAAGTGGATGAAGTAGATGAAAGTTTACCTAAGAGTCCTAAAGTAGAGAAGGCAGAGAGAATAATTTGTTTAACCATCTCAGGTATTGGAGTTTGAGCAGGAGTAAAAGCATTTTGTGTTAACGGTGCGACATCCGCTAACCACCAGTGCCAGAAAAGCCAATTGAGGCAATAAATGCTCTTTCAAATCTCTTGAGAGGTCGGATTAGGCATTCCTTAATACTATAGCAATCTTTTTTGAAATAGTTGCAAAATTTTTTTGAACAATTTGACGCATAATGACCAAATTCTTTGTAGCAAACACATTGAACAACCTTTGTGTCCTTACCTCTTGGCTTCCCTTGTGCTGTATAAGCTATTGGAACTGATTTGGATCTTCATTATTCCATGGTTACTTTAGTGAGAATTCATTGTTCCTCTCATAGATCATTAAGGCATATATCCAAAGGGGGGAACAAGATCTTGGTTCATAAGACTAGACCTGATACCCTTAAATTCATATCTCAATTTCATGAGAAGTTTATCCCTTTTTGCAATTTCATGAACAGATTAGACATCATCAAAACCTTCAAGAGATAAGGTAGCATAGATTATATCAGTATATTTGGCCCAAAAATTCATAAAGCTAGAATAAAAATAAAAAATAGAGAGATTATCATGATGGATCATGGATAATTCATGTCCAAGGTGGAATCTATGAGTTGCATTTTGCTGGCTGTAGGTTTCTTTAGGTAATTCCACATCTCAGCCGTAGTCTTGGAGGATCAAAGATATAAAACAACGTTAAGTTCTACAGATCCGAAAATCCATGTCATGATTTGTGCATCCTTGACCTCCCACTTGGCATATTCATCCATACCTTGATTAAGAGTGGGTTTGCAGCCATCAACATGACCCCATAGATCTCTTCCTTGGGCATATATCTTGAATTGGAATTCCTAGGTTAAGTAGTTTTTACCATTAAAACGAATCAAGAAAGACTTCTTGTCTAAAGGCATGATGTTGCTAGAGAAGTAAGAACTAGGAACAAGAAACTAGGGAAAAAAATTAAACTATGACTATGTAGAGAGTAAGGGCTTTAATATAATGTCAAATACAGAGAATTTCAAGCAATTGAAATCATATCTTTTAAGGAAACATTTTTTTTTCTATATATACAGCATAAATCTTACCTAAATAAGGAATATACAAAAGAACAGATTTGTATATGTCTTTAATTAAGTTGTCATCTCCTTTAATTTAGGTTCAACTATCTAATAAACTACATTAACTAAATTAGCAGATTGAGAACTAAATCTTCTGACAATTACTTGCTTATTTTATAAATGTTTGGCTTATGCTAAAATCCAGCACCTATGTCGATTGCAATTTCTTAAGGTTTTGGTTCATCAATGATTATGTATGACAACTACCGATTATATTTCGGTTTAGTTTTTTTAAAGTAATGTGGAACTGTAGTATTTACATCTATTATACTCTAATAATTTTCAATTCAGACACAAGTGTAATACTTAACTGGTCAGCAAAATCACCAGATACAATGTAATATTATATGGAAAATCTAGGTCGTATCCACAGGGAGCTATATAGCTAATTACTAGAATTTTAATCTTACCCTAATCTAAGCTATCAAATTTCATATTCTTAATTACTCTATAGTGATTGACTAAAAATTAACTATCAATTGATTGTTAAGGATTAAAACCTTATATTCTAGCAACAACAACGAGGGATATAGGTTTAGGAGATGTAGATACAAATATGAATAATGCATTTACATTCTCATTTGAAATAACGCATGCTTCAAATTGATATTTAAATTAATTATTTGGGATTTAATCAAATTCACTAGAAATTTCTCACCTTCCGAAATAACAAAAATCTTATCATAACATAAACTATCCTACCAAGGCAATTTATCTATGATTAACTATTTAATAGTAATTTACTCTTACCAAAATTACTATTCTAGTTAAAACTACAAACTGAGCACCACTAAGTGACCTAAATTCGTAATTCTAACTACAATAAGATCAGTGAATTCTCAAATCTCATCACAAACTTGCATATCTCTATGACAAATCTTTTTAAAAACTTAAGTTTTGCTTGTATCAATCATTGAATCCCTCCCGAGTATCTATCCATCTAATTTATGTTGATCAGGCACATATTAAACAGATTGCAAGTAAAGATAACTAAATTCTCAAATAATTAAAATCAATATCAATATGATTCACAAATCAATTCAATGAATCCATTCATGCATAATCATAACAATCTATGAACAAGCATCTCAAAATACAATCAAGCATATATATATATATATATATATATATAATAAAACAGGGATAGAAACACCTTAAAATTGATTCCTTTCCATAAAATGATGTCTCTAGATCCATAATCCCACAAATGTGAGCATTGCTTGATTGTATCTAAACCTTAATACCTCTATGTTGCTAGAACATTAGGGTTTTGGTGCCCTAAAGAAGAAACAAACTCAAACATTATTAAACTCTCTTTTTCTCTCTTTTCCAATGATTATCGAATGTCCCTATTTGAAGGAAACTCTAGAATATATAAGCGAAATTCCAAGCGTTTCATCTAATTTTCGCAGTTACAAAACATACGTTGGCAGTTACACTTTTTACATCGGCGGCTTACAGTGGCGTACATTCCTACAATGCTTTGAACACTGGCGGCTTTAGCTTTAGCATTAACGGTTTGAATTCTGTGGATGACCTACGTTGCTTAAATGCCGGCAGCGTAGGGTTTTAAATGCCGGGGTAAAAGGGAAACATCAAAGGCTAGTCAAATCTTCTTCGAGGCTGGCCATGCAGGTGACAACCTTCAAAAATCCAATTCTGTAGACGCTCAAAGTCGTCTCAACGCCAGTAGCTTTGATTCTCCGAAAGCCAGTGTTGGATGAAATTGGAGAAGCTGGCTTTTTCCTCCTTCTACACTGGCAGTGTTAAGCCAGTGCTTGATTCTTGGTTACTGATCTTCAACCTACACTGCCCAAGGCCGACAGCGTATGGGACAATTGTGCCAACCTTTGAATTCTTGAATCTATTCCCCTTCAAGTTGGGTTGAAAACCGGCAGCATAGAGGCAGTGTTAAGGTTTAACATTCTCATAATCCTTTAGGCAAACTGTATGTCAGCGGCTAATGCTCCAGAAACGCCGGAGTAACCCCTCAGATTTTTCAATTTCAGCTCAAATTTCCTTATTATGCTTTCTTTTGTTCAATTTAGACCTAAAACATGAACTTAAACAATCCAAGTACCAATTCTAGCAATTTTCATAAATTTCAAGATAAATTAATCACTAATTGCTTATTAAAAGTTTTGTAAAATATGATCTTATCATATCACAACTACATCAAGATGGAGGCATGTATCAATTCCTATATCAAAATTGACTCATAGATCTGAAACTGAATGACAAGGGTTGGCCTAAATTTAAAGTAAAATAAAAAGTACCAATGGAACAAAAAACCGGAAATTAAATAAAATATATAAATTATATAATAATGAAAATCTAAAATATAATCATCCTATTAATAAATACAACATTAGATTATTTTTTGTTTGGTATATATAGACTTTTATTTAAAGTCACTTGCTAGTAATGCGAAGATTGTCTTCTTTTTTTCTTTCCATTTTCTGAAATACCTTAAATATAATATAAATAAATTATTTATAGGGAGTGGCAGATTTGTAATTAATAATATGTTTAACGAAGGGGCATGTTTTATCGGGAAAAAAAGGGCATCTTGGTAATTTAGTGTATCTTTTAAAAGATACACATTTTAGAAACATTTAAAACCAAACATAACTACCTTCCCTAATCTTGTCCTTTCATTTCAGAACTTCACCCTCCTCTTTCTCACCAATCGTCACCCAATCTTGACACTCTTCAAACGAAATCTATGGTAAGAAACAACTTTTGTCCCTTTTGCTTATAGCTTTTTCATGTTTCAAATGTGGAAACAATAGTAATCCACACTTTTAAAGTGAATTTTCATGAAGGAACAAATAACACAAGTGTGATTGGGGAGCAAATCCCAGAGAAAGAGGGATAAAAGATAGTAGATTATAGTAGAAAAATAAAAAAGGTTTAACTAAATTGATAACAAGGTATTAAGTTTCTATGAAAAATTTTAGCCTTTTTTTTGCCAGATTGGTTGAAATGTGTGTTTGTGCATATGAAGGAGGGTTACAAAATGAATGTGATTGTGTTTTGATGTTGGTAATAGAGATAAGTTGGAATTTTGCAAATTTTTGTGAGAAACCCTATGTCTATGTAAAATACAATTGTGTACATAGGTTAAGTTTTTACACGTGCTGAACATGCAACCCATTGTCTTACACTACTTGAGTTTTGTGCTCAAAACAACCAAGTGTAGGGGTCATGTCCATGTTTGTATAGAATCTCATGACACATTTTCCAAGAAATAGGGATCTATGTCCAACATCAATGAGTAGACAAGATGTGTTGAGACCCATGTTGAATACAGTGACTTCAAACCCTTCAAAATCTTGCTTCTAAGCTCAACATGAGTAGTATATGAGTTGTGTACTTACTTGTATAGAGTGCACAACCTTTAATACAAGTTGTGTTGGTATTTGTGTACAAAATAGCTTTTTTAAGACTCTCGTTTTCTTTGTTAAAAACCTTTTAAACTTATTCAAATCCCTCTATAAAAGGTTTAAAGTCACTTTTAAACCTTGGGATCCAAACACTACTAAATTAATTGCCTATTTTCCTTTTCCTTCATAATTAAACTTTATCTCTATACTAAATTTGTATGTAAATGCTGATAATTTTTGGTTAGGAGTGAAAACTATTCAAAGTATAACCTATAGATGAAATTAGAAGAGTCGATGATTCTAGTGTTTTATTTACATTGTAACACAAGTCTAGAAGGTTCTAGTTTCACAATAAGACTATATTCCAGGTATGTATATTACCTTATGTGTTGCTCGTGCATGGTAAGATAGTTTAATAAAAAACTATTAACATATCTTACCTTAATTATTGTGTGTTGCGTATGCTTGGTGTGGTTAATGGACCGAGAGTATCGGCGATGTCAATGTGGCACCCTGATAATTTTTGTAACACTATCCCAAGTGAAGTTACGAGATTATTACAGGTAGGTTTAAGATTAGACTCTTTGACTCATGGACTCTTGGATATGGGAAATACCTAACATTGTATATATGCATTATATATGTAAATATGTATTGTCGGGATATTGAGTTATCCATGTGTTGATTGATGGACCTAAAGCAAAGATAATAACTGGTTGATTGCTGCATTAGTTAAATATGTGTGCATGTGATTGATCAATGCTTACTCGTGTACTTGTGTTTGTAGTAGTATTGTACCGGGTATTGACTCACACTTTTTTCTTTTGCGATTCCAGTGATGTTCCTTTCATGTTTCACTTATCCGAGTACGACCTAGTTAGACTATGGGGACGATGCTAGTGCAGATGAATACCTAGCAAATGATTAGATTAGGTAAATCACAAGTGATAAGAACTTTTATGTGTGACTTTGTTTTTTCATATATACATATCAGTGTGTTATGCTAGGGCATGAACCCCATTGTTAATGTAGGTTACTTGTTAGTCTAGATGGACTCTACTAACTATTGTGTGTAAGTTTTATGTAGGGTATGTGGCATTTATGATCTACTTGTGGAACAACAACCGTGTGATTTTCAATTGAAGTTATCATGTATGTGTGTTCGGAGATTAATTATTAATATTTATGGAAGTACAATAATTTATGAGCCTTTACATGTCCATATCTTATATGGATATATGACAGATTATAAATGTCCCTAGATTTATGGTGTTATATTTTCTTTCTAAATTGGTCGGGAAAAAAACAATTCTTTCCAGAATTTTAACCTACACTATCAATATTTTGACTTGAATTTGATGTAGTTGTATATAAACAAATGCAAATAATTTAAAATTTCTTTGAAAAATGGGCTAAAAGGTTTAAAGGTTCTTGACCTCATTTTTAGGCTAAGCAAACAGGTAATGTGGGCCAACCTGGCCCACCCCGCATTGGCCCATGGGTTAGGCAAGGTAGCTCGCTTGGCTCGTATTGCTATGCGGTCCAAAATTGTTAGCCCAACTCGCTCCAGGTGGGTTAGTGGGTTATGCAAGCTGGCCTATAAACCCGCAATATATATATTTTTATTGAAAATTATAAGAATTGAAATTTAAATTTAAAATTTAAAATTCTAATAATTCGAATATAGAATATATTTCTTTTTATGTCACTATACTAATCCTAGGTGATAATTGTGTATGGAAAAATTATAGACTTTTATTTTGAAATTTTTTATTTCAACATAAAATGATTTATTTTAACTAATAGAATTTAGAATCCATTCCAGTTTTTTTCTTTGGCATGATAAGGAAAAATACACATGAAAATTATCAATTGATATTATGTTGCTTATTTTAAATAGAAGCATCTAAACATCTAATAAATATAAAAGGAAAAAGTATTGATAAAATGACTAAGGATATAATAAATATAAAAATTGGAAGTTTAAAACATCACCCCATAAAAATTACATAATTAATATTCAACAACTAAATAATAGAAAAATGAAGTGAAGAGGAAATAAAGAGCGTAATGTACTAGATTATTTTTTTATAAGATTTATATTTATTTATTTCTCTTTGTTAAATGTTTTTTAAGTGTGGGTTTGTGAGCCAATCAACTTGTAACGAGTTGGCCCACTTCAACCTGCAGGTAATGCAAGGTGGGCCATTTTGGCCCGCACATTAAACCGGCTAAAATTTTTAGCCCAACTCATTTTTTTTATGGGTTCTATGGATTGCCCCGTATAACCCGCCCTGCATGCACAGCTCTACTCATTTTATTTGTTTAGTAGATTGTTCAAGCTATTCTTCCTTAAAAGAAACTAATTTATATTGGTTAATTGTTCTAAACCATCAACTGAACCCGGAACCGAAACCTTAAGGACTGATGGTTCCTTACACTATACGAAAATTAACTTACAAAGATAAAAATTCTATAACAGATATTTAGTAAAATGACTTATATCTTTATAATAGAATTAGCAACAATAATTTTTGTGATAAAAATTTACATTTAAAAATATAAATTTTATTTTTTAAAATTCAATTTTCTTGTATTGTTGGAGTCTACCTAAAATTAAATTTTAAGGTTCAACTATAATTTTCTTTTTTTCTTTTTCAAAACTAGGAATTGTGGTTTCCATTGGCTGAGTTTGGATTGAGGTCAATCTAAGCATATCAATCCTACTTTTGAAGATTTAAATTAGAATTCCTAATATATTTATATGCACAAATATATATATATATATATATATATTTGCTCTGTCCATATATTGCATTGTTGTTATTGTTGTTTTAGTTTTTCTTTTTTTTTTTCATTTTTTCCAAACTCCTTAGAGCATCTGCATTCATGAGGTCCTTCACAAGGCCATTAAGGTACTACATCCTTGGTAAAAAAAAAAAAAAAGGTACTACATCAACATCTAAAGGAACTATCATTCCAAAGGATCTCACTACTTTATCCCTAAAGTTCTTCGCATAAGTTCTTTCAATTCTTGTTATGCTTTTGTGGATCTCATTTATTTTTATACAATATCATACTTTTACAATATAATAATAAATTATTCTAAATAAACTCACTTTTTAGGATTTTTCACAGATGATACAAAAAAAATTAAAGGAACTCTCAACATTTGTAAGGACATCAAAAATTGAGATCTTTTTCCTAGAAACCCATATCAAAGACCTCGAATGTGATGTTCATGTACCTATTTAGCATATTTTTCTTTCGTAGCATTTTATAATCCAAATAATGTGAGAAAATGTAAATGGTAAATAACTCTAATCGCACTGACTATATTGCATGGGATATAGTTTTAACTTTACTGGACAAATTTTCCTGATGCTCTACACAAATTCACATGCCTTGATCTCCTTCTCATTTTCCTTTAAATCGTGAAATTTACCTTTTAATTTCTGATTCTACATAAACATCCATAACGTTTTAGCTACACTACAATAAAATGAAAATGTCCTCTCACTGGACAACGGTATCATAAAGTCAATATACGCTATAAAGTAAGTCAAAAAGAGCACAACCGAGAAAAAAAAAAAGTTAAATCCTAAAGAAAGAGGCCCTTTCAATTTACCAATTATAGCTTATTTGGCTACAGCCCCATCCAACGATTTGTCGTTACCAATCAAGTTTAAATCAAGTTAACTTTACTAACACTGTAGCGAATGTATCATTCTTTTCTGGTTCATTTTTATTTAACTTATTAATGTTACTACATTCCCATTAATTTCCTACGTTAGCAATTTGACAACTAGAGTTTTTTTTTTTTTGAATCATTACAAAGAGGAATGAGAGAATCGATTCTGCTATATCATTCAGAGATATCACTAGATTATAAAACCATCGAGAACAACTAAAGTTTAGTTCAACTAAAGTCTAGTTCAACTAAAGTCATACCATAAATACAATCAAAATAACATAAGCTTTAAATTATCTCTTTTTTTTTTTTTTTTTTGTTTTTTAATCTAAATCCCTCTTTTAAAAATGATATGCTTATTTGTTTGAGACATGAAGACACGTGAGGTGTCAAGTAAAGTTATTGATGCGTCATAATATAACAAACTATTATACGCATCATAACATGTTTTATCTTTTACTGTTCAATAACTCGTAATTGATAACTGAATATTTGCAACTAAAAAACTACTCAAATATAGTGTGGAATTAAGATAGATACAGAAAGTTAATTCAAGACTTTAGAATTCAAAATATTCATATTTTCTTATCATACCTAACTTGCGAGTATAATGGTTATCTCCTATTAAGAAGTGCCGGCTGCACCTGTTGTCATATTGAGTAAAAATATCTAAATTATTAAAATAATAACCTATCTCCTAAAATGTATTGTTTGTATATATTGAAAGTTGTAAATTCCAGTTGTAATATATTGTCGTTCAATCATAGAACATTCCACTGGTTACAAATTAAATTTTTTTGACAAAAGACCATCACTTGTACGGAATTATACTAAAACTCAAGTCTTGGAGCCACACCTTGTAGTGTTCCAAAGCACAGGTGTCCCACACGTTCCAGGTATTGCAAGCGGCGCAACTCTTTAGCATAATAATAAATCCTGCCAAACAAGAACAAATGATGGTCGATTAAAATAAATGAACAAGTACCTTGTTATTCAAAATACAAATGTTTTGTTTAATTACCCCTTTGGCTGTTCTTACTATCCTTAATTTGTTTTTACTACTCCCTTGTGGTGTGATGTCGACAAAACTATATAAAGTCTGTTGAATGCGTGGTGAATTATGTGTGGAAGGGGCTTTTTTTTTTTTTTTTTCCTGATGTATACTGTGAGAGTCACTGAAAAATGTCTGTGCTGTGTTCACAAAGATCCCAACACATTGCTGGCCATGAAATTGCTAGTTTACATCAAAGTAATGCAAATTTTGTTCGACCCAAGATAAAAAGACAAACCAGAGTGCTGGTTTTTGTGTGGAGGGAAATCATTACGACCACATTGATGACTCAGTGCTGAGGACTACTTACAAAGTCGTGTGTATATTATTTGTTCGTACGGTGACACTAGAACATGGCGGGTATAATGTACGCTGTTGTTTAATAATCTTGAATTTATTTCGATCGTAGCAAACGGATAACTTTGTTAAATCGTGTATTTTGTAATATTTTTATATGGAAATTCTACTGTTCTTATATTAATTTTAAATGAAACAGTTACACTAACTATTTAAGGTTCATATCATACTAACCGTGGTCATATATCTCATATCTCAATTTATTTTAATATTTCAATTATTAAATTTATTTTAACATGTAAATAATCGACCCATCAATCCCATATCTTAGATATTTGAGTTAGCTAATGAAAAGAATTGTAACAACTCGCATTTAGAATCTACGAGCATATTTAATATGCACAAAATATTGAAATTATAAACATATGTCTTAAACGGGAGCTTCATATTTTATTTCGATAATTAGGTTTGATTATATCTTATTTTAGTAATTAATTTCAATACGAAATTTATTTTGTGAAAAAGTACTATCATAAAAGTGAAATATTATTTTTTACTTGGAAAATGTGCTCTTACACAAAATGGCTATCAAATCTTGTATATTATTTTGTCCTTTCAAGTTGATTTTGAGCAAATATAAAAATATTAACAAATTCAATTATTAAAAATTTACCATACAATTTAATATGAGAAAGATGTAATAAAACAATTTATAGGTTTGACAAAATACTGTAATATTGTACCTTATAGGTTTCAGATACAAGTTTTAGGATGATTCTAAAAGATATAGAGAATAGGTTTTAGTTTTCAAAATTTGATAAGCTTATATCTAAATAGAACCAAATATCCTATCTAGACCTGGGGTTAGACCCAGTCCATCCCAGCATTGGTGGGGAAGGACACGTTGACACAGCCCTATCGTATGGGTCATTGTAATCCTCGGGATTTTACCTTAGCTTAAGTTAAAAACTAGAGATTTAAAAACTTTAATTTTAGGGTAGTATATTAATTAACATTTATCAGGTACTATAATCTATTGTCTTATATATATTAAAAGGTTTTGATTTTCATTTCATATAAATAAACCTTTTCCAAAATTGCCAGAAATTACTTTGCAAACTATCCATTGAAAATTACAAAGCATGGGCATACCATCCTTTCTTTTAATAAAGTTTCTTTCATTCAATGCTAAAATGATAATTTCCAATTAAACCATACTTATTTTATTTTACATAAAAGAAAAGCAACTGGAGATTTGAAAGTTACACCAACTAAACATCATCATTTTTAGAAAGTAAACACAATATTTTTGACGTATGCTTTCCTGACATAATCTCTTTTACGTACCCAAAATCATTTCCTCAAACCTTCACTTTCTTAACTTGAGGAAAAAAAAAAAAACCTAAGATAGTGTTTATAAGCTCCACAACCAGTGTTTTGAAAAGAAGTACGTGAATCTTTAAAAGACAGTAGATAACTTTGTTTTACTTTATTCTCAAAAGTTACAGAAAAAAATATCTTTGTTAAATACACCAGTATATGTGCACTTTTTACCATCTACGATTAAAAGGTTGAGTTTACCAAATGTTACAGGTTAGTAAATTAAAACCAAAGTCTTGTTTGCTAGGAAATGTTAAAAATGAGTAAAACTTGTTTTGTGAATTTATTTAGGCTTAGAGTATAAAATGTCTACTAAAAGCTTATGAACAAAACTAACTTAGCTCGGTTAAACAAAGAATAACAAAACATACAATATAGAAAAGTAAATCTACCCTAAAACCTAAATGCTAGTCTAGAGCTAAGAGTAAGAAGATAAAAGTCTCATGTTAGATCAGTGGATTGTATGAAATTGTTGTGTTAAGTTATCTCTATGTGCGTTTTGGTGTAAGTACCTGTTATGGAAGGGTTAGCTATGGAATGGAGTAAGTTTGGTTGTTATTCTATAAGTGTGTTGGGGATCGCAACCTAGTTTTCCCTTAGGTTAGAACAATGGTGGACTTTGCGTAAGTGTCAAGGGGTATAAGTTGATACACAGTTTCAATCGCGGCTTAAAGTCAAGCCCTCAACATACCCTGTAACTGAAACTGAGGGAAGCTGTGGCTAAAATAAAATTCAAGTGTTTAAAGCACACCTTCTATCGTGACTCAGGCCGAGGCCTCGACGTACCCCAAGATCAAGGCACGTGACCCTTAATTTTCATAAGTAACTTAGTTTCTTAGTAGCGATGTACCCTACGACCCTTCTTGATCTACCCTTGTCCTAACCTAAGTAATAAACAATAGAGAACTACCTATGTTAAGAAATTTATAACATAAATCTATGACACGTAAGCGCTTATAAGAGTTCTCTCTCATTTATATATAGTAATGTATGCTTATTACTCTATAAGAACCATAAACCAACACCTAGAGTTTCCTATAGACTACTACGATCTCTAACCAGGATGCATAGGTGAGTAACTTTGATCTTATCAAATTGTTGTGCTTGTAATGTATTTGTACATGTCTTTAATGAGCATAATTGTTATGTATGGGGATAGCAATAATGTGTGTTGTATGGTGCTTTGATGACTGACAATTTTTAATATCAAAAGTGACAACCGATTTCTTGTTATTATTGTGTAATGAATATTGATTATTATTTAAACTATATGGTAACTAATAACTTGATCTAAGTTTTATCTAACCCTTAATCTAAAAGGGACATGTATTGCACGACAACATACTACATTAGCATGGTACCCATGTCATGTATTGATATTTTGATTCTATGGTAATACCTTGTCAAACCAGTAAATCTAGGTGGGGTTATCATAGGATTGTCAACCCCATGGAACTAAGCAAGCACCAAAAGACATCACCTAATTAGAGCTGGCTTTAGAGTATTAATACGTAGTGAAGTTTCTAAGGTTCTAAAGTGAAGTTGAGACTATGTTGCAAATATATAATACTAAGTAAATTTGGACAAAATTCTCCTTCCTTAGTTCTCAGTCTCTCTTAGGCATGCACTACTTGAGCTAGTCCTTCAACCCCTAAGAAGGGCATAAATCTCCATTGGTTGGATTCTGGTAATCCAAACTATGCATTTCATACGGTTGAGTATTACAATGCATATGATTAAAACTAAAACTTGTCTGGCATTTGTTTGAAGTGTGGTTTAATCACATTATTTCACTAAACTATGGTGTGCTCATATCCTACAGAATTTGTGCGTTTTCAGGAATCCATAGAGTTATCCATGTTTAAGGCAAAGGAGCGTAATAGATGTCGCGCGAGGGGGCGTGGTGGTGTTTAGGAACGAAGGGAAACTAGGGCTTAAGTGAGAATTGAAGATAGTTCCTTTGGTATAGATATATCTTATTATATTCTTATAAGTTTGCAAGTTTATGTTTGGGAGTTGCCCTAAGTTGTATGTAAAGGACTTGTTATATGGAACTTATATGTATGCGAAATTTCTTATCTTGACAACCTCACGATCCTGTTTTAATTGCCCATGCCACAGAGTGTTGCACTAGCTTGATGCCAACAGAATTTTCTTTAAAGGCCTTAGTTGGCTCATTTCAGTATTGTAATTTCTAAATAGTTGTATAAAGTATAGTTAATATTGCTAGGGTATCCTATGGAGGTGTGACAAGAGCTGGTATCAGAGCCAAAGTTGCATGGATGAGAAAATTCGAATATGTATAAGATCTTTGTAAGGATGTAGCCAGGTAGACCTAGGATCTTAGACATGTAGTAGGATGGAGAGTAAGGTTTATGTGGATAGGAAGAGGGTAGACTTAAGGGGATGTGCGTTAAGAGTGTTGATGACATAGTTACCTCTAAGGAAGTTTTATAGCTTTGTGTGACTTTTGGTTGAAGGGTTTATGGTGTTTAGTTATTGTTTGGTTGCCTTAGTGTCGATAAGTAAAATAACTGGACTAACCTTTCTACCTGGGAAATAAGGGATAGGGATGAAGAGCAAGGAATGCTCAGCTACTTGTGCTAGAGGTTTAACCTTAACTTCATGAACCTACTAGACAAAGGCAATCGAACCACAGAATGTACCTACGCCACCCTTGGCGGATTGGAAGCAATTCTGTTAGCTATACAGTAGCAAAATGCTTTGATTCTGTATGCTTTGCAAGGAAGGCAACATGCTCAAGTAGCACCCCAGGCTACTCCAACAACGTATCTATTGATCCCCTACCATACCACTAGTAGCGCCACAAAGAACTTGAACTACCACACCACCACTGTTATACCAAAAAGGTCGATCAACCCGCTGAGTCGGCTGCTAAAAGTTAAGCACTGCCTCTTGTTAGGCATATGTGCAGTTTCCTCAACCACCTATCCTGTGACCTAAAGAAACATGCTTCCAAAGTTTATCAAGTGTAATCAAAGGGTTTCAAGGAAAGCCTGAAGAGGCAAAAGATTGGTTGGCTTAGGTGGAGAGATCTTTTAATGTGTTTCAAGTACCTAATGCCCTTCAAGTGCCCCATGGAACGTATCTACTTAGGTTAAGAGCTAAAATATGGTGAGACTCAAAGGAATGAGTTTTATTGCAACCAATAATGTGGGAAGATTTCAGGAGAGTTTTTTATGGAGTACTTCCTAAGCAGCTTAAGAGCAAAGTATACAGATTTGATGAATCTTGCACAAGGGAGTAAAAGTATCGATGAATATGAACACGAGTTTAATAGGCTGCTGCAATTTGCTCCAAGTCCTATAGAGATAATGATGACTGAAAAGACGGACTTTTATGGCTGGGTGGAACCTCATTATCAAAGAAGACTTGTTGAGTTTAAGATCAAATATTCTCTGTTCTAGTGGAAAAGGCACAAGTTATTGAACATGCTAGAAGGTATGAGGCAAAAAGGTATAGAAAGAGAGGCCAAACCTTTGGGAAGAGGCTATATGACAATCTTGGAACGAGTTCAGCCTCCGAAAGGAATAAGTTCCTTAAGACATCTGGAGCACCAAAGGAGGAGAGTCTGGGAAGGGTGCTCTTGTTTGTTAAAAGTGCAAAGGATCCCATTATCTAGGGATTGCCCCTATCTCAAGAATCGATGCTTCTTTTATGGAGAAAGTGGATACATAGTCAATGGTTGCTAAAGAGGCCAGGGGCTACATGCTTTATCTGTAATAAGGTAGGACAAGTATTGACTACTTGTCCTTAAGGGACTCAACCAACAGGAGCTTCACAGTCCAAGGGAACTATTAGAGCTAAGGATAATAAAGAAGGAAGTAATTAAGGAAGAAAATCTGCAAATATTACTTGAATGTTCGCTGTACATGGGACTTCCATAGTACAAGGATTGGAAGAGGAATATAGAGATGAATTATAATCTTCTAGTCTGATAGTAGGTATGTGCTTAACCTTACCTTTATAGTTTTGACACAAGTGCACGTTAGATAGTGGAATAAATACTTTCTTAATTAAGCTAGTAAGTAGAAAATAAATGCTAATTAGGAAAATTACAAGTGAAAGATACCCCTGCGTATGCACTCTTTGATACCGGTGCTACGCATTCTTTTGTCAACCTGGATTTAGTAAAAAGAGCTGGCTTTTATGTTGAGACGAGAGAGATAGGTTTAGGAATTTCAACCCCTACCGGAGGTATGGTTGTTTTCCAAGATGTGATAAGGGAATGTCCGTTGTAGGAGAGTGGCCAAGAAACTGTTTCTAACCTTATAGTGGTGGATATGAAGAAGTATGATGCCATTCTAGGATGACTTGGATGATTGATGCTAAAGTTAAAAAGGATTATCAATGCAAGAAGGTTTCATTTATAAATAAGGGAAAGAAAAGAGTATAGTTCACAGAAGAAATGCTCAAGGATAATCAAATGGAAATAAGAGCTCTTAAAGTGTTAGGAGAAAAAGTTGACGAGTAGGAAAAGAGCATAATGTATCTTTGGGATGAAGGGATGGGAAAGCTTGATATTCAAAGTATTCGGACACTGTGTGAATTTTTGATGTCTTTCCTACTAATCTACTAGGACTACCACCCTTAACAGAAGTTGAGTTTGCCATGGACTTGATGCCAGGGATGGTACCCATACCAAAACCACCTTACAAGATGGCATCTATAGAACTAAAGGAGTTAAAAACACAACTGCAAGAGTTGTTGGACAAAGGGTTTATTCGTCCTAGCATTTCGCTATGGGGAGCACCTATGTTGTTTATTAAAAAGAAGGATGGATCTATGAGGCTTTGTATAGATAATCGATACTTGAACAAGGTCACTATTAAGAATAAGTACCATTTCCAAGGATAGGTTACTTGTTTGATTAGTTGCGTAGAGCAATAGTGTTTTCTCATGTTGATCTAAGGTCTAGATACCACTAAATTTGAATTAAAGCTAATGACATACCTAAGATAGCTTTTCGAACACAGTATGGTCATTATGAGTTTTTGGTTATATCTTTTGGGTTAACTAATGCACTAGCAATCTTCATGGACTTAATGAATAGGATTTTTTTATTGTTGTTGGATGTGTGTGTGATAGTCTTCATTGATGACATTTTAGTGTACCCCGCTTCAAATGAACAACATGATGAGCATCTACACATGGTGTTATAAATTTTAAGAGAAAATAAGTTGTATGCTAAGCAATCAAAGCGTGACTTCTAGTTAAGATAACTTTTCTTGGATACATAGTATCAACAGAAGGGATTTTCTATGGGCCTTGAAAAGGTTAAGGCTGTTGTTGAATAGAAAAGACCTAGAATAGTAACTGAAGTGAGAAGTTTCTTAGGTTTAGTAAGATGCTATATAAATTTTGTTCAAAACTTCTCCAAGATAGCCTTATGTTTAACTCAATTAACCAGGAAAGCTGAATAGAAAAAACCTAAAACAATTACCTAATGATAAGGATTCTTTTACCATCTATAGTGATTCATTGAAGTGTGAATTAGGAAGCATGTTAATACAAATTGGAAAAGTGATTACATATGCATCAACATAGTTAAAGACACACGAGAAGAATTATCCGACACATAACTTGGAACTAGCAACTATCATTTTTGCTTTGAAGATATGGTGACACTACCTGTATGGACAAAAGTGTGAAATCTAAATCGATCATAAAAAGTTTGAAGTATATGTTCACTTAAAAGGAATTGAACATGAGATAACATAGATGGCTAGAGTTGATTAAAGATTATGACTTAAGCATCAATTATCACCCAAGAAAGGTCAATGCAACTGCAGATGCTTTAAGTCGCAAGAGTAATGGAATTTGAAAGGATAAACTTGGAATTTACCTTGCAAGATCCAAAAGTTTAGATTGCAAATTCGATTTTAGAAGTTGCTTTATTGCAAAGGATTAAGGAAACATAAAAACAAGATTCAGAATATCAAAGGATCATCAGGCCTTGCCCAAAGAAAGTTTAAAGAGTTTAATGTGAATGGAGAAGGAGTCCTAAGAATAAATAATAGGTCGTGTGTGCCAAATGATGCAGCTTTAAGCAAAGAACTTATGCATGAGGCACATTGCTCAGGATATACGATTCATCCATGTTAAACTAAGACCTATCAAGAACTCAAAAGTACATATTGATGGAATGGAATGAAAAATGATATAGCGGTTTTTGTTGCTCAGTGTGAAATCTACCAAAGAGCGAAAGCTGAACATAAAAAACCAAGTGGGTTGTTACAACCTTTACCTATCCCCTAATGGAAGTGGGATTAAATGTCAATGGATTTTGTAAGCTCGTTACGAAGAATGAATGAAGGGTATGATGGAATATGGGTAATTATGGATTAGCTCACTAAGTTTGGTCAATTTCTATCCATTAATATGATTTACCCCTTCAATAGATTGGCACAAATATACATCAAGGAAATAGTTAGATTACATGGTGTACTAGCAAGGATTGTTTTAGATCAGGACCTAAGGTTTTGTTTCGAGGTTTTCGGTTAGTGTGCAAAGAGCCATGGGAACTCAACTAAAGCTTAGCACTATGTATCATCCTCAAACTAGTAAACAAACAAAAAGAATAATACAAACTTTCAAGGATATGTTGAGAGCATGTGCGTTAAAGTTTAAACGAAGTTGAGATCAACACTTTCCATTGGTGGAGTTTACGTATAAAAATAGCTATCATTCCAGTACTAGGATGCCACCATATGAGGCTTCGTATGGACGAAAGTAAAGGTCACCTCTAGTTTGGGATAATTTGGAAAGTGTAGCCATCAGACCTGAGCTAGTGCAAGAGACAGTTCATAAAGTGGCAATGATCAAGCAAAGAATACAAGAGGCTCAAAATTGACAGAAGAGTTGGGTTGGCATGAAATGAAAGGAGCTTAAGTTTAATGCGAGAGACCATGTGTATCTTAAGATCAAACCAATCAAAAGTTTGTATAAAGGTCGGTTGCAAGGGAAGTTAAGCCCAAGATATATTGGACCTTTTGAGATCTTGGAGAGAGTTGGAAATTTGGCATATTGCTTGGCACTTCCACCCAACCTTACTAACACACACAATGTCTTCTATGTATCAGTTTTGTGAAAGTACGTACCTAACACTGATAAGATGGTTGAGTTGAAGCCTATCCCATTAAAGGAAAACTTGACATACGAAAAGCATCTGGTACAGATCTTAGATTCCAAAGTGTAGACTCTTCAAAACAAAGAGGTTAGATATGTTAAAGTATTGTGAGATCCACAAACTGAGGAGGTTACCTGGGAATCTGAAGAATAAATTAGAAAGGTTTATCCATAGCTGTTTGAGGAATCAGATACATCCTAAGCTTTGAAGAGAAAGCTTGGTATAAGGAAAGGAGGATGTAATACCCTGGTTTTTGCCTTAGCTTGAGTTAAAAACAAGAGAATTTAAAATCTTTAATGCTTGGGTAGTATATTAATTAATATTTATCAGGTACTATAATCTGTTGTCTGATATACGTTAAAATGGTTTTGATTCTCATTTCTTATAAATAAACCTTTCCAAAATTATCATAATTTACTTTGCAAGCTGTCCATTGTAATTTTCAAAGCATAGGTATATTATCCTTTCTTTTAAAAAGTTTCTTTCATTAAATGCTAAGATGACAATTCTCAATTAAACAATACTTATTTTCTTTTACATAAAAGAAAAGTAATTGGTGATTTAAAAGTTACACCAACTGCATATTATTGTTTCTAGAAAATAAACACAATATTTTCGAGGTCTACTTTCCTAACATAATCTCTTTTATGCACCCAAAATCATTTCCTCAAACCTTCACTTCCTTAACTGAAAAAAAAAAAAAACTAATATAGTGTTTACAAGCTCCATAACCAGTGTTTTGAAAAGAAGTACATGAAGTAATCTCAAAAAGCATGACGGGTAATTTTGTTTTACTTTATTCTCAAAAGCTACAGAAAAATATCTTTATTAAATACACCAATACATGTGCAAATTTCACCATCTATGGTTAGAAGGTCAAGTCTAACAAATGTTCCAGGTTAGTAAATTAAAACTAAAGTCTTGTTTATGTTTGCTAATAAATGTTAAAAACCAGTAAAAACTTGCTTTGTGAGTTTGTTTAGACTTAGAGTGTAAAACGTTTGTTAGAAGCTTATGAACAAAACTAACTTAGCTCCATTAAATAGTGAATAATATAACATGCAATATAGCAAAGTAAATCTACCTTGAAACCTAAATGCTGGATCTAGAGTAAAGAGTAAGAAGAAAGAAGTCTCATGTTAGATCAATGGGTTGTATAAAGTTGTTGTGTCAAGTTATCTCTATGTGCATTTGCTGCAAGTACTTGTTATGGAAGGGTTAGCTGTGAAATGGAGTAAGTTTGGTTGTTGTTCTATAAGTGTGTTGGAGATCGTAACCTAGTTTTGCCCTCCAGTTAGAACAGTGGTAGACTTTGAGTAAGTGTCAAGGGATATAAGTTGATGCACAGCTTTAGCCATGGTTCAAAGTCAAGCCCTCGACGTACCCCGCAACTGAAACTAAGGGAAATTGTGGCTAAAATAAAATTTAAGTGTTTAAAGCACAGCTTTTATCGTAACTCAGGTTGAGCCTCAATGTACCCCGTGATCAAAGATATGATCATTTTTTTTATGCATGCAACCAGCAATTTGCTAGGGTAACTTAGTTTCCTAGTCATGATGAACCCCGTGACCCTCCCTAAGCTACCCACAACCTAACCTAAGTAATAAACAATAAAGAACCACCTATGTTAAGAAATTTATAACATGAATCTAGGACATGTAACCGCTTATAAAAGTTCTTTCTCAGTTATATGTATAGTAATGTATGCTTGTTGCTCTATAGGAACCATAAACCAAGACCCAAAGTTTCTTGTAGACTACTACAATCTCTAAGCAGGATGCACATGTGAGTAACTTTGATCTTATCATGTTATTGTGCTTGTAACATAGCTGCACATGTCTCTATATGAATATAATCGGCTAAGTATGGGGATAGGAATGATGTATGCTATGTGGTGCTTGGATGAATGATAAGCTCTAATATCAGAAGTGGTAACCAATTTATTTTTATTATTGTGTAATCAATGATAGGTATTTGAACATTGTATGGTCATTAATAACTTGATCTAAGTCTTATCTAACCCTTAATCTAAAATGTATGCATTGCATGATAGCATACTATAACATCCTAAATTGAAAGCGTTATCAGTCTGCCATGTGTCCTCACTAGAGATGGACACACTAAGGCTCGGATTCTACTAAACCACCATTGAAACACAATATAACTCCAATATCTCACATTTATGAGTACTTTTAAAGCATTGATATTATAAATAAAACTTTGAAACAACTCTGTAGGCATAAACCAAATGCCAACTCAAAATCAGACTTAAAAATATTATAATAAAAGGTCTCATGATATCAAAAATCATAAAAACTACTTAAAACTTATTAAAGTCTTCAACAATAACTATCTCCAGTCTAAAATTTTAGTAGTCAGCTAGGAAATCGACTCCATTATTATCCTCCCCATAGTCCACGAATACATGATAGCTTGATGGATCGAACACTATAGGTTCTTTACCTGATCCTGAAAAATAGAAGGTATGATTGCAAGTCCTAGTATGCCAAACCACAAACACATGTGCATGAAAACATCATAAATATCCACATGCATTGCAGTAACATATGCAACAATTACAGGTTATTATCTTTAATTAGCCAAGAAACCAACATAGTCTAGAACCATTTGCAGGTAGTTTTAAATTCGAAGTAACTCATGACTCCATAAAAACAAATACGCATAAAATACTTATATATATATATATATATTGGTGTTGAGTACCCACCACACACCTTGGATACTGTACTCTTACCACTCATAAACTATCGGAATTATCTTTGTATAAAACTCCACTCAAGATAACATCACACACAAATTATCAGAGTGCCATCCTAGTAGCACGATACCCTCGATCTACTAAACCCAGCCAAGTACAAGTAACAAACGGTTATAGTCAAATATCTGTTAATCAAATTATATGTTCTAATTAACAAGAACAATCATCAAACAAGGTGATGATGTACTTAATATAACTTTTGGAGAAAATAACCTGTCTTCACTAGAAATACCTAATCACATAAAGCAAACACTAACTCAAAACTTGTTTTCAGAAGGAAACATATTATAAGGTCATCTAGCCTCCTAAACTATTAAGAACTACACTATCCTAAGTCTAGATATGCTATACTACTTAGATTTAAGAGTATTAGACATAAAGCTAAGGATCAAGGAGATTGAGAAGGTCAAAACATGGATTAAAGAAGGTTACTCAACCCCCCTACTAGTCGTACCCTTGATAGGGGGACGTGATAGCATCGGATCACAGCACATACTCACATCACGCCTATTATGGGGGGCATGACCTCCATAACGTCCTCCATCACGGTCGTGATGGGGGTGATGATGACCATCATGGCCTATGTCGCGGCCATTATCGGCCTGGAATCAACACATCTGAAGAGATCATGGCTTGTATCATGGCCGTTATCTCTGTTAGTACACCTGCTCAATCCAAAACTAGAAAAATCAAAAGAAAAACCCCTTTTTCTTGATTTAACTCAGACCAAATGCCCAAAGCATATTTATCAACACAAAAGCATCATAATAAGCACATTACCTGAACATAAACAATGTTTCTTCCTCTTTCGATTGCAAAAACACCAAAATCACCAAAGATGGAAACTTAAGGTTTTCGCAAAACTCCTTCAAAAGACTGGATCCCCAAATATTAGACCTAAATTAAATACCAATTTCTTATAAATTAAACGTTTAAATTATGTTTTTAAATCAAATTATTAATTTCTAATATAGATATTCTTAAATTATTTTCGATACTTAATATAATTATTAGAGATATTTAAATCCAATACCCTATTTTAAAAATATCTTTAATTTTCCTTATCCTTATCTTTTTCTTTCCTTTTTTCCTTTCTTCTTTTATGTTTTATTCTTTTCCTTTCTCGTTTCTTTTCCTTCCTTTTCTTTTCTTCTTTTTCTCTCTTCTCTTTCTTCAAAAATTCGACCTAAAATCCCAAATTCAATAAGACCATAGAAGAAATTGAAGTTAGAAAATGAGATAAGAAGTGAGAATCATGCTAGTAGAAGCTCTAACAATTAAAAAGAAGTAGATAGAGCAGAAGACAAGTAACGTATGATTGACAAACAAGTAAGTTGTTTTTTTTTTTTGTTTGTTTTGATTATTGTTATTGCATGTATATGATGGTTTAAAGCCATATATAAGTAGAAATAGTGACAAAATTTATAAACAATGAATATATGAACATGTAAGTTTTCAGCATTTGTATATACATGCATAAGTTAGATGACTCATAACATAATTTGAAGTTAGATGAGGTAAAAATATGAAAACAGATGTTGTAAATGATAATTCTAAGCTTATATGTTGATTTTAAGATGTTAAATGTTGAAAAATGATACCAAACAAGTAGTAAAATAGGTTAAATTTTCATATGGAAGAATAGAGCAAAGAGCACGAAAGGAACATAAGGGGTTGTATTAAGTCGTTCTCCTTGTTTTTTAATAATCAGAGAAGAAACACGGCTCAACCTATTTAACTGTGCTTCTCTCTTAATCATCTTACATGAATATTCCTAGAACAACACGGCTAGAAGCACGACCTCCTCTATCCCATCATGTTTCTTTCTAGAACAACATGATGGAATGTACTTGATAATGTTTTTTCTTATGTACGTACATGGGGTGAAACATGGCCTACGTATCTGACTGTGTTCTTCACAAAAACCTTTTGATAAAATAGAAATAAAATAAAATTGATAAATGATAGTTAACGTGTTGTGTTATGTTAACTTATATAATTAATAATGAATTAAGTGAATTGATAGGTTTAATAATCAATTAGATTTAACATAGTTTGTAAGTATAAAATGAACTTAGTAAATAATGTTAAGTTTAACATGGCTTAATGAACATTAAATGGGCTAAAATGAACTAGATTGATTAAGTTTAATCAACTTGGCTTAGTAATAGAATTAAATAATTAATTCTAATCAATTTTCCTAAGGTTAAGATAATGTAGGTTTAACAACTTGTGATTTGGCTTAGCTTAATGCGTAGGCTTAAACCATAAATAGCATAAGGAGTATATAGTTTCGAATAAATGTTTACTTAGAAAATGAGTATTTTTGAACATGAATGTTTTGATGAAATTTTTATAATAAATGATTATAATCAAAGATAAAAGAAATAATTTGACAGACAATGAAGAACTGTCCGTATCTTGACGGGACAATCTTCACAGCCATGGTGGGGTTCCTACCTAGTGTCTTATCAAATACGATTATGAAATATGTTTGATATAAATGGATAATTAATTTAAATACTTATATGAGTTTAATTTCATGAATAAATTCTTGCCTTTTATTTACCCTCTAAGATAGCCTTTCACCTATCTTTTATCTCTATTTAGATTTCACATATGAAAGGTACGTAGTGACGTGCTTATTGTTTGTTAAAGCAAACATTCGTAGTAAACTAAAACTTAAAGACAGCCTAATAAACGAGTGTTTCTTGTGCTTGCGTCGTTTAATTTGGCCCGGGGAGCAATAACCTTATCAAGAGCTGGGCATGATAATTAGGTGCTTAGGTCACCATTTACCATGATACAATAGTATGCCATAATGCAATAGCAATTCATAAGTGGCCCAGTGGGTAGCTGATGAGGCAAATAATATTAGCGTAACATTTGCTTAGGTTTTAGTGAAGTAACATGGTTTAGTTCACGTTTAGGGATCGGTTGAACTAAACAATGCTATGGAAGAAGATAAGTAAAGCTGTGTAACGACTGTGAACCCTAGATGAGGCTATTTTTGTTTTTCTAGGTTAGATATCGGAGATATAAGTATTCAAACTGCTTATATCAACTCCCTAAGCAGATACTGCTACTCAAGACCTTAAGTTCCCAGAGATTGTTCTAGAGTGTGGGTACTTGAATGTTGATTTGTTTACTTTAATTTAAAGATAATAACCTGTTGTTGCTACATTGCGCTACTTTAAGATTGTATGTCATCTCGCGTGTGCTTGTGTTGCTATGTATTGGGATTCGACTCATTATTGTTTCTTTTCTAGGGTGTTGATGATGATGTTGATGAATTGATGATGATGAGGGTGATTTGATGATGATGGTTTGGATGATGATGATGTTTGATTCAGTTATAGGCGATTTTGAATTTTTGGAGAAGGAGTGAAGTGGATTTAGGACCGTTGGATTATTTTATTTCATTTTGTTTTAGAACTATATTTATGTTTTGAAACTTGTATTATTCTTTAAAGGCAGCCCTATGTTCTGTAATAAGCTTTAAAAGCTTTGTTTACAATTGTGAAAGGTATATAAGAGACTTGATGGTATGTTTTTATTTCTAAAACCTAATCTACTTATGGGAGTAGAACATCAAATGTTTTTGTAAAGTTTATTTTTCAACTGTTAAATCCAGTTGTCTCTAGAATCTAATTAAATGATTTCATAATTTAAAACTGGCTACCAATATTCGACATAAACATATCCTTTAAGGAAGCCAGTGCGCGTAATACATAAGGTATTATACGTGGCGATTATACATACCTTGATTCAATTTGGAATGTTATAGGGGGAAACCAGAGCTTCAGTAAGAGTTGAAGATAGTTTTTTTGGTATAGAGATATCTTATTTATGTTCTTATAAGTTTGTAAGGTTATGTTTGGGAGTTTATAGTGAGTTGTATGTAAAGGACTTGTTATATGGAATTTAAATATATGCAAAATTTCTTATCTTGACAACCTCAAGATCCTGTTTTTGTCATCCACGCCACAAAGTATCCTACTAGCTTGATGCCCACAGAATTTTCGTGAAAGGCCCTGGTTAGCTCATTTGAGTATTGTGATTTCTAAATAATTGTACAAAGGAACGTCAATACTATTAGGATGTCATGTGGGGGTGTCACAATCGTGACCCATCAATTGACCCCACAAGTTGCTGTGTCTAAGCTAAGTCAAGCCTTCATCATTAAAATTTAAAAAGAAAAAAAAAAGGAAAAACAACCTAAGAGGAAAAGAAAGGAAAGTGGAAAAAAAATATAAAAAGAAGAATGTTTAAACTATTTTTCATGTGAATGGTGAGAATTTATTACTATTCATAATATTAAATGTATTGTTATTATTAACAACAAAAGTAATAAATATGATAAAAAATAGTTTGTTTAGATTTTTATAAAAGTATAATTAAAATGATTTCATATTTTTTAACAATGTAAAACTTTTTTTTTGTTTTTAAGAAGTTATTTGTGTGTTGAGTATCTTATAGTCTCATGTTACTAGTCCTAACGTTCTTAATCTCATTATAACAAGTAGGTAAGCTTATGTACGAATAAGTTTATACATGGAATAATTCTCCGAACAAAAAGCTAAAGAATATTTTTCTCAAGTTGTTTCACATTGTTGTTTCCAGTTTTGTCCCTAAGCAAACAGTGTTTATTCTAGCTTGCCGTACGGGTTTAGCGAAGGTCAAAATTATTCCAATTAATAATTGGTTTAAGGATTTTGAAGGCAAGTGGAACTCCTACAGGTCCTACTGTCGTTCTTGCCAATAATATCTCCACAATTCTCAAAACTACCAACTGGTGGGGAGACCCTCAACAAGGTTATAGCATGAAATCCGGAAACCAACTTTGTTTTTTCCTGGTTCTCTAACCGAATCATCTGAGCTATTATTTATATTATTGTTTTTTAAATTCAATTGACGCTTATAATCTTCTTTTTAATTCTACCAATTGTTATAGAAACTTAAATTAATAACAAAGTACCTAAGTAGCTATATCATTATATAATTCAACTTTTAAAAGCCATGACATTAAAAAATTCAACTTTTATATTTCGACCACGTCCAAAAACCATATATACTTCCGACTTTTTATGTACTTTAATGATTAGTTGTCGCTTAACACATGTTGGAATTTCCTAGATTTAATATGGAATACAATCAGGAAAGTTCACCTTAGTTGATAATTTACAAATTTAATTTAATATGGTATACAATCAGGAAAGTTCATCTTAGTTGATAATTTACAAATTTATATTTGGAAGATATATATTGACATTGTTCGGAGACTTGGACTATTTCTAGTGTCCGCACATAATAATGAAATCTTGTTTGTTAACAATGTTGGGCTGCTTTTTTTTTTTTTTTTGAGTTTGTATGTATTGAGAATTTTATAGTACCATATTATTTATTTCACAACCAAAAAAAAATATGTTTGTGTATAAATAAATGTATAATTTGAATAACTTTTTAAATAAATGGGCTAAAGAATATAATTCTTAGCCTACTTTATATGAAATTAAAAAATTGATTATCTTAATTTTAAATTTATTTTTTTTGTCATTATTATTTGAAAAAAATTTTAAAATTAAAAAAAATAATGAACCAATTCAACAAGTCATAAACCGAGCTATGAATCGGTGGATGGTCTAGCTTGGCCCACCCAACACCTGGGTTTATTCCGGAATAAACCTACCTATACCTATGACCCAATGAGTTCAACTCGGTTTGGCCTGCATCAAGGTCTGATCCTATCATTATATATCATGAAAGTTTTATGGAAATAAATTTTCCAAAACATCAAAGTTTTTCCCAAGGTGTGTTTGGCTGCCTACTCATGCTATCTAAATCACCATCCCTGCATATTAGCAATAAAATATAGGTAAGAAAACTTATGCAAATGCACTAGATGAAATCTGACCAGAATAAAAATAAAAAATTTTATAGGAACGTATCAATATATAAGAGTAAATTTAAATAGAGGATTAGCATTTGGACTAATTGAAAAAAGAAAAAGGAATAAATGTTATGCTACATGGATTAGATAAGGTGTTATTAACAGCTATGTTATAATACCATATTAAAATATTTATGTGTCACATAAGTTTTACAACTAGTCTTTGATTTATCTCAATTTATCAATTGAAATAGAAATAAATTAATTATATTGATAAAAATTAAAAGTAAGAAAATAAAAGAAATTATAAAATTTGAAAAAAGGGGAATTGACTATAAAATTAATAAAAATAAATCAAATTAATTAATAAGAAAATACCTCATTTGATAAAAATAAATAAAATGAATTTTGCAAAACTTTGATACCTTATTTGATTCATTTTACGAAACAGTCAAATCTCTTTTTAACAACTCGAAGTATTGATACCTTAAATGAACTTACCTCCAGAAGTTAGTAAATTCCAATCTAATTTACCCAATTTTTTTTTAATAATGTTATAATAGATCCATTAATGGTCCTTTATTTGATTTATTTGGGGTAATATTTGTCCCAATTTTTTAATAACTTCAGTCATTAATCCCGTAATTGAATTTATCTCTGATACTTTGTAAACAATTCTTTTTGTTAATTATAATCAAATAGATATATAGGTAGAACAAGAAAATGCAATTTTAAGGAATCATTGAGGAAAAAAAAGGGTATATTCCTTAATGATATGCTAGCATCATTTATACCGACTATGGACCTTTGGCCGATCGTGTAGTGGGTCAGATTTAACTTATGATAATAATAATAATTTAGAGTTGACATCATGATTCGCTAAAATTACTTTGGAGCACTGATGGAGTGTTTTCAATGAGAAAATTAGCATTCCATTACACCGGTTAGCAGTTTCAGGACTAATAATGCCACTGGAAATTACAATTTTCCAATTTATCAATTACACCTGGGATAACTGTTCGGGGGCAATCGCCATTAACATTAATGCAAAATGAGCACGTGAAACATTTCCAACCGTACGGTTGCTGGGATTTGTTCATATCCTTAGTTAAAGGGTCGCTTTTTAGAATCTAATCTGATACGATGGAAAATGAATATGTATATAAGATCCCCATATCTTATGTAACATTTAGTTTGCATAAATTTATAGGATTGAATTAGATAAAAATTCTAATCCATTGTTTAGTTATTATCATGTTTTAATAACAGGCCTCAAGAGTGCCGATAAATTTGAAGAAAAATAGTCCCATGTGGAGGATATGACAAATTTTCTTTTCATTGAATAATTCCAACAATTTATAACATTCTTGTATTATGTTTGTGTATACCAAATAATAGGCAATAAAAAAATCCTTATTTAAGTTAGTTTGTTGTTCGATTGGCTTTTTTTTTTTTTTTTCTTACACAACAACTTGTTTGTCTATCAAATTGTCAAGATCGGCCTAAAAAGAATGTGACTCACTTGTATGGGCACAACATCACATAGAACCTTATCACAATTGTCAAGGTCGGCCTATTATGAATTCCTATTATGAATAGCCATAAGATGTATAGTGTTGAGTGATCCATAATAGGCAAATTCAGCTTGTCCACCTATATTTTACTAAGAACATCAGCACAACTCCCTTCATCTACAATTATCCTACATAACTTGTCATTATCAATACATCTAATATGTAATACATTTTCTCTTTGCTACTCAATATCACTCTTTACAACTTATACACTTAATATTCGTCTAGTTACTATAACAAGCTCTACCCTAATCATAATCATAATGTTTTTATTGGTGCATTGGGATGTCAATATCCAACTTTGTTATTTTGAGCAAGACAAATCATGATAACAAGTTAAAGTTTAGATTTATTTCTTCTTTTGAGCATTTCTTCCATCTACACAATCTACTCTGAATCAACTTAAGAGACACATTGTTCCTTTTCCTTCCAACTCATCCCTAGCCAACTACTCTTATTTTTATGTTGTCCTTCAAATTTCAATGCCAAAAAATATATGTCTTCTAACTTCACATAGTGTTTCAACTCATCTTGGTTGATAACATCTTTATTCAACCCATTTAAAAAGCTGACTACCATTGTCCCTTTATTTTCCTAAGCCTCCATCTTCTTATAACACTCTTCAACACTCCCACTTGCTCACCTAAGTCCCTATAATTTTTTATGAAGCTCCACGTAATAATAATTGGGACAAAATGCTTTCTCATAATAATGTTCAATTAACACCACATACAAATTGTAGGTTCAAAATTCCTTCTCCCATGTATAGCCTCAATCTTAGTAGAATTGGGAATAAAGGTTAAAGTTTTGCCGTACAAGATTTTTCTTTATTTTTCTTGCTAGTTCAAGATGCCTCTATAACTAACTTCAAGCAAGACTTTTACTTAGGGCTTGTTTTAATGCAACATGTTGGTTGAAGTGGCAAATCATGACCTTTTAACTATCATATCTAACTTATACCATTAACTAGATGCCTTATCACTAGGGTAAAGATCAAGCCCATCTTTAATGGACAAGTGGTCTTGTGGGTTATTCCTCCTTTTTTTTTTTTTTTTTTTTGTTGAGGTTTACTCAGATGAGTGCTTAAGGAGGATGCTGTCCTCTTCAATGCTGTACTTGATTACCTAAATATAGAACTTAGTGATAGACTGCAGTAGCTTCTTCGTAATGAAATGAAAGGAAAGGTAGTGGTCCTTTATCCCTTGAATGTCGCATAAAGGGCCATGATGAATTGAGATATGAGATTTTAATCGTAGTTATGTATAGGTGAGCAACTTATCTCTATGAGTTTTGTTTAGACACTATTGTATTAAGTTAAGAGTAAATAATTCCTTTTCAAGTTTCTTGCTTCTTAATGTGTTTATAGAAGAGCTTTCTTAGTTCTTAAAGTTAAAGATAGTGTTAAGCACGAGGCTAAAAACCTTAAGCATGTTGCTGTTAAAACTTTGTAAAAAGGCCCTTACATACAATGAGTGTTTAATAGGTCATTTGTAAGCAAAAGTAGCTAAGGTGCTCTTTTGTGTTAGTATGCATTATAGAATCCAACTAGAAATTATGGTGTCTCGAAGTAACAGCCTTGCTAAGCTTTGGTGAAAGGATAGTGACCGATATAGTACACATTATGTTGGTTGACTATTTGCTAAGCTTAAGATTTATTAACATTGCATGATGTTGTCAAGAGATGCACTGTTTGTGAGGCTAACTCTATGGGCACCGTTCTACTTATCACAGTAGTAGGAGTGTTTTACTTTTGAATGGTAAGAGATGGAAAATTGAACAATCTCACATGATTTTTATAAAGGAGATTTGATGCAAAATGAGAACCCTAGGTATATGAACCCAAGCCCCAATGCTTGATAAATGTAATTCTACCCTAAGATCATCTTGAAACAAGCAATAGGATAGGAACGTGACCCTAATCAAACCCTTGATTAGAACCAAAGCTATCAATTTACTAAATGACCCCAACCAAACCTATCGATTGGAACCAAAGTTATCACAAAGGAGGAAACTAACTCTATTCAAACCTATTGAATAGAGTCAAAGTTATTAAAGACAAGGTTCTTATCATAAGTACCAAAAAAATCTCACAATGGAGAAAATCTCTATCAAGAGAAAAATATTCATAAAACTGATATGATAATAATCTTATCACTACAAGGGTTCATATAGGCTTCAAAATAGCCTTGAAAGACAAACAACAAAGAAAATAAAAGAAATATGAAAAGTCACTTCAAACTAATAAAGGTCGGCCAAAGGTTGGCGGCCTACACCACAAATGTTGGCAGCCTTTATTTCCAATACATGCGGCATAGTCATCAGTGTTTAAAAATTCAATTATGATCATGTCGTAAGTCGGCCCTATGCTGGCAGCTTAAGTCTACTATGCCAGTAGTGTACTTGCCAAAGCTAGTGGTGTTGGAGGCAGGGCATAGGCCTATAATTGAAGGTTGGAGATTCTTCAAAACGAGCTGGCAGCCTTCATCTTTAGTAGTTGATTCCAGCACATTAACAAGCTTATTTCTTATCCTAGACTTTATGTGTTTCTTGAAGTTCCAAATCTTTTTTAAAAGCTTTAAGCTCTCATGACATGCTCCTTAATTCCCATTATCCCCTCCTTCTTCGAAACGATTCGTCCTCAAATCTTCACCATCTTTGCAACACATTGGAGATAATCTTCTATTGGATGCAATACTCTTAATTGAAGTAATTCATTTGACTTTCTTCAAACTCTTGCAATAAAGAAGCATCTACACTAGGTAGAGGATAGTTGAAATCATTAGTACAAAAATATGTCTCCTTGTGTATAGCCGCAATCATTGGTTCTTTCATGTATAAAGCTCTCTTAACATTTCTTTCTTTTGCATATATGCTCACTTCTCTCTCTTTTTTAGTTTTCAAACTCACTTATGTTTCTCTCTTGTCATTATTTTTCTCTCTTTCACTCTTATCCTTTCTTTGTTTTCATGTGACTCCTTGATCCGCTTTTGCTCTTCATAGACCCGAATTGGAGTTAAAGGAGTAAGCTTCACAATTTTACCTTTCATGACAAATGAATATACATTATTAGCACCATCACACATAGCCCTCCTACCATATTGCTATGGCCTTCCTAACAAAATATGTCCAGCATGCATAGCACAACATCACATAAAACTTCATCTTTATATCTTCCTATAGAGAAAGAAATCAACACCTATTTGTTCAACTTCATTTCTCCACACTCATTAAACCATTGCAGCTTATATGGTTTAGGATGTTTAGTAGTATACAGATTCAATTTATCAACCAATAAGGTACTAGTAACATTAGGATGACTACTACTATCAACAATCATACTACAAACCTTATCATTAATATGACAACGAGTATGGAAAATGTTATCCCGTTGCTCCTCATCTTCATTTCTCTTAGGTTGCATGTTTAGAGCACGCCTATTAACTAATAATTCACCTTTAATAAGTTCTTCAATTTCAACATCGCTACAATCCTCTAGAGGAGGCATATCATCATTATCAGAACTGACACTTTCTATGTCTCCATTTTTCAGATCAACCATATTTCTTTTGATTAGGTATTGAGAAGCCACATGCCCATATCCTTGACATTTAAAAATTGAATATATCATGATCTAGAAGAGGGTTTTTTAGTGTTGCCTTTGGAGTCAACAGTAGACTTCTTAGCCTTTGCATCATCATATTTGAAGCTTCTTTATGTTTCTTCCAATCTGATTTCCATGAAGATCTAGATGATGAACCATGCTTTGATTTTCCCCTAGATTTTAATTGCTTCTCTACTTTAATGGCTTTGCAGCAACTCCTCCATCTGCACATAATGCTGCAAATTCACCACATCAGTAATCTCTGGATTCAATCTACCAATAAAACTAGCCATTGTAACCTCCTGATCTTCCTCCACATTAGCTCGAATCATGTCTATCTCCATCTCTTTGTGGTAGTCTTCTACACTCATAGATCCTTGTGCAGACTTTGCAATTTCTTGCACAAATCCCTATAACAGTGACTAGGAATATATCTCTTGCGCATCACAACTTTCATCTCTTCCCAAGAACTAATAAGTCTTTCACCCTGTCTTTTCCTATTACGCACAAACTGATCCCACCAGATGCTTGCATAATCTATAAATTCAACTACAGGGAATTTCACTTTCTTCTCTCTGAATAATTGTGGCAATCAAATATGAGTTCCACTTTCCTTTCCCATTCCAAGTATAATCTTGGATCATTCTTTCCCTATAAAGAAGGAATTTTTATATTTATACTGCTCAGCTTACTATCATGCTTCGATGCTTTCCCCTTGCTTTTCACGAAACTACCTCATTAGAATTAGAATCTTCTTTCTCCTCTTCAACAAGAGACTGCTTTTTAGAAGATCTAGATTTGCTAGGGGATTCGAAATCATCTAATCTCACATTCATCCTTCTTAATTCATCTTGCAAAGACTTCATGAATAATTTCATATCGATATCCAAAATTTCATCACCACTACTCTTTTTTTTTATCCGAATATGAATTCTTCTTGTTCAAATCCAAATCAAATCCACAAAAATCAAAATTTTTTTACCATGAATTTTTTTTTCTACGAATCAATCAACCAACAATTAAAAGATAAATGATAGGATTACCCATTTAAGAATCCAAAAGCTCTTATACCAACTGATGAGAAACGAGAACCCTGGGTATATGAAACCTAAGACCCAATGCTCGGCAAATGCAATTCGACCCAAAGATCATCTTGAAACAAGCAATTAAATAGGAATGTGACCCTAATCAAACCCATCGATTAGAACCAATGCTATCAAATTACGGGACCCGACCCTAACCAAACTTATCGATTAGAACCAAAGTTATCACAACGAAGAACTTGACCTTAATGAAACCTGTTGAATATAACCAAAGTTATAAGACAACGTTCTTATCACAAGTACTAAAAACACTCTCACAACGTAGAAAAATCTCTCTCAAGAGAAATATATTCATTAACTGATACAATAATAATCTGATCATTACAAGGGTTCATATAAGCTTAAAAATAGCCTTGGAAGACAAACAGAAAAAAATAAAAGGAAATATGAAAAGTCACTTTAGATTAATAAAGGCCAGCCAAAGGCTAACGGCTTATACAACAAAGGCCATAAACATAGGCAGCGTAATCATCAGTGTTTAAAAATTCAATTCTGATCATGTTGTAAGCTGGCCCAACGTCGGCAGCTTAAGTCTCATATGTCGACAGCATACTTGCCAAACCTAGCGACGTTGGAGGCGGGGCATAGGTCTGCAGTTAAGGGCCAATGATTCTTCAAAACAAGTTGTCAGCCTTCATCTTCAGTAGTTGATTCCAGCACATTAATAAGCTTATTTCTTATTCTAGACTTTATTTGTTTCTTGAAGTTCCAAATCTCTTTAAAAAGCTTTAAGCTCCCATGATGATGCTTCTTTATTCCCATCAGGACTGTGCATTACTATGCTCCTAATGGTTAAAAAGCTGCTATACCTCCACATGAAGGTAGTTTTTGTTTTACTCAAGAACGTAGCGAAGTTATTTTATGATGTGCTATTCCCGTAAGAACTATGTATGTTCTTCGTATTTGGGTTGTTTATTTTTACTAGCCTAGCCAAAGTTGTGTGTTTGCCACAACGACTATAGAAATGGTAATATTTGTGTCATAAACAAGCTAGAAAATGTTGTTGCTATATTCTCGTCAAAAGGGATTCTAGGTTTGGTCCAATAGATTTTCTAGCATTACTGGTTGAGTAAGTCTGCACAGTCATAAATATGAGCTAAGAAATATTGTGGCTATGCCTGGTGCAAGCATTTCAATGCTCTAGCCAATAGAGGATTCTAAAGAAGAGATAATATAGTTATAATCAAAAGCAAAGAAGGTTAGAGAAAGATAGGTATTTTAATTACCTAAACCAAGGGTTTAATTTATATGCATTCTATAAAGTAATGTCATGTTTGGTATGCGGGAATAAACCTAGAATGGAATAGTGATTCCGAGTTCCATTCTTATTCCTACATTTGGTTGCATTTTTAAAAGTTGGAATCGCGATTCCTTGGAATTGACGATTCTGGCTTTGAGGGAGAATTCGATCCTGTTCTTGAGAAGGCGTAATCACGATTCTGTTCCTTCAGCATAAATAATTGACATTAAATTACATTTTTATTCTCTTACTTATTTATTATTCACATTAATTATTAAGGATATTTTTATCAAATAACATATCAATTCCATTCAATTCCAGAATGTATCTAAACAAATGAATGGATTTACCATTCCACCTCCCATTCCATTCCATTCCATTCCTTTTATTTAATCCATTCCATTCCGAATGATTCATGCATACCAAACGTAACATAAGGATAACTATGGGAGGAAGTGTACTAATGTTATGTGGAAACATTCCTCTTATTCTCATAATAGAGCAAAATAGTAGAGAGCATATCCTGGAGGAAGGAATGTAGTGAAGAACAACCTCTTGTGTAATATTACTTGTCATGATGACCTATTTCGTCTTTAATGAAAACGATTTTAATGGGACCATCTTGGATCAACATATCCAATGGAGAAAACACATCAACAAGAAGTATAAATATAAAGCGGAATGTAATGAAATTGCCTTTAATATAGGGTGAAAGTATATATTTATAAATATCTAGTAAATCTTTCATAGAATTTACGCTTTTAAATTATTATGGAAACATTATAGATTTAATTTTAAATTATCAAACACTTATTTTAAGATTTTAATATTGTTTTGGCAAAAAGAAGATTCTAATATTGTAAAATTTTAACTACAATTTATTGATTCCATATGGTGACTTATACCTATAAGTTTTACGGCACATAGCTTTAGGTTGATTTTAACATAACAAATAGTAGTTCAAATTTAATTTTAGGACCATGCACTTACAAGATGGAATAGGGATAAACTTTATATCCTAGTTTTTGTGTACCTGTTTAGCCCCACAATAATCTCATTAATAACACGACCCTAATTTTTAAACCCGTATAGAGTGATAAACTAGTTAAAAGCAATTAGCGGAATTAAGGAATGTTGAATTTTGATAAATATTAATTGATCTAAACTTTTTCTTGATTTTATCAAATGTTATTTTTTTCTTCTTTTTTCTTTGATGATTTTTTTTTTTTTTTGTCAAATATTAGATACCTCAATTATAGGTTTAGAGAAATTCTTCGGAAAATGTGTTTCTCAAAGAGATTCTTCATATATAACTCAGGCTAATTATTTATACAATATAATAATACGAATATGATACAATTAAAAACATTATTATAAAAAACACGATGTATAATATATCACACAACAAGAAAAAATAATTATAATTAAAATAAATACGATTAATACAAACTACCAACCTAAAAATAACTCGAATCATTAGATAGGAGTTAGAGGACCAATCCATTCATATTTTTCTCCTTCTTGGTACTACTGCGAAAATATGGGATTTTTCTAAATAAAATGTACATATTTATCATAAAAATCCTTAAAAATATTCACATAACACTTTAAAAAACTTTGAAATTTTGAATGATTTTAGTGATTCAATAACTTGTAATTATAGGAAAACACATAAATGCCACTGCATCAACTCAAAGTTGATGACCCCAATTGTGCAATGGCCAAAATTAGATTTGCTTATTTACGTGCTTAGCCTTCTGAAAAAAGCATATATTATACACAAGCAACTTGTCAAATTTATTTCATTGAAAATTAAAAAAAAAATTCATCAAATTTAACCTAAAAAAAGAAAAAAAAAAAACAAGGGTTAATTTCACTTACGGCACCTAAACTTTTTATATTATATAATAGAAATATATCTAAATAAAATTTCATTATAAGAAAATACATTAATTTTTTAAATCTTTCACCAACTATACCTATGGACAGATTTCGTCCATTTTTCTGTCGAATCACTGACGTGGCAAATGGATCCCGTTAAAATATCATTTTCTCTATTCTATTTGGCATTTTTCTTATTCTTTAATATTTTTTTACTTTCTCTATCCTCTCTCTCTCTTTTTCTCTTCTTCCTCTTGCCTCTTCTTCTTTTTTTTCTTCTTCTTCTTCAATTTAAAAAAAAAAAAACCATCCGTAGATGCCATTCTTGAAGAGCTTAAGCTTTTTTTAAACTAAATATCTTCACTTTCTTTATTTTCCAACCAATTGAACAACGAATAAATCTGTTACTCTCTAAATTTAAATCATTTTAAAGAACACAAGAATAGATCTCTATTCATCATCTTCTACCTTAAAGCCATCATCTTCTTCCCCATGCTCTTTCTTTCTCCATACCTCTCTCTCTCTCTAATCTCCGTGACTCGAACTCCGTTAAATCTCCAAGTAACACGATTCAACCCTCACCCAAAACATTACTTACTAAAAATAAATCAAAAACAAAAACATTGGTTATTTGCAAACTGTTGGTCCCGAAAATAATCAAGAAGGGGGGTTGAATTGATTATTCTAGAAAATTAAAATTTTTGCCTTTTAAAAAACAATCCCCTTTGATTTTAAGTTAAGAGAACAATATGAACAATTAAACAGTAATAAAATAAACTGTAGAAATATAAATAAAAAAAGGATAAGAAGATCAGGCAAAATTTTATAGTGGTTCCGCCTTGTGCGTCAGTCCACTCTTCCAGCTCCGAGCCGAGGGCCCTGTTATCCTACGGGTTTTGTTCCACTATATCCAATAAGAACAAATTACAAGCTTGTACAATTCTCTCTACTCGATTCTTACAGCTACCTCTAGCTACAACCGATCTACAGAGTTTAAACTTGTAATTGAATTACAACTTAAGAAGGCAACAACACGTTCTTTCTTACAAATGAGGAAAATCAAAATTTTCTTTAAAAGTTTAATAGCACAATGCAACTCAAAAACTTGTAACTTCTATAAAAGCTTCTTCCTTTTTCAAAATAAGAGAGAGAACAATAATATGGAGCTTTTTGTTTTCCTGTACGTGATTGAAAATATCAGAGCATATAATATTATTTTTATATCTCTTTCTTCTTCTCTAGTCGGCAATATATACACACATTTCAACGTTCGAATCCTTCTGTTGTAAAGTGGATAAGTCTTCCTCTATTTTCTCGGATCAAATCCTCTTATCCTCTTTTGAATTTGAAAAACTTCCGATAATAATTCCTTCCCTTTATTCTGAAAATAAAGCTTAGCATTCTGATCTTCTAATCTTCAGGAGAGATAAGCTTTCCAAGATCTTATCGTAATATCTTTATCATATCTATCTTGAATTTTGATTTTTGAAATTCTTGGCAGAAAATAGAAGATAACCTTTGCTGAATTTTCGTGATTCAAAATAATCTGCATGTTTCTATTTGAGTTTCTTCTTTTAACATTGTTTGAAAAATATAGATATTTGAAATATCCGTTGCTGATATTTCGAACTCCGCCGTGATCTTCATATGTTATCTATTTGAAGATAACATTCTTCTTCTTATGATTTCCTCAACGATATCCAAGATAAATAGATAAGCTCGTTCTTGTCTTGAAGTATGTTAGAATAAACAGTTTGTGTTCAAATAATCCGACTTTAGTGAAACAAATAAGTATACTATCCAAATATACTTATTATCTCGGAGTTAGGTCTTCAAAATAATCAAACTTCTTCATATAAAAAATTTTAGATCTTGTTTGAGAAGATGAACAGTAACTAACTTTAACTCAGAATTGCTGTTTAAAGTTCTTGAAGAGATTCTGTAAAAACTTCTATGTTTCTGGAAACTTAACTCAGAATTGCTATTTAAAGTTCTTGAAAAGATTATGTAAAAACTTTTGTGTTTCTGAAAACTTTCTCATGTAAATGTTCTATGAATAGTTATGCACACTAAGAGATTAGTTAGTTCTTTGACTAATTTGTTATCATCAAAACCTTAGATAGTAGAGAATTAGCATTAACATGTTCATTTTTTTTTCTAAGTTGATAAGCACTAACATTTACCCATGGTGTACTTGTTTTCTAAGTGAATAATCAGAATCTTCTACTACTAGCTATAGGTTACCACAGGTTGGATCCTTTCCTTCCTCATCGGATATCGATGAGGATTTTGTTTTCATATAGCATGAGCCATGAACCACAGGATAAAGCCTGGTAACAAATCCAGCAAGGAATCCAAAGTTGAAGTTGTCCGAAGAGTAATATTAAAATTAGAAAAGATAAAAACTTCAATTATTATTATTATTATTATATAATTTGTTAGTTTTCGGGTATTTGACATTTGTTCACAAGTTATTTTATTTCTTTTAAGAACAAGAAGAAGAAGAGAGAGAATATATTTTTTTTTTTTTTGAAAAAAGGAAGGGCTAGATTCGAATGCAGAGCTAAAGCCTTTATAAAGAATTTAATGAAGATTTTCTAAAATCTTTTGAATTCTGATGCTCCATTGAACTCGCAGCAATTTTCGTTTAAGAAAGTCGAGACATGGGATGCTGAACTTATGTTTCCAAAAAAGCTAACTAAGAAAGAAAAATGTGAAGAATGTTTACAAAAAAATGTTGAACACAAAGCAATCCAACATAGAATTGGATTTTTTATTTTTTTTTTTATTTGAAGTATGTTGAGATTAATCTTTTTTTTATTGAACATTGATTATGATTTCTAGTATTTTATTTAAAGTTTAATTATGATCTCTAGCACTTTATTTTTTTTTTCCTGATTTAAAGAATGTTTGATGGAGAAGAAGAAGAACCAATGCAAGAGAAGAGAGGAGAGAGAAAAGGAAAAACAAAAATTGCCGACTTGGATGGAAAACAATAATATTTTAATCGCTTGGCTTGCCACGTCAGTGATTGGACAAAAAAAGACAGAATATGTCATACTATTGGTGAAAGATTTAAAAAGCTAAGGTCTTGAAACTAAATTTAATTTAGGTATAAATTAACCCTAGAAAAAAAAAACATAAGTTTTTTAAATTGGACCTAACATTTTTTTCCTAGTTAGCGGTGTTTTTAGTATTGGACCAAGGATTTGATCCAAACATGCTTGAGGTCAAAGGCCGAATCAAGATCAATAAAAAGTAAAAATATAGGGATTATTTTTATTATGAAAGATAAATTTACATAATATCACTTAGTTGAATCCATATTGAGATCAAATTTATTGATTATATATTAAATCTACACAAAACATATACCTAAAAGAAAAAGAAATTATAATATAATTATTATATTCGTTAAATTAATAGTATCCAATGAATAAGGCTGGATCGTTGCTAATCTAAGCCAAATTCATGGACCGACTTGTTGTCATGACCAATTCTACTTGAACCAGATTGAAGTAGTTGAACCGATCGGGGTCCAACAACATTGCATGGTAGACATCGAGGACCCCACGAAAATTGACCGGATTAGGACCTGGCCAAACTAGGTCTAATTTACTGCTGCTATGCAATTTTAATATTGTCTAAAACATTTAATATTTAATGAAGCTAATATTGATTTACTCAGGATCCAGTGTATCGAACAATTTAATTTCTTTTTTATTTCTTCAGAATTTTGTAATTCTGTATAATTTGTCAACATGTGTATGGTTAGTACCGTAAATTTAATTAAGTCAGTTCGTATTAAATTCATTTGCAAATAATTAGAGTATACGTTGGAAGGAAAATGGATCTATCCACCTAGACAAAATATATATATATATATATTTAATTATCCTATTAATATGTTTTCAAGTTTTATCAATATTTAATATTATAAGAAAAAGACTAGTGTTGGAATGATGGGACTAGACTGTTAAATCAACTATCTAACCGTTAAAATAAATATAATAATTGAAATATTAATTATTTTAGTAGTTCGATTATAATTAGATATGATGTAAGTCTTTAGTCGATAGGATTAATCCCATTAAAATTAATAACAGGACTATAAAATTAATGATATTATAAAATATTTCAAAAATTAAGACAATTTAAATAAGGTAAATAAAGAGGTCTAAATTCATCTACAAAGTTAGAGATTAAAAATATTAATGGTAGTTTTTTTTTTCTTTTTTAACAGTCGTTATAATAGTAAAGCAAAATTTAAACTCGAATCATACACCAGGGATGATGGTTACTTCAACTAGATTATAAGCCAAGCTAATGGCTTTGCTGGGTTAATTAAAAATTAATGAATGTGGGATCTAATTGGATCAAGTTATTGATCTATTATATTTATTATTTTTTCAACGTATGATCTACAACTTTTATATATAACCTACCACACCTATCATATTTTCTAACCTACAATATTTTAAATAAACCTACAACTTTATGTAAGATCTAACGATGAATTTTTTACCTCTTTCTTATAAATCTTCCGTATAAAATGTGACTAAAGTTTTTCTTATAATGTAACTAATGTTTCTTCTGGTTTAATAAAGAATTAATGTGGGGTATATATTCACCTTGTTAATCACATTAAATGATTAGAAAACAAATGATTAAAGATAAAAAGAAGAAAGGGTACAAAAGGAAAAGTCTGCAAGTAGGACAGAAGTAAGAAAGAAGACTGGGAAGATGAAATCAAAAGAGGAGGATGATGACGTGAGTCAGTCACGCTTCCACGCGCGTTATCTGTAAACAGAATATATAAAAATAAATAAAATAAAATTTTGTTATGAGATGTCTGAAAAGAGAAAGGAGCTACTACACCCAAGAACAATAACATAAAACGAAAAACCAAAACAAGAAAACAAAACCTATCCAACAACTTATGAATTGCTGCTCTAAATATTATGGTAAGTTTTTCTGTTTGTCAGTTCATATCTCAGCTTTGTCTGCCTCAGACATGGCCAAAATCGAATCACAGCAGGGAAGACTGAAGAGCGAGTGGCTTTTGTTCATATTGTATTAAAGAATGCAGTAAATGAGAACAATTACTTGGGTCCCCATTTGATAGAAGAGAACTACGTATTGGTTTTTTCTTCCAGCTCGAGATGTGTCCTACGTGGGAGCCATTTTGAACGTGGAAAGATCGATCGCTATGGGCAGTAGGGATGCAAATGGGACCATGTTATGTGTTATCACAAAAATTTACAATAGACCGAGTAAACTTTATCAGGACCCCCAATAATTACACGTCTATTAGACTAGCTTCGTCTTAGGCTTCTGTACAAGTACAAGAACCTAGAATTAACTATTAAGCATCTTCATGCATGTTAAGCGATTACTGCATTCACATCACGTCTAAAAGATATCTAAATGTCATGTCATAACTTTAAGAGCATTCTTTTTTAAACAACCTTGTTATTTATTCTTAAAAATTTTTTATAAGATTATTCACAATATTTAGAATCCATTGTTCTTATAGGAAGATGTAAACAATTTTATATTTTAAGATTTTTAACGCAAAACTCTAAAAAATAAAAGTTTTTCTTCATCTTAATCTTTCACATAGGATCTTGTGTTAAGAACCCGTGATGAAAATGCTTTAAGAAGATTATTTAAGGAGGGACCATAAGGATGTGACTCAATCTATAAAAGAGCAACTCTAACAATATAAAAAAATGTTGATAAATCGTTACTCCTCATTCCAAGATGGGCGTGGTTCATAGAGGGTACCCATTAAGCCACAAAAAATAGAAGGTAAGATCATCAGTCCTGAGCTAGGATCGGAGGCAAACTAGCCAAAATATTTTGATGGCCAAAAAAAAAAAAAAAAAAAAACCAAAAAAACTCTTTTTCTTGTTTAATAATCTTATTTAATAACTCTAAGTATAAAATAATGAGAGCATTCTCAAAAGGAAGAAATTCTTAAAATCCCATAAGATTCTCTGGATAAATATGCTCCTTATTATTAAAGATTATATATATATATATATATAGATAGATAACAGCTTGGACATTGAATTAGCCTTACATGGATTCATCAATTGAACGGAATTGATCTGCCCGGCTAGATCTCTAAAACTGAACAATCATGGAGACCTATATAGCCGAATTCTTGACTGAGTTGGTTTAGACCTTCGTTATATGAGAATCCACGAGGGAATTTTCCAAAATCGCTTCATCCATCCATAGTTTAAGAATACTTGTCCCATTGCGATGCAGGTCTTATACAGGGTTATTGGTCCGTGTGACATAGTTCCTAATTTGATTCATGTTAAATTTTGTAAAAATTGTTCCATAATCACGCATGATTTAAGTTTGGTTCTTAAGGACTTTTGATTGATACGTGCATGACACAGACCAAAAAAAAAACGAAGATGGAGATAGAATGTCAGTCACGTTAAGAATTGAGTTACACCGAATCAATTTGATATTTGATAAAACTTAAACATATTGTTTTTTTCGTTTTATTATTTTATAAAAGATATTTTATTATTTTTTAATTTTTTTTATTTAGATAGGTATCCTTCAAGAGAACGGAATTAGTTTAGTTATATCATATTTCGATTATTATGTATATAAGATGATTGAATAAATTATATCAAAATGTCACAACCTTTGAAGATAAGTTCATTTGAGGTCATAATATTTTGAGTGGTTCAAAAGAAATCACGACGTTTAAAGAAGTAAGCCAATTGAAGTCTCTATTGACACGTGTTAACAGAAAAAATATTTAATTAAAACTAAGAAAATCCAATATGTTTGATACATGTCAATAGAGAATTCGATCTATTTTTCTAAACATTGTAAACCCTTTTAAACTACTCAAAATGTTGTGACTTCAAATAAACTTTTAATGTTTTGAAAAGGAATGGAGCTGCACCCCCAGAACAATAACACAAAACGAAAAACCAAAACAAGAAAACAAAACCTATGCAACAACTGATTTAATTGCTGCTCTAAATATTACAAGGATGCCTTTGGTAAGTTTTTTTTTTTTTTTTTTTTTTTGGTCAGTTCATATCGCAGCTTTGTCTGCCTCAGATATGGCCAAAATCGAAGCACATCTTATATGACACACAGAGGGGGGAAGAGAGAGTGGCTTTTTTCATATTATATTAAAGAATGCAGTAAATGAGGGGCACAATTACTTGGGTCCCTTTGGTAGGACTACGTATTGGCTTTTTCTTCCAGCTCGAGATGTGTCCTACATGGGAGCCATCTTGAATGTGGAAAGATCAACCGCTAACGGTAGTAGGAGTGCAAATGGGTCCGCATTATGTGTTATCACAGAAGTTTACAATAGACCGAAGGAATTTAAGCAGAACCACAATAATTACACGTCTATTGGACTAGCTTCTTCCTAGGCCCCTAGCTTCATCCTAGGCCCTGTACAAGTACTAAGAATTAAGCATCTTCACGAGATGTTAAGCGATGGGGCATTCACATCCCCTGCCATCTCTAAAAGATATATGAGATATTATATCAGTATTTTAAAAATAATTTTTTTTAAAGGGTCTCTCTATTTATTTTTAAAATTTTTCCCATAAGATTCTTACATTTTCTAGGATTTATAGAACTCATATGCTTAATAGAATAAAATAATTAGAAAAAAAATGACAAATCTTATATTTTGTAGTTATTAGCACATGACTCTAAAAAGTATAAAGACATCTCCCATCTCTATGGACATAAAAAATGAGATTCTTTACATAAGGTTTCGTGTTAAGGACCTATGATGCGAATGCTTTAAAATTATCGTTATCAATAAGTTGCTTAAGAAGTTATTTAGCTTGTTACGTTATCATTTTAAGCAACTTTCTCTATTAAGAAACTCTTCACTTTATCCGTGGCTTGCTTTGGTAAGATACTTAACAATTTTTAAAAATTTTATGAATTCCACGTTACATAAATTATACAAAGTTAATACCAAAAGAACCAAAAAAAAAAAATCAGCTTCATCGGTTGTTTGGCAGAACAACTCACAAAAGCTAAGCAACCCTTTTTATTGGTTTAGTAACTCATAAGTCTAGGTTTTGTGCTAAGCAACCCCATAAAATTGCACTAAAAGCATGATACTTAATGAAAACCTTAAAAAATATAAGTGATGACAGCTGCTTGTACAATAAAGTAGGCTGCTTATTAAGTTGCTTAGCAATCAAAGTTGCTACGACAAATAACTCTCTCACTCTTCTTTCTATTAGTCCATTCACACTTATTTAATTTTTACAAAAAGTAATCTTCTCACTCCTCCTTCCATTGGTCATTTTATGCTTATTTGATCTTTATAAATATATCTTTTTTTAAGTTAATAAAATAAAATGCTAACTTTATTAAAGCAACTAAATAAAGTAGAAAGTTGTTTAATAGGAAAAGTTGTTTTGCATATTGATATAACACTTTAAACAATCCCTTAAGCAACCTAGGAATAAAGACACTATAAGAGGCTTGTTTAAGGACAAACTAATGTGAAATAAAAAGAAAAAAAAAAACACCCACTTCTTCTTATTTAATAACTTGAAGTGTAAAATAAAAGCATCCTTGAATGCTCTGCATTATTAAAGATCATATAATATATATATATATATATATAAATATATATATATATAAGCTTAGGCATTGAATTAGCCTCACGTGGATTCATCAGACGAATGGAATTGATCTACCCGGGTTGATCTCTAAAACTGAACAATTATGGAGACCCATATGGTCCGAATTCTTGACTGGGTTGGTTTAGACCATCGTTATATGAGGACTCACAAGGGAAATTTCAAAAATCGATTCATCCATCCATCGTTTAAGAATACTTGTCCCACTGCGATGCGAGTCTTAAAACAGGGTTATCGGTCCTTCTGACATGGTTCTTAATTTGATTCATATTAAATTTAGTGAAAATTGTTCCATGATCATGCTTGATTTAAGCTTTATTCTTAAGGGCTTTTGATTGATATATGACACAGACAAAAAAAGGAAAAAAAAAAAAAAAACAACAACAACAAAACAAAAGTAAAACAAAACCGAAGAAGAAGTGAATGCAACACACCTTAAGAATTGAGTTACACCTAATCAATTTGATATCATGTAAAACTCAAACATATTATTTTTTTTGTTTTATTATTTTATTAAAATATATTTTATTATTTAAAAAAATTATTTAGATGGGAATCCTTCAAGAGAACGGAGTTAGTTTGATCATATTATGTTTCGATTATTGTAGTGTGTCTTTATATAAGATAATTCTATAAATTACAACAGAATACCACAACATTTGAGGATAAATTCATGTGAGGTCACAACGTTTTGAGTATTCAAACGAATTGAGTTACACCTAATCAATTTGATATCATGTAAAACTCAAATATATTCTTTTTTCATTTCATTATTTTATTATTTTTTATTTAGATAGGTATCTCTCAGGAGAACGGAATTAGTTTGTTTATGTCATCTTTCAATTATTGTGGTTTGTCTACATATAAGATTATTGAGTAAATTATACCAGAATATCACAACATTTAAAAATAAATTCATTTGAGGTCATAACATTTCGAGTGGCTCAAAAGAGATCATAACATTTAAAGAAGTGGGTCCATTAAGGTTTTTGTTGAAACATGTCATTAGAAAAAATATTCAATTGAAACTCAGAAGATCCAATACGTTAATATGTATCAATAGAGACCCTCATTAACCCACTTCTCTAAATATTGTAATCTCTTTTGAACTACATGATATGTTGTAACTTCAAATGAACTTATCCCCAAATATTGTAATTTTTCGATATAATTTACTGTAAGATAATTTTAGGTTATAGCCTTTCATGTTTAAAAAAAAATTGTCTTACTAATTAGTCAACTTTTGTTACTCAGTTAGTTATTGGTTTATTTAGTTGATAATGTGTTGATTAGAAGTACAATGAATTGGAATACGCACCCCATATTGGGATAGCATATTCTAATTTTGTTGAGTACAATACATCATTATAGTTTATAATAATTCAAGAAAATGAAACTTGGATATGATTATAGTTTCAAGATGGATAAAATTTTATCCCCCTATAAGTTTTACTTATTTATTTAGATAAATAAATAATTTTAAAATATTATTTTTTGTATTTGCATTCAAAATGCACTTAACCATTTTTCTTTAGGTTGAATTTAAAAGAAAAATTGAATCGTAATATACGTTTCAAAGGGCGAACCATACCAAATCATACCATATCTGCCCCTAACAACAAGTGCACATTAGTTTAGCTACTTCCATCAATAATAACATACAAATATTGTTGATGCACCTACTATATAAAATATTTTGATGTTGTTCATCATCAACGAAAGGCTTGATGCTCGATATATATGTTAGCATTAAAGTCATCAATTTACCTATCACTAGTTATGCTTTCCTCTTCCCTATCAAATCCAATAAGAGGCACCTCTACATCAGTTGCGACACCCACATCTTTTATATTATTCTTCACATGAAAATTAGGCACTTTTCTCCCCACGTATGTTGCCCAATGGTATAGACAATATGAAGCAATATTTCCATAAGTCAAGCACTTGTTATACAAAATTGGACTAAACCATCATCTCGTACCTTTCTAGTTTGTTCCTTTTCCATCAATGGTAACAAGAATATTACCTCTAATTTCATTTTAGCTCACATCTCCCTCACACACATGATTATTTTCCCTGATCTCCACAACTTGCTTAATCATCCTATAAGCATCACTTCCTAGTTAATTAACCCTATAGCCTTAGAAGGTAGCATTAGTACTCTTACAACATTCCTTCACCTCTATCTCTCTACTATAAGAGCCAATTGTATGGCATTTCAATGCTTAAGTTAATGAAGATTTTAAAAAGTAAGAGATAATATCAATAATTGATAGAGGGTTTGAGAATTCGTCTTCTCATACAGGTATATTATGAAATGTTAGATGTGTTACATTTTATCTCATATGCCAAGGTAGGCATCTATATGTGAGAGAGCCAAATGATTACTAGATGATGCTCACATCTCATGATTCTCTATAATTTGCAAGTAAATAGGAAGATGATACTACAGAGAGGGTATGTGGGAATTGAATGACCTCTCAACTTATGCCACTTATCATACACTCCTATTTTGTCCCTATATGAAAGGATTTTCATGAGTCAATTTTGGGTTTAGAGGCCTAATGGAGAGTGCTATAAGTAGAAATGCTGAGAAATTGATCACAAAGAGAAGTGTCTCAATGAGATAAAAGTGAGGTGCTCAGTGGTTTTGAAAGTTAAAGCCAACCACATGTTGATTACGTGATGCTTCACATGTCTTTTACCAATTTAATGGGAATGGATGTATAAAATTAAATTGGTATAAGACATGTGATTATTTGGTAAAATTAATTGCCCATAAGATTCTCTTGCTTACTATTCTCAATTTTATAATATTTCTTATGATAGTATTTTAGCACATGATAGAAGATTAATCAATGGACCCTCCAATGAATATTGGTTTGCTAAACGTGTTATACTATTTAAAGTGCCATGTTACCATCTTAGAATTCTCCAATATTGCATTCATTTGAAAGCTTAGCCTCATAGAAATCAAAACCTATAGCAATATTATTTGAAGAATTTTTCCAAGAAATGTTAAGGAAATATATTGCTAGTGACGTGACCTAAGCCATGAGGATTTTATGTCATTTAAATATTCATCTTTATAATATAAGTCAATTTTCTTAATCAAAGTTATAATTGGCCTTCTTACTTTGATGAAATTTATTCCTTGAATAATTGGTTATTCCTTATGTTGTTAAAGTATGTGACTTTAATAGTAAAACCATAAGGCTAGAAATAATATTATTCTAAATTATCCTTAGTTGTTCATTATATGGAATAATAATGAATTAAGACTAGCATGCTAGTTGAATGATGATCATGTTTTACTGATCATAGATATAAGATATCGATTCAGCGCATTAATACGTGTAAGAGTATGTTGTATTAGAATGACTAGTTGTGAGAATACTATATGGATCAATATGATAAGTATTTCTTATCACAGTATTGCTTTAGTCCTTTGACCTAAAGACACCATGAATTCCTACATAATAGGTTCCATTTTTTTAATTCAGCTCTCGGTCATCTTTAATTGGGTGATTACAAGATTGTACTTGACATGGAATAAGTCATGTGGAGGAATATAAGTGCTCATGTAGAAATTTGTTCCTCTCATTAATTTGAGAGAGATATCTTTTGGGCCTCTTAATGAGTAAGACTGAGAAATGCATGGCTGTGCTTGAATGAATTGATAAGGAGTTATCAATAACATTCGCTTAAGTCAGTTAAACTCTAGAATCAAGAAATATGTGATTAAACAATATAAAAGTGTATTGATTCACATCTTATGTTTAATTATAAGACATCATATAACAAAAGATTACATAACTGACTGTTTATAGGTAGAGTCGGATCACCGATCTTCATTTAATTTTGGTAGGCATAATGTCTTGCTAGAAACCAATTATGCTTTGTAGGCCTAAAAGGTGTTTAAGGCTACTGCCAATATTAAGTGAACCTATGGTCACACACAAAGAATGAATCAATCAGATCATGATTATTATATAATCATATCGAGAATTATCTGATTTTTTATTAATCTTAATTAGATTAATATTAATAAATAATTAACAAATAAAATTTATCATTTATAAGGTCTAAATGAAACCCTAAGAAAGTTAAAGGTAAAATCATCCATGACGATTTTATCTTATAAATAGGAGGTGATGGTCACCTTTAGGGTTTAACTGACGCTCGTCGTCACATCAGAATTACAGAGAAATTCTGTAACTTAAAAAAAATGTGAAAGATTTTTTTGTGAGAGAATTCCCAAAATTCGGAATTGTTCCAATGTGCTAGCACATGTATAGATATCCGATTGAAAATTCGTTCATGTGGATACCATAGAGGGTATTCACGTTTGCAATATCTTAGATTCAAATTTTTGAAAGCATCAAAAGGTATAATTCCATTCGCACTAATTTGATTGAATTGCATAGATCCGAATTTGGACATTTAGTTTCTAAAAAAAAGTTTGTATTTCATTACCAGATCCATTTTTGGATCGCTAAATTCCCAATATATATGACCCAGTTGGGTCCTTTCACCTAATTAGTTTAATTGTTTAAGGAAAAAAAAAAGTGATAGAGTTTGAGATTTCTCATCAACAATACAACAAATGACTAGCCTTTATTAAAGACAAAATTTGGGATAAAGGCAACCATGTGCTTATGCTTTCTATTTTTTGCAATTTAATGTATTATCTTTATATTTTAGCCTATTATTGTTTGTGCTTTCAAAGTATGTATGATTCAGTATCTCCATTAAATACTACTTGACGGATATTTATTTTGATTACATGATAATGACGGTCACTTAGCAAAAAATTGTCTAAATCTAAAGATGCATACTAACTATACAAAAATTAAAAATATAGTACTTGATCTGTCATTATCCTGTCAATAAAATAAATATTCATCAAATATTATTTAATAGAGACATGAAATCATATATATTTTGAAATGCAAGCACTAAATTGTCAAAATTTAAAAATGAGACTTCAAATTGCCAAAAGTTGAAAGTATATATACTTAACATACCATTATCCCAACAAATTTTTTATCTTAATAATAGATGAGTTGTTGAAGGATCGGAGTTGTAGTTGTGGTGACTTCTGATTTATATGTGAGGATTAGTAAAATTAACTGTGCATGAGTGAAGATTACATACATAAGCCAATGTCATTCCTTACTCATGAGGGGCACTATAAAATTGGAGCCATCCCATTTGGCTCTGCAGATGCATCTTTTACATTTCAGGCTAAACTAAATTTTATGGAAGCTTTGGAAGAGCATCCCCAACATTTGAGATAGGTCTTTTAATCTCTCAATGAGATGTATCTCAAAATGTCAAGGGTTCTCATATATAGGTTATTTATATATATAAAATAAAATTATCCATTTTTCCAAGCTCCATGAATGTTTACGCAGATTTTAAGGCTTGCGGATATTGTATGCATTTTATTTGTAATTAGCTATTACTAGTATTGTAGCTTTCGTTACATTTTATTCATTATTGCTTTTAACGAAAGATTTGAGCCAAACAAGCAGCTGTAGACTTTAGAGAATATATTGAAACATTCTTTCAATACTATATAACAGTATTAGCGTCATCCAATTTTGACAAGGAATTTATTGTGAAAATGATGCATTCAGGATAAGGATACGGACAAGAGTTGCTTTCCATCAAAACAGTTGCTTTACGACAAACAAATGGAAAATTAAAATGTAAACATCGTAAAACTCAAGACCTTAAATACATACTCAATGATATTAGACTATATGTCTATATATATAGAGAGAGAGAGTATAAATCCAGGCGTTTTTTTTTTTTTTTTGGGTATCTCTTATTTTTGTTTTACATGTTATTGACTGTCCAAAATAAAAATAAAAACTATTTGTTAAATTGATTCTTTGCACTGCTGTATGGTGTGGATATCATGGATAAGTATGGACGAAATTTGCATGGATCCACGAGGAATTCCCTTGTAGTTTCCCATCTGCCGGAAGGAGATTATTTCATGATTAATTATCATTTTAAAAAAAATTATATAAATACAATTTGAATAAAAATAACTATATAATTACCATTGTTATCGATACATGATTTTTTTATAACATGCGATACATATGTATTATTCAATATGTATCACATAACCAACATATGATATACATTCAAACCTATATTGCATGTTGGTCCTACCATAAACCTATTTTTAAAAGTTTATGGAATTACCCCATTATATCACATATTAGAAATGTAACACTTATACAAATCTTGTATTACATCTTTAATAAGCGATATAACAATAGTAATTTTATTTTTTTTAATTTATATTTTTGAAATTTTTTCTCAAAAAAGGTGTACATGTTTTTCACCCTGCCCTATGTTTCCAAATTCCAATATTTAACGCAATCACCGCCATTTTGCTTATTTCAATACAAGCGGCAGCAATGCAATTGGAGGAAACATAGACGGGATATGATTTTGGGGCAAAAAATTTAGTGGATTGTAATCACCACTTTTACATTTTTTTATATATATGCTAAAAGCTAAATCTCCAAATTATGCTTTTGTCTTCTAAAATTATCTAATGAAAAACACGCATCAAGTTCCTCTTCTGCTTATAATTTCTTATAAATAACTAAAAACACTAAAGTTAGAAAATGTATAAAATCAATGAAAAAATAGTTATGTAGGATTCCAACAAATATAGAGGTCTAAACAATCGATTTAAAAAAATAAAAAAAATTCCTTAATGCATGTAACTTCTATTTTTCTAAAACTGTTTAACAAATAGTTTAGTACAATAACTTCTTGGATTTTGGTCTACTATCAAAAGTTTTCAGATGATTTACCTTGAATGGTTAAACCGTTAACCTTAGATGATGAAAAAAATTCATTAGGAAAAATTAAGTTAATGTGGAATTTATACACATATCAACGAGAGGGTGGAGCCATGCAATTTTAGCAGGTAGGATGAAGCTCGCTGTCTCGTGATCACATATTGATAACGAACTTCGAACATACATCTCCACACCATTATATCTTGACGATCTCCCGCTGACCCAAAGCTATAGCATTCATATTGAACAGTGCTTTGTATTCAACAAATCTATAACTTTCGTAGCTATAATGGAAACAAAAACGACTACCAATAATGCATGGTTGTTGAAATTCCACTATCATTGAGAGGACATTGTACGATTGGCACATCCACATTTAGATCATGCTAAAGTGAATTGAACGATAAGAAAATCATATTAAATAATGTTGGAGATCCAAGAAGTCTTGTGAATAGACATGGGTCTAATAGTTATAAATGTAGGTTATAGAGAGCATGCATGTGTGAAGTTTTGTGTGTCTATCAACGGATGTTCACCATACATTCACTGGCTTGCCGTCACTAGCTGGTTTCTATTGACGTTTCGTAGGGAATGATGGCCCATACACCATTAAATATTCCAGGTGGGTACAGTTCAACGGTGTGGGTTGTGACTCCTGAGGAGGGTCCTGTATTATTATTGTAATTGCCAGCAATGTATGAATATTATCCATATGAGGTTTTCATTTCCTAAATTAAAAAAATAAAAAAATAAATTTGATTGTAATGTTGAAAAGGCATCCACGCAGCAACATTCCTTCGTGGTTTTTTGTTTTTAATTTATTTATTATTATTTCACATGGGAGAGGATTGATAGCCAAACAAACAATACACCTATTATCAAATCAATAACATTCAATTGGTTTGGAATGATTAATTTCAACAATTAATATCAAGGAACCCAATTTAACTAAAAACAAACATAAAAAGAATTACTAAGATTTACAAAGATTGCAAAAACAATATGTACACACCGAATCCTCTTAGGGTAACCTATGAGATCTTAAAACTCCACCAAAATCCTTATCAATTTCTTAATTCGTCGGAATTTCTGATAAACTACATTTGACCCTGATTGATAAGTTCTAAAATGTGCTAATTTGGTTATCTTTGTGATTAATTTGATGAAAATAACAATTAAAATACTTTTAATTTAATTTCAAGCTTCCAAAGTGTTGATTCAAGCAAAAGGTAGAGTTTGATCGAGTTTTATATGCGTTTTTGGAAGCCATTGATCAAGAATTGAAGGAACTACAAAGAGGACACACTAGGAACAAAACTATGTAGGTCAAGAAAGTAAGGGAAGCAAGGACGAAAAGAGAGACATGGCATCAACATAGTTATGTCCATGTGTGCCGTGCCTAGAAATGCTCGTTGAGAGTTAGACGACATTTGACATAACTCAGTCCATATCGAGTCATGTTTACTGCTTTCGATATTAATATCAGTTTTTAAAGTGTGAAGTCACTTACTTTAGAGAGAGAATATATTTAGGACAAATTAGGAAGGTTCCAAAGACCCAAATCCTCTCATTTATGAATATCGACTACTTTTCTAATTGAAGATTTTCTTTTCTATTTTGAGCAACCTAGTATTGGGTTACACTCTTTGAATCTTTGCTAAGGTATATGCTGTCAAGAACTAACTCTTTTAACCTTATAGTTTCATTTCATTGCGATGTGTTTGCAACTATTGGTACTCCTCTTATGCACTCATTCATGCAATTCAGCACTTTATTTTCTTGATATCCATATACATGTTGCTGCAATTTCAATTATGTAGCTTCTATCGTGTTGGATTTTTTTTTTAATTGTTGCTCTTGGCTAAAACATTGTTGTTGATATATGTTGATAATTTTTATTGCTACCCATACAAATGAAGGAAGCTACCTAGTTATTTCTTCTCTTTTAACTTCCATTTTCGTTTTTATTTAATTTGCAACACTGGGGACAATGTTTAGAATTAAGTGTGGGGAGGGAATGCAAAAAATACAATGGCTTGAATTACATTGAAATTACCCCTGCTTAGGCCTTGAATAATAATCGGTATAATTGTTTATTACTACTAATGGAAAACCAAATTAATTAAACTTACGAATTTCATAATTCTCTCTTGCTTTCACATGAAAAGAAACTAAAATTGATGGAAACTCAGCCCAATTTTTAAAATTTTATGTGAGATAAATTACTCAAGTCTTTGTGCTCATTATAGTTTGATAAAATTAAATAACAAAATCCATGCTAGACAAAGTTACTTATTATTTAAGTTTAGAATTTTAGTTAGAATTGGAATAAGATCACTACTTAGGGATTACACGGTTGTACTTTTAAGCTAACTTTTAAGTATAACCATTCCTTGAAAAGTTAAGAATACTATAGTTTTTAATGGATATTCAAATAAAATTATCTCTTGATGATTTTCCTTAAATCAGATTAAATGGATTATCCAACCTACAAGTATCATGAGCCTAGCCTTCTTAGAGTAGTGGAGGTTCAAAGGGTTCCCTTTAAAACTCAATAACCTAAGGCCATCAAACCTGGGATTTATTGACCAAGGAAATCATTTAACTGACATATGCAGTAATTAATCGACATTTATTCTATGGACCTCGTAACTCGAGTAACAAGCTCGCACGATGCCCTTTGGGTAATTAAAAGGCATTATTCATTGATTGAAAGCTCATTACATGGGTTGGAAGGATTACCTAAAAAACTAAACTTAATCAATTGAGTTGGAGTAGTAGATGCTCAATGGGGTCCCCTCAAAACCTAGCAACTAAAGGTCGTTTGGCTTAGGATCTATTAACCGAGGAAACTACTTCAACTTGATGATTATAAAAAAAAAAAAAAAATTACTACTCCTAATTGATATAATATCACAAATAGGAGAAATTCAAGAGATTAATAGATGTGTCATGCATACATTTAAAATTGTGATGCTTAGATGAGTAGTATAGAGGATTGTATACTTCTTATTAAGTGAACAAAGTGCAGTCGAATTTTGCTTGATTAGTTGATTTTGTGCTAGATTGTATCTTTGAAATCTTGGATAAATGATAGATTAAACTTTGATTTACTTAGATTAATTGATGAATCTTAGTAATTTGAAGTATCATGAGTACAATCTAGTTGATACATGCCAAAAGACCCTTATTTTTAGTGCTTATTTGGACATATTTTTAATGTATTTCTTGTGATTTAATTAAGAAAAGGATACTCGCTTGTGAAATATTCATTTCAGGACTTTAAGAGCATAATTGGAAGATTTTAAGATGATTCAAGTGAAATCTAGGAAAATTTAACAAGTTTTGGTCATGAGCTAAAATTTACATATGCACTACCTTGTGCATAGCCATGCTAGAGACAAGGAACAAACCAATGGCCTTTCAAATTTCAGCCCTCCCTTCAACAAAAGTAGGAAAGATGGTAGAAAACAAACCAGAAAGCAAGTAAATTTGTGTTCTTACTCAAGCACGATCATGTAGATGCCAAGGAAGATGAGGGAAATGCAAAAATTGAGCTTTTGATTTCTACTTGCCTAATACACGATCATGCATATTGTAAAGTTCTAATGTTGGTAGAACAAAATTGCATCCCTCCCCTGAGTACAGCCATGTAAGGCAAGTTGCGCAACCCTGTTTTCTTCCTAAACTATAAATAGCCACCTTGTTTTTTTTATTTTAAAGTCTTAAGACCTTTTCTCAAGCCCTAGGATAGAATTATACGCGTTTAAAGAGGAGAAGTGCAATTACATCATTAAAGATCACCAAACATTGAAAAGAGGGTTTATTTTTACATCATGTTTATTGTCTATTCTTCTCGATTTTGTGTTGTGATTGTAAATTCCATGGAAGAGTACATTTTGTTACCCTAAGTCTTGTGAAACCCTAGATCCATGTGTTAAATCTGTTGATTAATGAAAGTTTATACATTTGTATCTATTCATGTATATTGATTGTCTTGTGATTAATTTATGCGCATAAATTAATTAAATGCATAACTCTTGTTAGATAGAAAAATATTTCATCTAATAAGATAGATCCTCGTGAATAGAGAAATTACATGTTTCATATAGAGGTAGGTAAATTTCGATTTTATGCACAAAGATTAAATATTTAATTGGCAATTATGAATTTTAAGGCCTATTTGGGTACACTAGTTAGTATTATTATGGCATAATTTTCAAACCAAACTGATACTCAGTCGATACTGATATGATACCGATGAAAAAACTGACAGTTTTACTCATAAACTAACCAAATTGAACCAATACCGAATCGATACAGATATGATATCAATGAATTACAAATGCTGATATGATAGAAATACAATACCGATAAAAATCTAACAATCTAAATAAGCCTTTAATGCAATCTTATATGACGTTAGTAAATGAGAGGTCTCTACTATCTCATGTAGGGTTATGAATTAATTAACTCAAGGGAGTAATTAGTTTAATTGAGAATTCTTACAGTGCAAATTATAAATAATTTTTAATCGATATTTTATTATAAGAAAATTAGGATGGATCAAGATAGAGAGATACGTTTTGTGATTGATTACATATTTTGAAAGCACTCATCATCAATCCTAGTGTCTATTAAGTTGATTCACTAATTAATTAGTAGTTAAATTATTAATCTCACATAAAAAATTAGGCTAAAGTAGAAACCCAGTAATACTAGTACTTGCTTTCAAAATCCTTGAGAACGATGCCCACTAGAATTTAAAATACATTAGATTGTTACACTTACCTAGCTCGATCAATAGATTTCTTTAGGTATACAAATTTATAATTTAATACGATCAGTGAAACCATATCATTAGTCATTTGGTTGAGTATCATAAGATTAAAGAGACAAGTTACTTAAATTATAGTGCTTAATTTTAAGAGGATGCAAGGTAGGAATATGGAGCTTAATTAGATTGTAAGTGTAATTGTCGGTTGGTTGATAAGATTATATTACTCTACTCATTCAAAGACCCTTTAAGCTTAATTTGCATCTATTTTTTTCAATAATCCTAAGACTAGGTACTTAATTTTGTTATATGTTGAACTTTGGTGAATAAAGCTTAAATTAACAAAGAAATAGTAAAGGACCAATAAAAACTAACCATTTAAGGAGACAGATGGTACCATATCTAAGACGAGTGAAGAAGATTTTTGTTTCCAAATTATTGCACAGTCCAAACGGCAAGCGTGTGTAAGGAAAATGAAGACACAAACGATGTCATGTTCGTAGGCATGGTCATGCCAAGGGTTGCATCTCGAGTTAAAGTAATTTGCTCCAGGATGTGATACTGTCTAAGAGACAGGCATGCACTATTAGAGATCACATTCATAGTTGAAGACACCTTAGACACAACCATGTGGACACCAGTATGACACTTGAAGATTTTTCACAGTCGATCATGCAATCATCTCCATAAGCGAAGGTAATTAAGAAGAACATTCATAGTTGAGGTTGCGTTCTAAGGCATGGCTGCATAAAGAATGAACCTTAACTAAGTTTACGAGAAGTAGTCACATGATAGGGTGCATCTTACTTATTAAACATGGATTTCATTATTTTTATATCTTTTTGTCACATCAGCATCATTTGTACTATAAATACTGTCTTTTCATGGAACCTTAGGTATAGAGAGAATACTTTTGAGTCAAAAATATAGAACACTATATAAGCTTTTGCAGGTTTTGTCTTTTATTTTTGAATTCACAACTGATCTTTAAGAATTTTTAAGAGAAAATTCAAGGAGATTGTCCATTGGACTTCATTAACTCCTAATTGCAAAGGATCATGGTTTAACAAACCTTTATCTTATCATGATCATCATTTACTTGTCTAAACTGTTGAATTATCTTGTTAGATCTACGGGGGAGTAATTGATTTAGCTTAGATGTTGTGGATCCTTAGGTCAAAATCATGTAACTCTATTATGCTTTAATTGAATTAGTGTTGATTTCTTGAATTCAAATGCTTAAGTTGATTATATCTTGTATTTGTATAGTGCACGATATGAATTCATGTCTGATTTGATTGAAATTGATTAAGACATTGTTTTAATGAATAGATCTACGTTTTTAATGATGATTGCTTATAGCTTTAGAGATAGAGTAGTGAAATCCTTCTGCAATTGATTAATCAATCTAATGAATTATGGTTCTTAATGCAGTTATAAGTTGTTATTGATTAGAAAGAGATTCCAATTGATAAACTGAAGATTAAAAGTCGATGATCTTGAGAAAGACTTTAACATATCTTTAAGAATCCGTACTTCAAGAAATTGATGCAAAATTATTAAGATTTTATTGAGATACATGATAAGACCTAATGGTGAAACAAGATCTAAGTGCTTTGTAATTTGGATTAATCTTAATTTTGTGAGCTGTGGCGTGGATCCTCTTTAGCTTAGGTGTAATTTAATAAATTAGTTATTTGAATCCGCTATTTCTTTTTAGACCAAATAATAGGAAAGTGATGATAGAAGTAGCTGCCAAGTTTCCTAAGGAAAAACAACATCTATATCTAATTCTGGACTACAATGATATGTATACTTGCTTATCATGTTGACCATAGTAAGAATCAAGTCCATAAATCTATAAATTTTTAAAACTCTGTCTAATTAATTATTATCTTGTAGAGATTGTACAAACATAGTGAACTAAGCAAGTTTCTGGTGTTGTCGCCAAGGAGAACAATATTTTGAATTCCTAATACTATTAATATAGCCATTATATATATATATATATATAATATATATTTGTGATATATTGCTTTTGGGTTTGTTCGTTTCATTGGTTGTATTCTTGAGTAATTTTGACTATGTGAACTATGAATTTCAAGGTTTTAACATGTTGGTACTATAAAGATGATCATGAGTCTTATGGATGTCCCAATACATATTGTTATACCCTTGACCAATTTAATACTAATGCAATTCCCTTTTGTGCTTCTTATCAAGAGTTTTTAGATACTGGGCCCCATGAATTTAGATAATATGGTCTATTAGGAATATAGAGGTCGACATTGGACTTTTGAATATCAAAGTCAAAGACCTGTCTCGAATCTATCTTACCTTACTACCATCCATTAACACTCAAATTCCAACCATACTCAAGCATTATTCACCCAACCACTTCCCTTCTTGCGCTTTAAGGAAGAAGACTCTCAAGAGAAATCTATGTTGAAATGGATCATTGAGATGAGATATAATAATTTAGACTTGTCTGTTTTTCTGTTAGGACAATGTAAGTAATCTTTGAAGCAAATTCATGGAAATTTTTTGTTCTTGATATTTGCAAACTCATAGGCTTAGAAGAATTGGCCATTCTTCTAGGACCATCTTAAGAGTGGGTATTTAGGTCTATTGAATCTTTAGAAACTCTTAGTAAACATGAGGGAGTAATTGAGGAGATACTTATAAGTTCTCTTGATGCATTGGGTGAAACGATCCAAATATACCACTTGAGGAGTCATTAAAGGTGAAGGATAAGTTAGCGGAAATGAAAAATGAATTCATGGATCATATGGTAGATCTAAACAATCATGAAGATGAGTTAGAGCCTACTGGGGAAAATGAAGAAATTGAGGAGATTAATGTGCTATGTTTTAGTTTTCCCATTAATGCTCTAATTTTCGGGAATACTAATCAAGAGGATATTTCTAAAGTTACCTCATCAAAAGAGATGATTGGAGAGATTGAATAAGAGATGAAAATTGTGAATAATGATTTCTCTTCATTAAGTAAAGTTATTGAGTGTTTGAGAGATGGTGAACCTCATGAGTTATGCCTAAAGCTCATAGGATATATCATAGAGTTTGAGCTGGAACCAATTTAAGAACTCTCTCCCTATAAAATATCCCAATTATTTAGGATGAGGGGAATTGAGCTTAAAAAAAATGGAACAAGAATAGGAAAGAAATTTCCCTAGTTGGTTTCAAAAACATGGATGTTGCACAGACTCCCATGGGATCTTAGGGGATAAAGTTGAACATGCCGAGCTAACGACAAGCACTTCATGGGAGGTAACTTATGTCTAAATTCTTTGTTTTCAATATTTTCTTTTTTTTTTCTTAGTTTTTGTGAAGTTGTTCTTTTACTTGTTTTATGTCTTGCAGATACCATGGATCTCAAACCAATAATGTCATTCATGCATGGACTTGAAAGAGATATATAGGTGATTAAAGTTTTAAACTTCACACAGTGTTGAAGAATTTAAAGAAATTAGACACAGGGAAGGTCCACATGCTTGTGCATAAAGACACGGTTCAAACTGAGTATTGGTTGCCTTGGCACTCTGTCTATCACGAGCGTGGGAGAGGCTATGCCCTAGTTTGCAATCGTGTAGATGTTATTTTCAAATTTTCTTTTGTCCACAAGTCTTCACGCACCCCTATGCATGCTTGCATCTAATATTGTTTGATAAAGCTATGTGATGATGACTCTATTGAGCCAAATCTTTATAGCTATGATTTGTTTGATGATGATGTTTGTCTTGTTTTGTTTTTGTTTTTGTTTTTATTTCACTAAGAGCTCGCTATGTCTGTAATATTTTTCAAAGAGTCTCTCTTGTATTTTACTTTGTTATTTTTGTTAACTCCATTCTTCACTATTCTAACTTTTCATTTAACAATTTATTCTTATCTTCCAATTATTTTGCAAAATGCAATAGTGGCTGAGGACTAATCCTCTATAAAGTGCAAATTTTGTCTCCAAGCACTAAGTGCATTTACCCTTAAAAAGGATAGTCTTAACCCCTCACTTTTTCTTAGTTATATATCAATGACCGATAGCACATTATTTTCTCCTGTTTTTCGCTATTTAGACATTCAGGACAATGCCTATCTTTAAGTGTAGGGAAGGGGTTAGAGAGACAAAAGAAATGAATGGAGTATAATGAGCAAAATTTTGACATAAAATTTTCAATTTTTTCCCACTTAAGCAACTTGTTTTTAGGAAAAACTTTGAGATGTACTTATTATTAATACCTTACACTTGTTTGGAGTATGTTTTTAGGTAGTTGATCGTGATCTTAGTGCTAAGTCTTGATCTCTTACGTTTGGACTTTTGTTACCTTGGAATGAATTAAGTATATTACTCAAATACACTTAATTAGTGGAGCTGAGGCTTCAAATAAATCCAACTTGAATTTTGATATTTGATAACGAACTGCACTGATTATTTATTCTATGAACCGAGATAGAATCCATCCAACTTTTTGTTCAAATGTCTACTGAAATGTCTAGCAGATTGTCTGATTAATCGTCTGTTGAAGTGTCTGTAAAATGAATACTTTCAATCTACACACTTAAATCAAATTCATGATATCTCTTTTAACCTTTTTGTTATCATCAAAACTTATTTAAGGAAACTCAATATTCTCCTCCTTTTTTATGATAACAAAACCTTGCTCAAGTGATAAATTTCTATTTGAAAAAAAAAATAGTTTATGAAAATAAACTTTGAAAGAAATAAATTTTCTAATATTTGTAAAACAAGTTTTCACTAGCTTTTCCTTATCTCCCTTTTTATTATCAAAAAAATAAACGAAGTAGGATTTCTCCCCCTCAATATCATATATATATAATCAAAACTAGAATAAAATCCTTCAAAATCTATTTATCAAGAATAAACCATGAGAGTTCAGCATGTAAACAAAAGATAACTATCGAGCATCTAAAAACATTAGAAGTCAAAGTCTTTCAAACTAAAAAGGACAAACCATAACAGGATCAAAAAATTAATTTCTCTTCTTCTTTGGAGGTTTAACTTTTTTTTTTCTGGCCATTCTCTTTACCCTTCCAGTTCATTTTGGGACTAGTTTAGCTTTTTTTGGTTTATCAAAAGATGGCTCAGAAAGTTCTTCTATAGGTTGGGTATTTGGAAGTGGATCATAAATGTGTTCGGTAGAAGGTTTGTGAACAAGTTTCTATGCTGGTGTTTCTAGTTGTTTTTATTCTAGAATCTTAGTTTTATCACTTTTGATAAAATATGGGCGTGAGCTTGGAACATTGTTTGGAACTGTATCACCAACAGACCATCATTTTGTTGACCTTCTTAAATAGGAGCTTTAGGAGAACTCTAAACATTCCTTGTAGGAGTTGGTGGAAGTTATCAATCTAATTTCCCTTCACCTATTTTAGCGCTAAAGAAGTCCATCACATTCGTGACCTCTATGAAACTTTTCTTTACAAAGTTTTCCAAATCTATCATCCTACTTTATAGATTAAAAACTTTAGTACTTGCTTCAACTTCAAAGTCATTTTTCCTAGTAGCTGGTTGCTTTGAACCAGCCTCCTTTGTACTATCCATAGAACCGTCTAATTAAACTATAGTTTCATCTCTAATCTCCATATTTTGTTTATTGAACTTTTGCTTTGTCCATCTTTCCTTAGCTGAAACTTGCTCTTTTCATTTCCCCGTCCTACTTTGTTTTAGAATCTCTTGCTCATCACTTTTCTCTTTCTCTCTACATGCTACACTTCATCACATTTTTATCATCCATTAAGGGCATCCTTTCTTTCATATATATGATCATGTACACTACACAGTTTCCAAAAAACCAAACATTTCTACACACATGGATATTCATATGGTGAAATATCCACTCAGAAATTTTCTTAATTGGGAATCTAGTGTAATCCTCTTTAGGAAACTTAATTCCTTTACCCTTTAATAGCAACATGATTAGATTTCCATAAGGCTTCTTTGCTTTGTTTTCAAACAAATTCCTCAAGATTTTATTAGCCACGTCTACACTTTTGTTTTTAGTCATTCCTAAGATTGTTTTTTCTTCATCCATACAGATATATGTCCTACTCCCTATTCTTGGAAGAACATATGCACCAATTACTTTGTGAATCATCCTTACTGACAGAGAAAATTGATTAACCAACATACCTCTTTGAAATTTTATTTCAAACCCATCATTCAGATATTGAAATAACTCTAATATGTTCATATTTACTATATCTTCATCATCACTCTCATTCTTCAAGCCTAGATAACGAGTTAAATCACTTTTCTTAATTTGAACAGATTGATCACATACGTTCGATTTTAATATATCTTTTCTTTTAGAGTCAAGATTTACACACAAGTCAAACAATAAATCCTCCAAATATTGTACTCATCATATTACATAACTTTTTACAGCTAATTTTGTCCAACATCTCATCAATATGAAAACCATTCTTAACTAGAAAAATGAAGTCTAAAAACATATTATCCATAATTTTGTCGTTCAGTGGTAAAACTTCCAAGAAAACTGAGTTCGAAGGTTTACCTTTTTCTTTCCCTTCAAGACTTCTGTGGAAACCTCTCATTCACTTGTTTCACTTTCTATAGCAACCTCCTCTGAACTACTGGCATTGAGATTTCTAGATTTCACCGAAAGGATCCCTTTTTCTCATTGTGAAGGTTCTCTTGAGATTTTTTGGGGTTTAAAGACTATAAAGAGTCTTCATTTTGTATTTTTATGGTGGTTTTATCTTTCTTTCTAGCTCAAGACAACAGTGTAGATATTCTTGATGATTTTTGGGGTGCCATGGTTAGAGTAGTGTCTATGGTTTGAGATAGAAAGAGGTTTTTTAGCGATATAGAGAAAGGAGGGAATATTTGTCTTTTAATATTTGAAATGGGTTTTATAAGGGCCGATGCTGCACATGTGGGTTAAGATAATGGCTAGACAAGTGTAAATCCTCCTATTTATTTAAGATTATCCAAAACAGTATTATCTTATTATTTAATTAACATTTAACAAAAAGAAAAATAAACACCTATTTCATTTCTTATAAATTCTAATCTATTTTTATCCAATGGCTTTGTGAAAATGTTAGCTAATTTAAATTCAGCATTAACAAAATTAATATTAATATCTTCATTGTTAACATGATCTCTTATAAAGTGATGTCTTACTTCCATATGTTACGATCTAGAATGATATACTGGAATTTTTGTAAGATTAATAGCACTTGTGTTATCGCATTTTATTGGAATATTTTTACAAACAAAACCACAATCACATAAATTTTGTTTAATCCTTAAAACTTGAGCACAACAATTTCCAATTGAAACATATTCTGCTTTAGCAGTTGATAGGGCAATAGAATTTTGTTTCTTGGATGACCAAGATACTAGTTTGTCCCCTAAAAATTGGCAAATACTAGAAGCACTTTTTTTGTCTGTCTTGCAACCTACATAATCAACATCTAAATATACTATCAAATTAATATTTTGATTTTGAGGATACTAAATTCCTAATTTTGTTGTGCAAGATATATATTTGAAAATTCTTTTTACAAATGTTAAATGTGTTTTAGTTGGATTTGTTTGCAATTTAGCTCATACACATACAACAAATAATATATCTGGTCTAGATGTAATTAAATATAACAAAGATCCTATTAAGTTGACATAGGAGTAGCAACTCCTTTGACACTTTCAAAACCTTTTTTTTTTTTAGCATTTACTTAGCATACTTCTCTTGGTGAATAAATATTCCATGTGGAGTTTGCTTGATTTGCAATCCAAGAAGAAGTTACGCTCTCCTATTAAGGACATTTCAAATTCAGCATGCATTAATTTTGAAAATTCTTTGCAATATTTTTCATTAGTAGAACCAAAGATTATATCAACTACATAAATTGGTACAACTAAAATATCATTATTAAAATTTTTGATAAAAAGAGTTACGTCAATTTTTCCCCTTGAAAAATTGTTCTTGATAAGAAATTCACTTAACCTTTCATGCCATGCCCTTAGAACTTGCTTTAAACCATAAAGAGCATTGATATTCTTATGATGGATCTTCAAATCCTAGGAGTTGTTCGACAAACACTTCTTCTTTCATATATCCATTTAAACTGCACTTTTACATTCTTTTGAAATAATTTGAAATCTTTATAACAACCATATGCTAAGAATAATCTACTAGCTTCTAATCTAACAATAGAAGCATAAGTTTCATCGAAATCAATACCTTCTTCTTGTGAATACCCTTTGGCTACAAACCTTGCCTCATATCTAACTATTTTACCTTGTTCATCAAGTTTATTTTTTAACACCCATTTTCTTCTAACAATATATTCGTCCTTTGATCTTGAAGCTAGTATCCACACTTAAATTCTTTAGATTTGTGCTAATTTTTCTTGTATAGCATTAATCCAGTTACTGTCTGTCAAAGCCTCATTCACACTGTTAGGTTCAATTCCAGGTAATAAAGTAAATTGATTTTCAAAATCTTGTAACTTTATCTAGTTTTAATACCTGAATCTATTTTACCAAGCACTTGATCTGGTGAATAATATGATTTAAATCTCCAAGGTCTAAAATATTCAGTTTATTTAGCAGTACCTTCTGGCAAACTGTCTAAGTGATTGTCTAACAAACCTTCTGATGAAGTGTTTATTCAACCGTCTACTAGACTGTCTAAAAACCCTTCTTTTTTAGGTTTCACAAATACTCCAGCCATAACTTATATACCTTGTTAATGATTTAAAAGTTCATCCTTATCATTTTTATTTATGATGTCATCATCATTATCATTTGTGATTGGATTATCAATAAATTTGGCATTTATAAATTATTCTACTACTCTAGTTACTTGATTGAAAATATGAAAGGCCTTACTAGATGTCAAATAACTAAGAAAGATTTCCCCATTGGTACTTTCATTGAATTTACCAAGATTTTATCCAAATTTCTTGATGAAGCATTTTGTTCAAAATATGTGGAAATATGACACATTTGGCTTCCTACCTTTGTACATCTCATAAGTTGTTTTCTGTGTCAAGGGTCTCATATAAACACTATTAGAAATATAACAAAAAGTAGATATTACTTTAGCCCATAGATATTTAGCTACATTACTTCCATTTAGCATGCTTCGAGCCATTTCTTGTAAAACTCTATTTTTTCTTTCTACAACTTCATTTTGTTTTGGAGTACATGGAGCAAGCAAATTGTGCTTTATACCATTTTTATCACAAAAGATGATAAAGCTTTCATTTTTAGATTCTTTACCATGATCAATTCTTAAACTCAACATTGAAAAACCTTCTTTTCATTTCGTACTTGTTTTGAAAACTTGTCAAAAGTATCACTTTTGTTTTTAAGAAATATAACCCATGTAAAACATGAAAAGTCATCAACTATAACTAGACCATATTTATTTCCTCCCAAACTCAAGGCTCTTGTTGGACCAAAAAGATCAAGATGTAAAAGTTCTAAAGATCTTTTTATAGAAATAATATTTTTAGATTTATAAGAAGCTGACACCATTTTATTTTTCAAACAAGTGTCACATTTAATATCTTTAAAGGAGAAAGTTTTGACAAACAAATAACAAGTTTGTTTTTGAAAGTTTTTCTAGATGTGAAAAATTAACATGTGTAAGTTTTTTTATACCAAACAAAATAGTTAGCATTCATTGTTAAGAAATATCTTTCAACATCTACTCTTATACGTTCAACCATGTAAATATTTCTATTTCAAAAAGTTTTTCTCCATTTTGATCGAAAGCTTCTACTTTCTCTTTTCCAAAAATCATTTTATATTCTTTTTTCGCAAAGCTAACTAATACCTAAGAGATTGTATTTCAGACCTCTTACTAGAGAGACATTTTCAATTGTACTAGGAGGAAAGTCGACGATACCAGTTGCTATTATTTTGCCTTTACTGTCATCTCTGAACTTAACATAACCTCTGTTTTTCCATTTTAGGCTTACGAATAGCAAAACATCTCCTGACATATGTCGTGACACCTACTATCTACGTACCACAATTCTTTTAGCTTTGTTTCGTATTCCTGCATTCAAAAAGAAATAATCAAACCTTTTAGGAAACCCATACAAGCTTGGGTCCACTATAATTCAAGATCGTGTTGTTTTGATTTCTTACTTGTTATTTTTTGTAATAACACTATTCTTCTATATGTTCATACTTATTCCAAAAGTAACATGCATAAATGTTAGATCTTACGGGCCTTTTGTGATATTCATATGGTCTCCATTGATATTGATATGAGCTTACCATTCTTGGTTTCCATAATATCTTCTATACCGCTTCTGTAATTCTGTCATAATTTTGTTTGTACTATTGTCTAGGTTGCTTACTGACATTCCTTTCATTTTGAGCAACAACTTTATTTGATTTCACATTATTACTTTTATTTTCTTTCTTGCTTATATCAATATTCTCTTTGAATAATTCTTTTCCTTTAACAAAGACTGTTTTCTTAGCTTGGTTTAAATACTCAGCCTTATTATACCCTAATCCCTCTTTTAAGTTATTCAATCTTTGGGATGATATTAAATTTTGTAATTTTTCATCACTTCCAAAAAATGTAGTAAACATAGAACTCGAATTTTTTTGGACATCATCAATCCTTACTTTAAGCTCTTTGATTTCTTTTCTCATATGGTTATTCTCAATTGTTAACATGTTCTTAGACTTTTGTTATACATATGCAAAATTTCAATATCATTTTTTAAGAATGTCATTTTCATATAGCAACAACTTATTAGTATGGCATACTGCTTCTTTTTCATTTTTCAAAGATTCAATCTTTTCATTTGCTCTAAATAAAGCCTTTAAGGGTTGTTTAACTTGTTTTCTCAAGATTTTAGGCGTATCGCTTTTAGATTCAGAGGATACCTTAGATAAAGCCATGAAGCAGAGATTCGCCTCTTCTTCATTGTCTGAGCCAGTGTCTAACTCAACATCTGATTCATCAAGATCACTCCAAATTGTCATTAATGCTTTTGTTTCTTCTAGTATTTCTCCATCTTTTTTTTATTAATGCAGGACATTCATACTTCACATGTCCAGGCTTCTTGCATTCAAAGCAAATGATCTCTTTCTTTTCTTCCTTTTCTTTAAATACTTTTCTTGAACCATAGTTAGATTGATTAGTAGCAAAACGCTTAAATCGATCATAACACATACCGTTTTTCTTGACCAATTTTGAGAATCTTTGGACTAGGAGGGTCGAACCATCAATGTCTTCCTCACTATCTGATTCTTTGTCTGTCTCAACATCTTGCTCAACAACCTTGAATGCAATAGACTTTTGGCTTTCTCTTGATCATTCATGTGCTTCAGTTTTGATTCATAAGCTTGAAGCTTTTCAAAAAGATGACTTAAGGTCAGTTTGTCTAGGTCATGAGCTTCTTCAATTGCATTTGTCTCTGAATCACATGAACTTAGCAGAATTGACAAGACTTTCCTTACAAGCTCACTAGAAAAATACACTAGAAATACTCGCGCGGGAGTGGGGGGTGGTTGTGGGTGTTGGGTGCGGGGGTGGGGTAGTGAATTAAGTATTTTCCCAAAAATTCTAAAAATTTTGTTTTAATTTCAATAGATCAAAAAATAGATAAATTTGCAATGGATAAATAAACAACAGATATAAAGCATAAATTAAAGAAATTGGATTGGAGAGAATCAAGATAATTTTAACGTGGAATTTAGCCCACTTCCTACTCTCCACGATCCATAAATTACCTCTATCGAAGTCTTCACCACCACTTTAATTAATTTCAAAATTTAGCTCAATATGAGAAATTACTCAACTTGGGAAATAAAAAATTTCCTTTTTCTCTAAGTGCTCTTAAATAAATAGCAATAAATTTGAACTGAGTACTAGAGCGTATTTTCTCTCTCTAAAGATTTACAAATGTCATATACAAGAGAACACAAGAAAACGTTTTTTTGATCCCAATAAAGAGCTCGTAAATGATTTTGGCACTTCGTCCATTTTTTTGTTCTCCAGGACTTGTATATAAATAGCCTTTAAATTTCAAAAATCCATTAGACACAACATCTATAATCTGTCAAACATTAAATGCGCTTCAAATGGCTCATTTTCTTGCCACGTTAACTTTGGACTTTAAGTTGTCATGCCTCATATACTCATCATACCACAATCTGTGGCGCCCCAACTTTGCCCTCAATAGTCTCTCCACATGTGCGCTTCTTCAAGCCTCAAATTTGAAATGTCGTGTCTTAAGTTTTCATTACATCGAGCCCTCAACATGACCCGCAACTAATACTGTAAGCTTTTATCCTTGTCGAGCCTTGGTTTAAAACATGTTGCGCCTCAAGTTTTTAGCACGTTGATTCCTCGATGCGACCCTCAACCAACACTATCCACTTCTTAATCTTATCACGCTTGGACTTTAACTGGTCGCGCCTTGATCATCTCTTGTTTCTACTAAAACCTATAGAAAAGTCCATAAACACACATAATGCACGCGCACACACATATATATTTGATTAATTAATAGTAGTTTACAACAAATAAATAGTTAATTATGCATTATATTGCCTCATAAAAAATCACATTGAACACTCATGTTCAACACTCACTGTCATCAAACTTTTTACCAAGCAAAGCAAGTTCATTAGTAATCAAAATAAATGTATTAAAACCTTCGAATATATTTTCACTGGGTTGGAATTTAAACAACTCATAATCCTACATGAGCGCTCCTCTAGTTTATTTGATCATTGCAGCACATTCATAAGCTCCACATAACTTGTATTATATCTCCTTTGTAGATTCACATGATGATATCATAGCGAACACAATTTGAGCAATGCTCATTAAAAGCATATTCTTTGTTATGCTATTCACTTTAGCTTTCTTCTTTTCCTTGTTAGCTAGTATTGGATTATCAAAGAGAATAATCAGTTGATCTCCATAGCATATGATTTCTCACGAAGTAAAATCTATTGCTTTGATGTATGTCTCCATCTTGCATTTCCAATAAGAAAAATTAGTTCCACCAAAGAATGCATATGATTGGATGCTACAGTGATTGTTTATCAGCCATTGATCAACTCTTATTAGCAAAAGAGCTACTCCTCTAATACCAGATGTAGGTCCCAAAAAGGTTAACAAGAAAGGGTGGGGGGTGGGGGTGTGAATTGTTAGATCAAATCTTTTTTTAGATTTTTTAAAACAATATTGAACTTGTGAAACTTGATACTTAATAAACTTTAAAGAATGAATGCAAGTTATATGGTGCAAATAAAATGACATAAAATTAAAATGTAAGAAACTAAGGAAGACGATGATTTATAAAGATTCCTCCTTGTAAGTCAATCATTTCTTCCAGCTCCATCACTAGGAATCTGGTTTTTCATACAGGTCATTCCACTAATCCAATAGCAAAGACGAATTACAAACACCAATAACTCTTGCTCTATCTTTCTAGCTTACCACTCGGCTCTTCACAAACTACAAGACTTGTGTAATCTAACTTCTAAGTTAATCTTCACTCAAAAAGAAATAAATTTGCAGGAAGAGAAAATATATTATCTTTAAAATTTAAGCTCAAAATCTATAAAGAAAGATATAAAAGATGATTCTTGCAGTGTCTATTCAATTATCTGTATATTTGCTTAGTAAGCTTTGCATCACGAAAACAGACTTCACAAAGTTGTATTCATATTTGCACTTGAAACTTGAAATGAGTTGATTATTTATTTGCTTTTTAATCCATGCTTCTAGGAAGAAAACTTCAAAACAAGTAAAAAAATCTTTCAACGGCTTGATTGTTGCTTTGGATAAGATTTATATCCCTAAATTTGTGGGATATAAGAATCTTGTTTATTTTTCAAATTCGAATTGACATATCTTATTTCACTTCTTTTTCATCATATGATTTTGATGCTTATCTTCACTTGAATCTTCAACAACGCATGTGGATAAACTTCAATATATCTTTTAAATTTCCATCTTATTTTGGATAAAGCTTAAGCTAAAAAAAAAAAAAATCTTTTCTTCATCCATTGATAGTCATAAATAAAGAGAAAACATAATTGTTTTGACTTTTTTAATTGCTACTCGTGTTTTGAAAATATCTTCATTAACTCTAATCTTCATCAAACTCTGACAAAAACTTTTGAAGAAAATTTGTAAATCTTAAAAAATTCATGTGAGATACCAAAAAAATTCCTCATGGATTATTTCCTCATTATGTGGAACGAATTAAGTGTATGATCTAAATATACTTAGTTAGTGGAGTTGGGGTTTCAAATAAATCCAACTTGAATTTTGATATTTGATAACAAACTATAACGGGGATATAATTCATCCAACTTTCTATTTAAATATCTACTGAAACATCCAGTAGATTATCTGGTTAATTGTTTTGATAAAGTGCCTATAAAAATGAATACTTTCGATCTACACACTTAAATAAGATTCATTAGATCACTTTTAACATTTTTGTTATCATCAAAACTTAATTAGGGGAGCCCAACAAGGTTCATAGGAAAACCTACTTGATTAACGTTTAAGCTTAAATGCCTAGTATATTCTTCAATATAGTTACTTTGAGGGATTTGTAGTTCTTTGTGAAGTTTCAAATTAGATTTGAAACTTGATGATTTTTCTCTTCTACTGAAAATAAACATATAAAAGTATAAGTATAAAGGCTTAAATTGGTATCGGCAAGCGTTGATCCCTCAGAAAAGCAATTGTTTGACCCACTACCATTTAATAGAAGCTATTAAAACAATTCAATTGGTATGAGAGAGTCCTAGTCTCTTAGAAGAGTAAGGTTCGACTCCATTACTAATTGACAAAAAAAAGAGCTGTAAAGTTAGTTGATAAGGGTGGATCCTGGTCCATTAGAATAGTATGTCCCTTAAAAGAGTATGATCTGTTCCCCAATATCAACTACTATCTTAAAAGAAAAAAAAAAAAAACAAAAGAAAGTTGAAATTACAAAAAAAAAAGAAAAAGATTCAAGGTAAGAATTAATTTATATGCTTTCACTTTAGAGTATAATACTTAGAGAAGTAATTAAGGAAGTCTATGCTTTTGTATGTAGGGGGATGAAATTGACTGAGTTTCTTTTACTTTGTTTATTTTCCTATATTAGCTCTAAAATTCTTGCATTAGTAACTTAAGTACATATTATAGTAGGATTGAACGAGGTAAAATGCACGATGATCCTTGACGCTTCTTAATAAGTTGAAATAGATAGGTATGAGGTGTTGAAATGCTTTGTTGATTGGATGTTGAAGTACTGTCGAGGATTTGTTTTTCCAAAGTCTTATGCTTTGAATTTTTGTCTTGTTCTTTCATCAACTATTTGCTTGAGGCCAAGCAAAGCTTAAGTGTCGGGAAATTTGAGATAACTAGACTACTCTACTCATTCAAGGACTATTTGAGCTTAATTTACATCTATTTTTATCAATAATCCTAAAATTTAGTACTTAACATTGTTATATGTTGATCTTAGGTGAATAAAGCTTGAACTAACAAAGAAATATCAAAGGATCAATAAAAACTGATAATTCAAGGAGATAAAGGGTGGACACCTAAGGACGGGTGAACAAGACTTTTACTTCCAGATTATTGCATGGTTTAAAGCGTAGGCATGCATAAGAAAAATGAAGAAACAGATGATGTTGTGTCCATAGTCGAAGTGTGTAGAGGGGCAGATCTTGAGATAAAATAACTTGCTCCAAGATGTGATACTTGTTTGAGACACAAGAGTGTGCTAATAAAAAACAAATTCACAATTGCAGACACCCTCTTAGATGCAATGGTGCGGACAGTAGTATGATACTTAAAGATTTTTCACAATTGATCACGCAATCTTTGGCACAAGCGCAAGTGATTAAGAAGAACATTCATAGTTGAGACCGCATTCTAAGGCACGACTACATAAAGAATGAACCATAGTTAAGTTTAGAAGATTCAGTCGCATGATAGGGTATATCTCACTCATCTGATGTATATTTCATTATGTTTGTATCTTTTTGCCACATTAACATCCTTTATACTATAAATATTATCATTTCACAAAATCCTAGGTACAAAGAGAATAATTTTGAGTCAAAAATACAAAACATTAGATACGGTTTTGCAAGTTTTATCTTTTACTTTTGAATTCACAATTGATCTTCAAGAATTTTCAAGAGGAAATTCAAAAAGATTGTTCATTAGACTTCATTAACTCATAATTACAAAGTATCACGGTTTAACAAGTCTTTATCTTATCATGATCTTCACTTAATTCTATGAATTGTTGAATTATCCTGTTAGATCTATGGAGGAGTAATTGATTTAGCTTAGATCTTGTAGATCATTGGGTCGGAATCATGTAACTCTGCTATGCTTTAATTGCATTGGTATTGATATCTTGAATTCAATAGTTTGAGTTGATTAGATCTTGAATTTGTATAGTGCACGATGTGAATTCATGTCTGGTTTTGTTAAAATTGATTGAGAGATCATTTTAATGAATAGATCTAGGCTATCGATGAGGATTCCTCATAGCTTTGGGGATAGAGTAGTGAAATCCTTTTACAATTGATTAATTAAGCTAATGAATTCTAGTTCTTGATGCAATTCTAAGTTGCTATTGATTAGGAAGAGATTCCAATTGATAAACTTAAGATTTGAAGTCAATGATCTTACAAAAGACTTTAACATACCTTTGAGAATTCGTACTTTAAAAAATTGATGCAAAATTATTAAGATTTTATTAAGTTACATGATAAGACCTAATGGTAAAATAAGATCTAAGTGCTTTATATTTTATATTAACCTTAATTTTGTGACTGTGTTGTGGATCCTCTTTAGCTTAGGTGTAATTTATTAGATTAGTTAATTGAATCCTCTATTTTTCTTAGACGAGACAATAGGAAAGCGAGGAGTAGAATAAGGTTCCAAATTCCCTAGGGTAAAGCGACATCTATCTCTAATTCTATACTACGATGATATGTATACTTGCCTTATCATGGTGACCAGAGTGAGAATCAAGTTCATAGATCTATAAATTTTTAAAACTTAGTCTAATTGATTATTATCTTATAGAGATTGGTTGAACACAACGAACGAACCACTGTTATCCTAAGTGGCATGACCTCTTTAAGAGTATTTTTAGTCCTCAATTTTATCTCTTGTTCTCAATTTATTTGCTTGGTTCGATAAACTACTTGAATAGTTGAGCTAAACTCAACTATTCTTCAATCAAACTTGAGTAGACATTGATCCAAGCTTAAGTAGTTTGTGAATTGTCTTGGTTCATTTGCCCCTCTTTAATAGGAGTGTAATTCATAAAGTGATGTGCAAAAAAATATAATATATAGTTTATTAATGTATAATATATTGCATAGATGGAATAATTTTTTATGGGAAAAAGTCATGGTACATGTATATTTAAAAAAATTAAAAAAGAAAAAATTCCGTAGAAAAGAACACAATTTTTCCTCTCTTTCTAATTAATTTCTCTCGTATACCAAATATTTATATATATATATATATGTATATTAGATAAAACCATTTTGCTAGCTGTATGTAAATAAGTATCACGTAGTTATTTTCTAAATTATCAAAAAATAAATAAATGGGGTTTTAAAACATAAATCAAAATGGATAAACAAATCAAATGTGGCAGTTTTTCAAATTAAAATCAACTAATACACAAAAAGTTTTTATAAAATCAAAATGAATCAAGGGATTTGATTCTGACCAATACATAGGCACCAGTGGAGTGGTCATTAAAAAGAATTGTTTTTCTTTGCCAGACATTTCTTTATTGAAAAAACCTTTATTTTCTTTTCTAGGTCTTTTCATAGAAAAAACAAAAATATTATTTTCCACTTTTAGATCTTCTCATATAAAAACAAATATATATTATATAGATAGATTTCCTTAGACTTTTTTCATAAAAAAAATAAAAATTCAATATTCAAAATAGGAATTTTTCCTATTAAATGATCAATTTTTGTCCCATTACGTTCGAAATATAAAATGTTCATGAACATTTAGATAATTCCAAAGATTTTGAAATAACAACCCCTAAACTTAGCAATGTATGGTTTTTCGTTGGTCAGTGGCTGAATTTAACGTATTTGACTCGCCGCTATTTTCCAATTTCAATAAGTGACAACTCCTTAAAAAAAATAAAAATAAAAATAATCTACCCTTTGGTTTCAAAGTAACAGCTGCCAACTCAACAAATTATTGTTTTTTGTTGATCAATGGGTAAATTTTAAAATAAAACCACCCTTTGGTTTTTAGTTGACTTATATTTTCCAACTTTAGTCAATAGCAACTCCTGTTTCAAAAAAAAAAAAAAAGACATTTTCAAAATTAGAAATTTTTACAAACCTTATTTATTCCTGGTTGAGTATTATGCATTAAACGAGTTGAGTATAATATGATTCAGAATCTTTAGGAGAATCAATTTTTAGGCTCAACACTAGGCATGCTAGGTAATGATATACCAGGTGTACAATGTGTGTCCAAATTACAACTATAGCTCTTGAGCAAATGTATGAAAATCCTTAAGTCTCAACCAAAGAATTTTAGGTAAGAATAAAATGTAGAGGATTAAGTGATAGGATCTGGATTATCTAACTTAGGTCATGGGAGAACTTAAATAAATTCACTTAGTCAACCTATGTAGGGATTGTTAAGACTACTTGGATTTGTTTTAACTTTTCTAAGCAAACTTATACACTAAGTAAGATTGTCCATCTTGACCTACTAATCATTGGTACTTAAGTACAGTATATGAGTACTAAACTCCGTATATACTTTTTTTTGCCATAAACTCTATATATACTCAATAACTCTTTATCAATACACACATTTCAAAAACTCAAGAACAACAGTCTATTATCTTCTATATTCAAGAATCAATTAGAGTCCAAAAAACCAAAATTCTTTACATTCATGTTGTTTATTCTTAAAACCATTAACAAGGTTGTCAAAGTTGTGATTTGCCTATAATCACCAAAGGGACTGGTCAAAATATAAAAATGTAAGGTTAATGAGTGATAAAGTCATATTTTATACAATATTCATTGAACGATTCATGCTAAATTATTATTGAATTTATAAGAATCTAAAGGAATTGGTACTTAAGTGCTCATAATTTGATATTTCAGATCAAGAAGAACTTAGAATTGCAAATATATAAGATTTAAAGGGGTTTTGAGGAAATCTGATGGAGAAAACAAAGTAAGCGGGCCAATGAAAGAAGTGCACCACCAGCCTTGAATATGTAAAAAGCTAGCCTTCATCAAAGCTAACAAAGCCACCAGCTTTCAAGTAAAAAATTCACCAACGTTTGGATAATACAACATACATCGGTAAATTTTCATTCTATGTCGTTATTGTTCAGCTGGCTTAGCATGTGTATAGAATCAATTTTCTTAGTGCTGGCATCAGCACAGTCGGCCTTGAAGAGAGATTTCATAAGCTTTCACATTTTTGTATGTACATTGTCTACTAGGAAAAGTATGCAGCTAGTGTTACTCATGAACAGAATCAAAATCTTTAACACGACCTTCAATGCTGCTAGTATTTTAGCTAGCCTATATCCTATACCGTCTCTAAGCCATCGGCGTAGATTTCGTAACTGCCGGCCTACATCTTGTTAGATGGAATTCCTCTTCTTTTGCTTATAAAACTACTTGTGTTGTTCCATTGTGAGATATCTATCAGAGAACACATGAAATTCTCTATCAGATATCATATCCAAATTAGTTCATAGTAGATCCTAGATTAGAAATTGAAGAGAGTTATTTTGTATTCAAAAGTTTTTGATTGAGAAGCTCTATAATTGAATTAGGATTGGAGAAATTGTTGAAGATTAAATTGCAACAAGACTTTCATACATTTGTGAATGAAATTGGTGACTTTGATCTTATTTATTTGTGCAATTTCAATCATTATATTTATTTTTATATATGGATTCTTTTGTTGTAATCTCTTTGAATTGTAGTTGTGTAATTTTCTCCATGAATTCCTAAGCTTTTCTCATGAGAATATGATGAAACCCTAAGATAACTAAGATGATGATTGTAATCATGTTATGGAATTGTTAGATTTGTGGAATAGTCATGTTGCAATTCCTACTATAAATCATGTTTCTTAATTGAACTATGATAACTTAGAAGGGAAATTAAAGTTCATAAGGAATTCTTAAGTTTGGATTAAATCACAATTGTGGAAGCGGTGTAATTTAATCTGATTTAAAAATTATCCTTCGAGATGCATGCGATGTTTTGGATTAGTTTCTTACCAAGGGATTAGGAGAAATTGATGTAAAGCATTAGTCAATCATAGAATTAGAAGATTCATGATTGTCAATTCGATTCCACTGTTAATTTGTGTAGCAGAAGCTAATGGATTAATTAGTGGTTGTTGAGATTTTAAAACTTGAGAAAGGGTTAAGATCTTTGATAATTTCATATGAATATCTACAAAGCTAATAGTTATTATAACATAATAGCAATTTGATTGATTTTGTTTTTCCTACTCTCAATCGATATATTTCTCTCAAATATTCTCTCCTTACTCTTAGTGATAATTATAATCTAAGCATTTTAGCAGTAGTAGATTAATTAAATCTCTTAATAGATTGCCTGAATAATAGTAGAATCTAATACATGTTTAGTAGTTAAGTAATCATCGTAGGATCGATACTCTATTCATCATTATATTACTTAATCTGATCCAGTATACATGCTGGAAGAATTCGCTCTTTATTTTTATCTATACTTTTATAGCGATCAATGAGTTGGCTTCTAATTATACTAAAGCCTGCATGAAAATGATTTTACACTTGATATGACTAAAAAATGCCTTATAAAATTATAAAAAACGTTGAATCACAAGAGTTGAAACATAAATTTGATAATCATGATCTCAAAGTCAATGCTTTTTAAGTCCTTCATCTATCATAACTGTAATCATACCGAGACTACCTATTCTTCTTTTTTCTAAAGCTTCTATTTAATCATTTTACTTATAATTATCACTTAAAACCACTTTTTCTTTTGAAGTCATGTGAAGGATGAAACTCATGCTCTACATATATGTGATAATTTGATAGATTTTCACACCTACAAAACTAACGTGAAATGTGAAAAATTCTTTCTTTTGATAAATTCAAATTAGGAAATCCTTTTGTATTTTTTTTAAACTTTATTTCCTTCTTAGGTTCACCATTCCATGACTCATTTGATAAGGAACTCAAAGTGGCCTTTTTTTTATTATTTTTCGTCCAATTCACAATTGCAACATACATAAACACACACGTGTATATACATAGTGGCAATGCACGTAACTAAATAAAAAGGAAATAAAGGACCAAACAAATCAAATTTATAATGAAAGGGTTTAGAATTCTAATAAAAAGTAAGTTATAACAATTTTTGTTAAGTAGGTAGGAAAAACTAACGATTACACAAAATATAGGATAAAAGATGTTATACGTAACTATCCATTACTATTTTTCTTTAAAGTAAAATGAGTTATTTCTTTTGGGTTGTAGCCCATCTTAATTGCTTAAATTGTTGTTTGTAGACTGATGTTCCCATCCTCCAATTGACTTAATGCAATAACAATTTTCATTTTCAAAAAGAAAGGAAAAAGGAAGGGGCTTCTGGCATAATTTTATATCTTACACAAAAACCAGTGTTCCTATTATCTTTATAACAATTTAACTACGCATTGCTAAATTATTAATTGCAATGATCTTTTAGGTAAATCTATTATCCACCTTTATATCATATATACTTTGAAATAAATTTGTACATAATATGAGCCTTAACTAGTAGTATTAAATAACTAAAAAAAATACTTTTTATATTTTGGTAGTATGGTTTGAAGAAATAAAAGTTAGTACACTGATTCACAAGTTGTTCATTCTAAGTTTTAACTGAGTGCTAAGTAAGATTTGGAATATGTAATGGGTTCATCAATTTAATGAAGTATAACTAAATGTGGCATGTAAGTTTGATAAGTTAAACCTCAAACTAGCATGTAAGTTAGATAAGTTAAATTATATTATAACATATTTTAATTAATTATTTTTAGTGAATCAATAGGGAATAAGGCTAGGCTAATGAGCCAAATCCATTTATATAACTTTATCACACTATATGTGATGTGATTTTAAGGGTGGATAAAAAAACGAGTAAACCAAACCAATCCATAAATTGAACCAAATTCAACCAAAATTATGTTTTTTTAAAACTATTTAGTTTTAAAAATTCTCCATCCAAATCAATTCATGAATTTATGGTTGATTTGAAATGGTAAATCGAGCCAATTTGTAAAGCCCAAAGCAAATCGTTTTTTGAAAAACGTAATAATAGTTTACTAATAACTATATATTTTCTTATGATGACTAATTAAATGTTGTATATTGATTTTATCATAATATTCATTATTTTATGGATATTGATCAAAGATTAAGTTGTTTTCATTTAAAACTATCTTTTAGGTTTAAAATATATTCTTTCATTGATGACTTAATGTTGTATTTTTTTTTAATCGTTTTAACTTTGCGGAAATGTAGTAATAACTTACAAGAAAAATAATAATGGAAAACCTTAACATTCCTTTGCACAACACAGCAAAAGATGAACGTAGCAATTTGTTCAGAAAGGAGGAAGAAACGATCAATTGATATCAATCATGATGATGCTTTATTAAGTGATTCCTTTTCCGAAGAAGACACTATCGTGAGTGAATTTGGCAGGCAATCGAGGTTATATCATGACACGATAGCATCACACATTCCAAGGGCTTACGAGTCTACTTCTTTTAAAGAATTTGCTGATATGGATCTGCATATTATAGACAGTAATGTGGAAAATATAGTAGATTCAGGAGCAGAAATTGAAAACAGTGGTTCGAGGATTAAGAAAATCATATTTAAAAAAAAAAAAAAGAGGAAAAAGTTTCTATTTGAATGTGATGGAGACAAACCCCAATTGTAATAGTGATGGAGCCCAATCCTGGATATTAAATCCTCTTGGTTAAACTCAAATTACTATGGAATTGCATTCATGGTTTTAACATGATTAGTGTAGGTAAGGGTTTTTATTTTTTCTCATTCATGACTAGGGACAATGTGTGATTTATTATTTATGAAGGCCCATGGTTTGTCAATGGACACATTTTAGCCATTTGTAGATGGGTTCAAATTTCACTCCATCTGCAAGTAGCTTTGATTCATTAGTAGTTTAGGCTAGAAACTACGAATTACCCCTATAATATCATTGTCATAAGACTTTAAAAAATATTGGTCAAACCATTGGTAACATTCTACGTTTTGATTTGTATACTGTATAATATGAAAGAGGGAGGTATGCATGACTTTGTGTCCAAGTTAACTTTAAAACCCCTTTGTTCCATACAATAATCATTGGGGGTGGATAATACAATATATGTTACGAGGGCATACAAAAAATTTGTACTACATGTGGCTGTGTGGGTCATGGTGCTATTGTTGAATGCCTAATGATGAAAAGGAGTACAGTGATTGTAGAGAAAGAGAATGATGACAGCAATGTGATGAACTCAGATAGTAATAATTGTAAACCCCCTAATTTTGTACAATATGAATTTGATAATTATCAAGAATATAACACAAATTTTGAAAAGCCTTGAGATAAAGTTGCAAGAATCACTCCTTATTTTTTGCAATTTAAGAATAGTAAAAAGTGAACATTTTGATTATAGTTTGGAGAGTAGAATCTCTACCAATAAAATTTCAATACGCAAAATTTAACTTCCATAATCTTGGACAATTGATGATCAATAATAGATCGATTGATATAAATCAGGAAAAAAAACTTAAAATAAAAAATATATAATACAATCTTTACTCAAACAAAAGTCTAGGGACTACAAGTAAGAAGTCACAAGGATGTTGTTATTGCATCAAGGACGAATGCTGTCCATCTAGAATGAAGTAATTCAAATCCCTAGGGTATGGATCTTATATAAACAAGTTAATAAATATTACTTTTATGATTATAAAAAGAAAGCAGGATGTCATGTATAAATTTATTCATGCTCAAAAGATTGAGGTATAATTGTTTGATTAAGAAGAAGATATCAAGTTGGTAAAATGTTAATTATTTTTGGAATTAAGGGATTACTATGGAAGTACTCCGTGTTCATTCGTAGGTATTATGTTTGAGATTGATGTCTAATTAGTGATAAGGGTAGACGAAAATTTGATTACGTAAAGGATTTGGATTAAGCAAAGAAGGGTAAGAAACCGATCATCCTATGATTACATATGATCAAAGTCACTCGATCGGAGAAAATTATCAAATGAGGTGATAAACAATTCATCTATAGAGGAGAAATAAGACAAATTAAACTAGGCTTGGATTCAAGTAGTTGTCTCTTATAAATCACTAAAATTAGAAGTTATTAATTATTATATTTTGATAAGCATAGTTAGATTAATAGTTATTAGCAAATGAAGACGATTGGCTAAGAGAATTGAAGATATCATTGAGACGTATCTAATATATGATTTTAATGATTGAAATGAGAAATTATGGAATGAGTAACAAAAATAAGCTAGAATAAAGAATGAGGTCAACTTTTGAGATCTTCAAATAGTCAACTAAGAAGGATATTGAGAAATTAGATTGGAATTAAATTACCAAAACCTAAAAATAGTAAAGCCAAAACCCTTACTACTAAAGCTCGGACCTTACTCAAGTGACCTTAAACTCTAAAATCTTTTAGAAAAACCTAGGAAATATCTGTAATTGTGAATCTTTTATAATTTTGATAAGCAAGCCTTAGAATTAGTGAGAAGATCGAAACCCTGATTGGTCGATTCAATTTAGAACCTTAGAATCCTAGACTCAAACGAGTTCGGTATACTTAGGACATGCATCATATGAAACTAACCAACAAGACCTTAGAGGTAATTACCTTAAAAAGCATGCATTATTAGTACAAACTAAATATCTTATAAATCATTTGATATGGCGAAACCTATATCATATGGCTGTAATGTCAGATAATAAAAACATAAATTGAGAAATAAATAAAAATATAATATTATAATAATGTAAACTGAAGTTATATCAAAAAATAAATTAGGACATTACTCGAACAAAGTAAACATATTGTGACCCCTAGATTTTTTTGTGAACTTAGATGTGAATTCCAAAGTTAGTACCAGAACCGAAATTGTAAAATCGATTCAAGTTAATTCTAGGCACTAGAAATCCTAAATGAGATTAGGCAATGATTCATTAACTCTAGGATATTAGATGAATTATGTTAAACTCGAAATCCTAAAGGTAAATTGATTAGCAAAAACGTATCACCATCAAAATAAATCAAAAAATACAATATCCCACCCAATATGAAAAACCTATATTAAATAATTCATTTATCTTATTGCTGATGCGTAAATCGAGGTAACATAATTAAATAATATTTAATATATAATTTCCCATAATATCATATTAATTTATAGAGTCAAAATATCATTAGTTAAATTGAGCCTTTCATATATCTAAATTCCTATCAATAAAATATTCGTCATGTCTACAACACTATTTACTACTATTCGTTATTATTCACATCAATCTATTTTATGACACTATTCATATCTACTATTCAACCTATACGCCTATTCTTACAACACTGTAACCTATACCATCAAATCTACTACCTATCACATCTTTTCTTTCTATTTCTTCTCTCTTACCCCCTATCCTTCCTCAAGAAGTCAACCCCCTCTTATTTCACCCCCTTCTTTACAAATACCCCAATCCACCTCACATTTTTCCCATTTCACAAACCTTACACTCCTTTGTACTCTCTTTCTTTCTTTCTTCTTCTTTTCTCTCTTCCTCTTCCTCCCTTCATGTACCGCTAGCCCCCCTGCCTCTCACTTTTGACTTCATCTCTCCTTCTATAAATATCCCTTACCTCCTTCACTTTCAAAATTTTACTTTTCACTTCTCAAATAACATCCCTCCCTCTCTTTTCATCTCTCAACTCTCTCTCAATCTCTCATACAAACATACATGATCAATCATTTGTTTAGGTAATCAACCCTCTATACCCCTTTCTAATATGTCTATGTTCTTATGTATGTGCCATAGTGCTATTTCCATGGAAATATCCTAATGATGCATGATACAAGGGATGGAAATCCATGGCAACATACTTGTTTTCTTGTTACGATATGTTTATGTTTATAATCCAAGCATTTACTTTATATTTATTAACCTAACATCTTATATGTATAAGTATATCAACTAAAGTATAAAGTTCATTAATCCAACATTGCAATTTATTTACCTTCATGTTCTTTACTTTTATACATTTTATCTTATTTTATGTTCATGAGACTTGTCTTAAATCAAAGTCTCGAAGATTTGTCTACTTCAAGTCTCAAAAAGTGAAAACCAGTCATAAATTCTAGTCTTAGACTTGTTTATAATCAAGTCTTATGGAGACTTGTCCATTTCAAAGTCTTGAGGAGCCTTGTCCTAAATTTAAGACTCTCATTTTTCCTATGTGTTCTTTTGTATTTCATATTTATGTTTTATTAGTTAAGAGACCATTTTATTTTTCACGAACACCATACTGTGTTCATGATATTGTTCCCTATAATTATATGACCAATTCTTTGCTATGTAAGATCCTTTCAAAACCATAGTTTTGATACATGGAAAAATCATTTTATAAAAGAAAAGTTTGAAACAAAAACTTCACCCCTCTATTTCTCTAAATGTCGAACCTATAATTAAACAAAAAGGTGTTGAAGTTTATTTTCCTTCTTCATAAACCTTTTGTTTTGATGTTTTAAAAGATGATCAAACAAAATAAAACCCCGCCCCTATTTTTTCCAAAAATGCTGAAACCTATATGTTTCACAAGGGTATGAAACTTTGATTTTTTTTTTCTTTTTTAAAAACACTTGGTTTCAATATTTTGATAATAATCAAGCAAAATAAAATTTTGACCCTTGTTTTCGTAAGAATGCTAAGAGGCCCTAAAGCAAGATTAAGGTGTGGAAACTTCATTTTTCTACTTTGATTTACTCGTTTTAAAAGTCATAAAGTTGATCACACCAAAAAGGTTTTGATTTCCATTTCATTTTGTTCAAGATGTGATTATAACACCCTAAAAGGGAATATTTTCATTTTAAAGTGTTCTATGATGAGTCCAGGGATGTTAGTAAATGAATATAGGGATATGATCTCATATTACTTAAGAGAGAAACTAACAAAGACTATAAACAATCAATCTTAACTTGCATCATTTTCATTTATCTTTACAAGATTTATTTCATTTTAAAACCTTCATAGCTATGTTGACATTAACATCATTAGAATCATATTCCCATCCCCATACCATATTTATAATGACATATAGGAATAAACCATGCATGATAGAAGACCATATAAGCTTTAAACATAGGAAAAGTACCAAAACGGAGCTAAAACAAGTAGAGGAGAAATTTGACCCCTTCTAATCTGAGGGCTTATTTACCTCATATGACAGAGAAAACATAAAAAATAGATCGATCATTCAAAGTAGGTAGAAATCAACAACCTATATGAGAAAATCGAACTTAAAATGACTTAGACATGACCATTTTAAAGTCTTAACTAGGCTACCAGAAAATATAGAGAGAATAGAAAACATAGAAGTAGAAGTTTAGATGAAGTTGACCCAGAACGCTTATTTTGGGTTTTTTCTTGTTCAGGTGATGAGGAACCTGAAGCCACATCTCCCTAAGGATCACTTCGGTTAAGAATTATACTATAGACAAGTGAGTTTTTTCTTATCATTTTGTTACCTTGCTTGTGCTTATAAGTAGTTGCACCATATTGTTAAAAAAAAAAAGATAAAATGAATATGTATGGAGATCAAGAGATTTGTTTGTGTTTCTATGTATATGAGAAAAGAGGTTAAGAACATTGAAACTATTATTATGATTATTTATGTGTGTAGTATATTTAATTCCAGGTATAGTATGTATAATAAATTGCTTGGTCACCTCATAAGAGAATTGTAAGTACAATTTGGCTTTGGTAAAATTAACTAGACATGCATTGCATCGTTGTGTCATGTGTAGAAAACTGCTACTCCTACATGACGAACCGGAAGGGCTAAATGAGCATAACCCTGCTCATACTTAAAGAATTAAGTCGCTTAGGGAGGTGGTCTTAATGACGTATCGTGCCGGGGCGATCGCTATAGGTAGGTTCCTAGGGACTAGTAGTAAAAGATGGTGGAGATGTTGAGATGAAATTCCCTAATCCTTGTCACAAATGGCGTAAATCCATTTTATATGTCGTTTCTAGATAACCATATATACTTATGTGATCATATGCTTATTGCATAACATGCATAGCATATATTTGACTTTAATAACCTTGTTTGTTTATGGTAGTTTGGTGCGAATGAAAGGGAAATACCTTATTCAGCTGGATGTGGCTTACCCTTCTATAGTTTGTTTTTATAGGAAAAACGAAAGTTAGGACTAAGATAGGATTGAGCGTAGAGCATGCTAAATATCAAGTCAATGCTAACTATAAGACTATGAAGCTATAGTTTGAACTTAGATCAGAGAAGGATTTGAAACTTGATTTTCTCTTACTTAAACTTTCCTTGTTTCTTTATTAATTTCTTTGGAATATAAAGATGGATTTGAGATTTCCTTATCTTATCTTCTAGTAGGGTATTTGATTCTCTATGATCCTTATAATTTATAGAATTATCGATATCTAGAACAATTTCTCAATAAATGTGTGTGTGTGTGTAACATAATAAGAGGATAATTAATTAGAGTCTTACAAACTCTAGCTTGTCAGATGATCCTCATGGTATGGGTGTACACGTAATATGACAAGTTTAGAGTAATCCTATTAGGCCCTTATTTTTGCCATGACAATAATGACTAAAGCTATCATATGCAGCAGGCATATGTAACCATGGAAAATAATCCTCAAGAAAAGTATAGTGATTGGATAAGAGTTGAAAGGAAAGAAGGAAGACATAAACCAATACACGTGCCCAATTAATGTTAAAGGTCCACTAAATCAGAATGTAAGTACTAATACTAGAAAAATAAATGGGGTCCCAAACCAGAGAGGTAGTCCAATGGGAAGAAAGATGTCCCTTGAGAATAGAAACAATGCTCCCAAAAATAACTTCGTTATTAAGAATTGAGAAATTGAATAGTAGTACCGAAGGTCACCATATGGAAGGCAGTTGAAGCGACATGAAAAATAACAATAAGATCATGGTTGACAAAAAAAATGAACCCAAACACCATTTTAGAATTTTATTCCTCAAAAGACAATACACTCAATTCTAAAATAACAAAAAATAGAAGGTTCCTATTAGTGAAGCAATAGCCAAGGAAAAACGGTGTTTAATGAAAGGATCATCCATTGTTTAATAATGTGTTAGATACATTTCAGAGGATTATTATGAAAAGTTCTAGTAGAGGTCTTGCAAGCAACTCCAATATTGAACCCACCACCCAATGTCCCTATCCCCCTGAGAAAATCCATCAAGTGCTAGTGATAAATTGTCAATATGTGTTTTCAACGGGAAGGAGGATGTATTTTTCAATAATATGGTAATAAGGATAACTTGCAAGGGCTTATTGTGAATTGGGAGCATACTTATCAAGAGCTGGTGAGAATAGTGCTTCTGAGACAGAATCCCTACTAGATTTGCCCATAATACTAGTTGTAATGACAACAAAAGTGGGGCAAGTTATACCATGGATATTCCATCCACAAGAAAATAACTCAATGTTGATAATAATGGCCAGCTATAGGCCATAATGGAGTAGATTAATGCTCTAAGGTTTAAACACCCAATGGATGCTAATGAATCTTGGTGCTAAACAACTATTTTCATGATGAATGAGACATGCGAGGGGTAAATGCACATCAAAGAAGGAGAGCTTTGGATGAGTTGAAAAGAAATTACAACCCCCAAATCCTTGTTCTCATTGAAATAAGGTTAAGTATAATTCCTATAGAAGACATTAAGTGCATCCTTAGGTTTAACAAAATGAAGTGTGTTAAATTAATGGGGATGAGTAGGGCATGCTACTAGTGAGCTACTTAAGCTTGGCTTGTTTCAGGCCCAACTTAGCTTGACTCTTTTGGTTAAATGAGTTGAGCCTAAGCTTTTTTTAAGCCTATGAGCCAGCACACAAACAGACTTGTTTAGCTATATTAATATAAAATTATAAACGTGATTCTTGTTTTTCAAATCCATCTCTCATCACTCTCTTTAATCTTTCACTCGCTTTGTAGTTCTTCTCGGCCTTTCTCTTTCCCTTTGTTGCTCTCTCTCTTGCCTCTCCCTCTCTCTAGACAAAAACTAGAAAATCCCGACCACCACTACAAATCAAAAGCCATCCTCCAACAACTACTCTCGTTAACATAACCGAACCACCGCCTAGGCATAAATCACTTCACCTCCACTACTTTAGTGTGCTAAACACCTATCTCTTAACTACCCCTTTCCTTCACTACTACTTCACCACTTAGCCCAACACATGTAACGCCCACCAAAAACCACCATAACTTAGCTTACTTGACTCACTAGCCACTGCGTCAACGACCCAAGCTACCATACCAATTCTGACCTATGGCTATACTGCAAACACTACCACCAATGTTGGCGGCCAAAACCAAACACTATCTTAGCATCGAATCGATCATCACACCAATACCAAGCTAGCTAGCATCATCCCCATCCACAAACCTAATATACTCACAATTACCAACTCAACCCAACTAAATACATACAAACTATTGCCGATTGAAACCACTAACAACACTAAAGCACCATAAACGTGTGAGATGGTGGTTTTTAAAGTGGGTTTGGTGTTTTGGTGTGGTGGCGATTCTAGGTTTAGTCAAGAAAGAGGGGTTACGGTAGTGGAGTTGGTCTTTAGTGGTTGTTGTTGAAGGTTTTGTTTGGTGTGGTTTGAGTAACTTAGAGAGATGAAGCGGAGGAGTTAGAGAGAGAGTCGGTAACCTTAGAGAGATAGAGTAGGGGGTGATAGAAGTGAGGGAGACCAAATGAGAGAGCGAGATGGATCAATTGAGGGAAAATGAAGAATCAAAGAGCTCTGAAGCTCAAATATTTAGCTTTCATAGCAACCTTCGGCGAAGGGATGACGACGTGTGTGCAATTGCACACACCTTCCTTTACACCCCTTGAAGAAAATATAAATACCTAAACAAGCTATGCTCATTTGGCTCATTAATTTAAACAAGTCAAGCTTGGGCTAGAGAATCTTTAATGGGCTCAGGTCAAAGCTTGTCCATTTTAGGCTCGTTAAGAGCTCAGCTCGGTTCTAACCTGTTATGTTTTCAAAGCTCAAGCTGGCAAAAACCTGGCTCGATCTAGCTTGTTTGCATAACCTAGGGATGAGTGGAGGCATCCTAGTTCTTTGGAACATGAAAGATGTGATCATCAATACCAAATCTGAGAGTAGTTAAGAACTCTACCTGCATGTTTAGGAAATTGCTTGTGGACAACCACTTTTTATATCTCCAATTTATGCAAGCACGTGTTTATCTAAATGTAAACTACTATGGGAAAGCCTACATAGAATGTTTGAGATTGCATAGGGCCCTTGTTGATTATTAGTGATTTCGATGAGGTTATATCAAATGATGAAAAGTGAGGAGCCACTCCTATTAGTCAGTATAGAGTGTAGTTGTACCGAAATTGTACTAATGATTGCATTATGATAAACATTAGCTATGTGGTTAATCTTTGTACTTAGAAAAATTAGAGTAAAACCCCGACAAAAGAAATTAAAACATGTATAGCTTAGCTAATGGCTAGATATCTTTCCAAAAGCAAAACACTTCCATCTTGTAAATAACAAATTAGATTATAAACTTGTCCCATTGAGCACTATATCAAGGATGAGTTTTCTTAAGAGGAATTCTTAATTAATTATATTTCAAGAAATGTGGTTAAGACATCTAGACTTTAGGAGATTTGTTCAAAGTAATTGTCCAAGAGAGGTTTTATCAAATCTTACACATTCTTTTCTTTCAGCAAAAGTTGAGATAAGGAAATAAACATGCCTTTGGCCTAATAACATCATGTAGAAAATAGTTTACCAGTATTATGTCGTAGCTAGAGGGTCTCTTCAGAAATGTGCCATCCCAAGACACTCTTAATTTGCTCAATTTTGCTTGTGAAAGAAGTCAATAGAACCTTGAATGATGAGTAGATGTGATAAGCACAAAAGGCTCAATCCAATTAAATCCTTAATGGGGAAGATTCAACCCACTTTGAAAACTATCGTGACATAAGACAGGGTGCCTGATGTCACCATATTAATTCATACTAACGATATAAATGTGGAGTATGTGAATTCAAGTAGTTGCCAATGTTATCTAGTAGAAGCCCATAAAAATAAGGGGTATTGATACCGAGTTCTCTCACATGTTCTTCATCAATGACTTTATTCTCATCGAAGAAGCTACTGAGGAAAATACTAGATTGATACTTGACTTAATGGACCTATTCGACCAGCCATCAAGTCATAAACTAAGCCTAAATAAATCTAGAGTTTTCTTTTCTACCAACATTGATCCTAATCTCCATTAAAGAAAAAAAAGTTAGGAAAGCAAGATTAAAATCACAGAGAACCTAGAAATGTACTTGTTATTTCAAATAGGAAGGCAAGGATACCTAGGGAAAGAAGTTGCAAACAAAAAATTAGATAAACTTTGACAAAAGCTAGCTAGATAGGAATTCAAGAAACTATTAATGGTTAGAAGACACATTTTGATCAAATCAACGTTGGAAGGTGTTATGGTGTATTACACGTAGGCAATAGCATTACTAAGAATCATCTTATTGTAAGCAAAAAAATGATTAAAGATTTATTTTGGGGAAGTGGAGAGAAGGGAAAATACATGAAATTGATTGGAACGATGTGGAGAAGCCTAAACAACTAAGGGGTAATGTACTATGGGGCAATAATTTGCAATGATGCATGTATGACAAATCAAAATTTGAATAAAAAGTAAAAAAAAAATCCTATGAATAAAACTAACAAAGCATAAAGAATTCAATCATAGAAAGAATGATTAACTATCGTGTTCAAAACCCATGAAGCAGATTATAAAGATGGCAGACATAGTGGACAATTTTCAAATTTACGAGGCCAAGGATGGTCTAGCCACTTCTAGACTAAGTGTTGGACAAATTAGGGGGCCTCATCCTCTTTCATTTGTGGACCTTTAGGGGAGAATATGTTAAAAATCACCTTATATGAAGCATATCATTTTATTGATGGTTGGAACAAAGAGAAAATCAAATACCTTATTGATATACACATTAAAGAAAGGCTAAGGTCTATATCACTTTCAAATGAAAGAAACACAGGTATTTAGGTGTAGAAAGAGGATATGCGAAGTGAACTCATTCTAAAATCAACCTGCTTAACCATGTATCATTAGAAATTCGGTATCTAGTCTCATGAGAATGAGGAATGGATATGGAAACACACACATATCAAAAGATTAAATTTTTCTTATGGAGATTTTGGAAAGAGTGTTTATTAACAAGGAAAGAGTATATCAAGTGTGAAATGATACTGACTCCTTTATGTAATGAAGCTAACAAAGACATCTAACATTTGTTCATGATATGTAGCCGGACACTAGGTAGATGGTGCTTACTAAACCCCTCGCTAGTTTTTCTAGAATTCCATGAACTTGCCCTTCCAAACATGGCTAAGAACAAATGCATCGCTACCCTTAACCCTTTGAAACTAGTCTTTGGCTTTGCTTTTATGGAGTGTATGGAAGGAGTGAAATGCACGTATCTTTCATGATGAAATAACGATTCCAAATTGGGAACAATTAGTCTGACTTGTTGCACGACAATATTCGTGTCACATGAGATTAAAAAAAAAAAAAAACTAGAGCAATAATGAGAGATGCATGTTGTGAATGGCAAGTAGCTAATGGTGGTGAGATTAAAACTAATGCAGATGCTTCTTGTAATATTGAAAAGCAATGGACTGTAATGGGAAGTTGCCTAAGAGATTTAGAGAGATGATATTTGGGTCTATTGAGCAAAAAATTAAAAATGACCTTCCCCCTAGAAAGCGCAAAAATGGAGTATATAATAGAGTCTAAAGCACTCCTCAAATTTCCTTAATAAGAAACATATAATTGAGATTGATTCCACTTAAGCAATCAAGTAGCTAACTACAAATGATTTATGCACTAATTACTTGCCTTTGTCCATCATATCATGTAGACAATAGATCCAGATGATCCCTTTGGGCTATTTATATTGCACAATAGAAAAGTAAACTAGAAAGTGCATGACATAGTGCAATATTGTTATAAACAAGTACTTACTATGTTTTGATACTGTATGGCTAGATCCTTTTAATGCTCTTTTGTTAATGTTAAAGAATTTATTAGTATTTCTAATTTAAGGATAATAGATGCATGTACTTATACCGGTAATTTTGCTACTTGCCAAGAGTTATATGGGACATGGATTTTTGTACTTGGCTACATGTTTAATAATATCATGCAGTTTCCACCGAGAAGCCTTTGTGGAGCATAGAATCTGCTTTATGACTTTTATTATGTATTAATTGTTCAAAGTATTTTGTTATTAATTTACTTTTATTCATGGATGAATTTTGTTGTTAGATAAGTTTTTTCACCAAATTTTTTAGTAAATTATTGATTGATTGGTTTTGTAGAAGATTATACATTATAACTTACTATGTATCAGTTAATGAATATACTTTGTTAGTAGACAATTAACTGGTGATTGAATAATATTATGAAAGACTATTAGTAATGAATTTAATGGATTTATGATGTATTTTATAGTGATTTGCAATTAAAACCTTGTAGTGTAGAGAAATTTAAATATTTAAGGGTGAATGTTATATTTGATACCTAAATTTTGTCTGTTTGTAATTAACCACCTTCAGTTTAATAGTATCAATTGATTACCTAAGCTTTGCACACTTTTGCAAATTAATTATTGAACTTGATCAAATTTTACAACTTCCTACCTAGACTTTACTTATTCTGCAACTAAGTACCTTACTTAGGTACTATAAATGAACTTGAAAAGTTTATAATCAATAAATTGAAACTTTTAAACTTTAAATAGTTAATTACATAAATTGATAAATGTGACATTCACCTAATATTTGAATGTCAATATAAATATAAAGGATTTGAACAAGTTTATTTTTTAATTTGATTTAATCCATAACCTGAACTAAATCGAACCAAACTATTATTTAATGATTTAAAAAATTTTAAATCCGAATCAAATTGTTGTTTGAGGATTTGGTTTTAAATGAAAAAAAAAACTATAAATTATTATTTGATTTTTCTTTTTAGAAAAAAACGGAATCAAACCGATCTATTTATATCGCTAAAGAGTGATCTCTCTCCATATCATGTTCTGTCTAGAAATGTATCACTTACGGGAGTAATCTATAGATCCTATACATTCTAAAGCGTAAGTATTATATTATATATCCCTATACGGCTTACCGCTTAGGTTTTTTTTTTTTTTTTTTTTTTTTTTTATAGATAATTGCTTACCGCTTAGTTAAAATTTGAAAACTTTAACGAACTTTAATCCTTCGAAAGGGACTTATTAGATCCCTAGATATTAAATCTTAAAGATTAGTGGCAGTACTAAATAAGTGAACAGGAAAAGGAAAAAAAAAAAAGAAAAAGGGCAAAAAAAAAAAAAAAAAAAAAAGCTATAAACACATAGCCAACTCCAATAGTCCGTTAACTTATAAAGCCTACAGAAATCCACCAGACATTTTTCAGGCCTCTGCCTGGCTTTCTTGCTTACTCTTCTGTTTCTCCTTTAGCTCCTTAAACCCCCCACCCCAAAAAAGAAAGAATTTTTTTTTTTTTTTTTACTCGCAGACTTAAATTTCATACCTAAGGACATATCAGAAAACAGCAAATTTCGAAACTGAGTAAACTTCTGTAAATGGAAAAGGCCATAACTGAGCCATGGAGACCCGACCAGGTATTGTACAGGCCACCAGAGACACCCTTTGAGCCCATGGAGTTCTTATCACGTTCATGGAGTATATCAGCACTTGAAGTTTCCAAAGCTCTTACACCGGCACAAATGGTGCTCTCAAAAGCCACAAACGGTGGTGATGGTGGTTCTACTAGTGGTTGTGTTGTGGTTGCTGGTGGTTGTGGCGGAAGCAGTGGTGGTGGCGTCATACTTGAGGACTTAGCTGCTGAACTGGAAGAAACTGCTAGCTTTTCTGGCAATCCTTTCTCTTTTGCTTCTTCCGAGACATCTCAAATGGTTATGGAAAGGATCTTGTCACAGACGGTGAGTTTACACATACATCCATGTGTTGTGTTTTCGTTTCCTCTTTTCTTTCCCTGCTTTTTTCTTTTTAGTCAAAACATCAATGAAGAAAGCAGTACTGAATTTTTATATTTTCTTGAACACCATGCCACTTAATTTTTCAAAAAAAAAAAAAGATTAAGTAGCCCAAATTTAGAAAATAAAGTTTCCATTTTTTTTTCAATAAGAAAAGTATAATCTTTTTTGATCCTGTGACATATAAATTAAGATTAAGTTAATATTTTTTAACAGTAATTTTTCCACTGTATAGTTCATGCTTCTATAGTTCAGACCAAGAATTTTTTTTTTTTAAATATTGAACTTTTTTTTCCTACCCTACGCTTGATAGAAATTGATCATATTGGCTTTAGCATAATAGATATCTAGTAATTTGGCGTTGTGTGACTTTTGATTGATGGTGATAACTGGAGATTATTTTATTTTCCCTTTCCTTCAGGCTCAATTTTTGGATTTACACGAACACGTCTTGTCTCTGTTATATTTTCTCTGTCCATGTTTTGTATGATAAATAAATATTTCCTAGGTACTTGGTCGAAATCATATTTGTATTGTTTGATTCGAAGTATCAATTAATTTGCCTTTTCCGGTAATTCTCTGAACTAGGACGGCACAACTCAATTAAATCATCCCAGCTTCGAAAATTTCCTTTCACGGGGTCCTCTACATTTCAAGTTTTCATCACCTACCACACGCAATTTCTTCATTCTGCAAGTCTTTAGTTAATTATTTTTTGTTAAATTAAAACTGAGGACCCATTTAAATAATTTATTAATTTTTATAATAATAATAATTATTTATTTATTAAATTTTTCAGCAAGAGCAAGATGTGTCACCAAGGACGTCAGGAAGGTTATCTCACAGCAGTGGACCGCTTAATGGGAACCAAAGCAATGGATCCTTAACTGATAGCCCGCCAGTTTCTCCATCAGAAATGGATGATCTTAAGGTTTGTAGATTCCATTTTTTTTTTTTTAATAATGTATACAAAATGTGAAAATTGTAATAATTTAATTGTATGTTATTTTGCCTGGAATATGAGTAAATATAAATAAATGTGTAGCTAAGGTTGTTCTAAAACTTTGTATGAGGTTGTACTAGTCTGTCCTGTTGATTTGATTCTGTTTTGGCTCCAAAGCGCCGGACACTGAGTTACTGTCTACTGACTCCCCCCTGAAGACACACATTCTCACACCCCACACATACAGAGAAAAAAGAGAGGGAAAGATAGAAAGAGAGAAAGAGGGAGCAGCTTTTTTCATAAACCAATGTTTCTTTAATTACACCCAGAGAGTAGTTTGGTGATTCTTGCTTTTTTCAATGTTAGTGGTGTGCGTGTTAAATCCATCCACCAATTGAGTTTTGCTTTTTCTAAATTCGCATTTATTAGAGTTGCCTAACATATATCACACACAATATCGGCTTTTGTGTATTATATTCGTGCTTCTTGTTTTCATATATATATATATATATATATAAATTATTAAATAATCTATATGCAAACCAAAACAATAATAATGAAAATAATAATTTTAATTCATAATAAAGTTCGCAAGATAATAATTTTTATAAGAAAATTCTACAGTCCAATCTTTAAAATACCAATTTCGTTGACCATTTAACATTTTAGATTTATATCTATTTACAATTGCACCATTAAAATAGTTAATATATCACGATCAAGAAGTACCTTATTTGGAGACAAAAAAAAAAAAAAAAAACAATCACGAACTTGAATTTAATGCTATGTTTGGGGATTTCTGTTCAGTCCAATTTGTTGACGATATAAATGAAAAATAAAATTAAAAAAAAATAGGAGGTAGAATGGGCCTGAATAATAGCTTATTGGGAAAGGACGAAGGGAGCTGTATCATAATTATTGATGTTTGACAAGAGAGAGGGGTGTCCAAATGTAGTACGCGGTTGCATAGAGCGAGCCCGTAATTGGTGTTTTACATTTTAATTGGTTCATAGCTAGACCATCCATTATGGTGATTGGAGTATTAATGTAACAATGGATCCCGAGAAATTAGTTGGTGGGAAGGACTATTAGCCCGCGTACCACTAACTGATTTTTTTTGTTGGTTATAAACTAATTATAGCCATGGCCTTTTTAAATGACTAGTTTAATAATTGATATACACGCGCTTACGTTTACGATGAAAGAAAGATTATGTTGGATACATCAACGTCAATGTCCTTCAACCAATTCTCTTATAATTCCTTGCAGTGTTGCCGTTCAAACAATCCCCTGAACGCCCAATTCCGATCTCAATCTGCTGCTGCTGCTGCTGCCGCTGCCGCCGCAGCGTCGGGTACTGGGGTGGTGGTTGGTGGTGGGAGCAAGACCGTGGGCCGATGGTTGAAGGATAGGAAGGAGAAGAAAAAGGAGGAGCAGCGTGCCCAGAATGCCCAGCTTCATGCCACGGTATCTGTTGCCGGGGTGGCTGCTGCTGTTGCTGCCATAGCTGCTGCCACCGCGGCCTCGTCGAGTAATGGGAAGGATGAGCAGATGGCGAAGACTGATATGGCTGTGGCCTCCGCTGCTACCCTCGTGGCTGCCCAATGCGTCGAGGCGGCCGAGGCAATGGGGGCTGAGAGGGAGCACCTTGCTGCCATTGTAAATTCTGCAGTTAATGTACGATCTGCTGGTGATATTATGACCCTAACCGCTGCTGCAGCGACCGGTATGTCATTTATGTACATATATCTTGATTAAAATTATTCCAAATTTTATTTTCAATTATGTTTTGGATTTATTTGGAGATTCTAAGTTTATTAGATTTTGATTTGAATATTTTACGTAATTAGCTCAAAATTATGGGTTGGAATGAATTTTTCGAATTGTACCAACATGATTTAACTATTTCTTATGGTTTATTTATGCTTAAGAAATTTTGTTGCGAGCATGATATAATCAAGTTCTCTGCAACATTTTGTATGTCTAAAACTTTCAAAATCTGGCTACACAATTGAGTGAATGTTGATGATTTTTCTTTTCCCTCCGTATTTTAGCGTTACGAGGGGCAGCTACACTTAAGGCCAGGGCATTGAAGGAGGTGTGGAATATTGCAGCAGTAATACCCGTAGAGAAGGGACTTGTTAACGGCAACAATGGTAGCTCACACAGCAGCAACAGCGATGAACTTGTTCCTGAAGAAAATTTCTTGGGAATTTGTAGCAGAGAGTTGCTTGCTAGAGGCTGTGAGCTTCTCAAAAGAACCCGAAAAGGTGATTTTATGACTTAAAGAATATATTTAGTTATTGTGAACCACATACATTTTTGCATTACCTTTTTTTGGGGGGGGGGGGGGAGTCGAGATTAATTAAGGAAGATAAGTTTCAGAGAAATTTGTAGTAAAATAATTTTCTTGTCGGGTTTAGTAGAATCTCAGATCTTGATGTGATTGTTATACTTGAATATGAAATTGCAGGTGATCTTCACTGGAAGATAGTTTCAGTTTACATTAATAGAATGAATCAGGTAAATTCTAAAACCTCCTATTGCTTTTCTTGATTTGATTTGATTGTGGAATAAGAATGAAATGACCAAACCAATAATTTGGGCATAGATTAGACTTTTTAGCTTTGAATGTAAAAAGATAGTCTATAGATGCCAAGACCAAAAGTAAAAGGAAGAGAGAAAAATCTAAAGATGAAACAAATGCATTATGAGCTTTCTCTTTTTGTTCCCATTGCCACTTTTTATTTTTTCTTTAGCACCTGCTGAATCCTCCTTTTTTTAAATATAGGTGATTTTGAAGATGAAGAGCAAACATGTTGCTGGGACCATCACAAAAAAGAAAAAGAGTAAGTTTTATTGCTTTTGTCTTTCTCGAATTATAATGTGAAATGGATTGTGGATCGTGGGTCTTCTGTTTTAGGGATTTGTGAAAGCAGAATTCTCAGCTAAAGTGAAGGAAAAAAGCAAGGAAGGGGGGTGGGGTTTCATCATCTGTTAACTTTTGTATTCTTTTCAAATTTTACAGATGTAGTGTTGGAAGTAATTAAAGATATGCCGGCTTGGCCCGGGAGGCATTTACTGGAGGGCGGCGATGACCGGAGATATTTCGGGTTGAAGACGGTTTTGAGAGGTCTTGTCGAGTTCGAGTGCGCCAACCAGAGGGAGTATGATATGTGGACTCAGGGAGTGGCTAGACTACTTGCTGCTTCTGCTGAGAGGAACAACAGACATAGGATTTAAAGCCAGGGTCTTCTGCTTATGACGAAATGGGAATAGTATTTATCCGCTGCGAAACCCTTGGAAACTTCTAAGATGTAAACAGAAAAGAAGCATGGTGGATGCTTTCAGATTGGATTGGGGTTTTTTTTTTTTGTGTTCTACTGTAAAAAGAAGTTTATGAATGAGTTAAAATTAATGGTGGGTTTGTGTTTTTCGTTCTACTGTAAAAAAGGAGTGTTTGAATGAGTCAAAATTAATGGTCGCTTAGCTTCTCCCAAATTCACATGATAGTGTTGGCTATTCTAATCCAGCTCACTTAAGGTTGCATTTGATTCGTTGGTTCTACTATCATTTGGCTTGAAATAAAAAACTTTTTTCACGAGCATATTTATAAATATGTAAATTTGATCCTACACTAAGTAGGTTTAAACTAATACTAGTATTCTAATTGTATTGGTTACTGGTTATTTAAATTGTTGGTAGGATTGCAAATATTTGGGCTTCATATATTAATTTTTTAAAGAGTTTTAGATTAGTGACGTCGGATAGAAGCTCAGTATTGAGCCGGGGACTATTATATTACTTGCAAAAGCCCACTTTACCATTGACATTATCATTAATGAAACCCTATGTGAATCATAAAATATAAAGTGATAATAGGGTGGTCATTGGTATTACCCTACATGAATCATTGATTGTAAAGCAATTCAAGAGTAGTCATTTACAGCTTCTTCCTATGGTTTCTTCCCATAAGGGGAGATAGGAATCTAGTCTTAACATTGTTTCAGGGCTTACAGCTTAAGTTTCTTTCTTTTCACTTGTTATAACTTGAGCTGCAATCGAATCGAATCGAATCAAGACGGTACAGTATTATGTTCGAATTTGAAATTTCATTGTTTGAGTTTGATTCGAGCTTTAATATTTTAAACTCGAGTTCAGCTTGAAATAAAATTATATAACCTCGAGTTCGACTCCTTTATTTTAAATTCTAATTAAAATAATATGAAAATCTAAAATTGATTCGAATTCGATTAATATTTACACTCAATAAAGTTTAGTTAGATTTCCAAACTAATCGAAACTAAATATATAAGGTTCGAGTTCAGTTTGATGAACTATTTGAATAGCTCGAATTCGAGTTTTTGATCTATCTATTTTCAAATCAAACTTGAATAAACATCGAGCCGAACTCAAGTAATTTGTGAACCGGTTTGGTTCATTTGCACCCTTAGTTATAACAATACAAGGACAATGTAATCTCGGCATGCTTTGATCTAAGCTGATTCAATGTATCATGCGTTGAATGGTGAGCATAAAAAAATTGATATTTTAAATGTTATGGTCAAATTTATATGTGCATATGGTAAATAAGGGGAGAGGTTATAGTGATTGTATCCTATTGGAAACTCACTTAGTCACACCAGAAAACCACATTAGAACTCGTACTTTATAAAACATATAAGTTCTAAAGGTGTTTTAGGAATTTGTAAATTTTTATAATATTAAAATTCTACGATAGGTTTAAATAAAAAAATCCTCAATGTTTTATATGTTATTGTTCACTCACATTGCATGGGAACACACCTTGTTTCAAAATGTGATATTAAAAAATCTACTATATAAAATCCTATAATAAATTATGGAAAAAGTATCGAAATAACTCATTAATAAATGCGTATCATTCACTTAGTGTGGACCTCACACTCTAGTCTGTAGAAAGTATAGTCCACTTAAAATATAGGGAGAAAAGCAAATAACTTGCTTAAATTTTGACATTGATGAGGATATTGTCTCTAAACTTTTAAATATTGTAAATTATCCCAATGAATTTGATAAATTGATAAATAATCCCAAAAGTTGTAAGACCCCTTAAAATTTGACCTTCATATGAAAATAACCTCTAATCTTATCAAAGTATATTGAACACCCCATAAACTTTGATCTCGGTATTTCTTTATTAAACTGAAAAAAAAATCAAATGTCATTTATATAGTCAATTTGTCAAAATCTGGGAGGTTTTTTGCAACCTTTGGAAGTTTATGGGATATCTTCATACCTAGACCAAAGTTAAAAGGATTATTTACAATCTCCCAAAAATATATAATACTAAATGCATTACAATAAGTTTACAAATATAATATCCAATAATTAGATAATAGAGATTGGAAATAGAAATGTACATATGAGACAATACAAAGGGGGAAGAAATGAAGCTGGAAATAATACTTTAAGATTTCTTATAAATGATCGGTTATACTATGACCTATGTTTATCTTTTTTTTTTTTTTTCAATTATAAGTTAAAACATAAAAATGTAATATTAGTTTACATTTATTATTATTAATTAATAATTTTACAAGGTGAATATAAGATCTTATAACTTGTATCCTTTAACCTTAGAATTAGTGGTGAGCTAGTAACCCTATTGTACACTAAACCCTTTGATATCTTATACGACTAGATAAAATTCAGATAGGTATTGAAGGTTAAACTATGGATTCTAATACAATTTTTTGGAATGTGCTCTTGCATAGTAGGTATGGACATAATACCTCCATACCTGTGCTCAAGCTTCAACCTAGGTATGTAAAGTATAGGTTTGTCCAATATCTTACCTAATTAGATAGGTTTTAAGTGGGCATTAGAGGTTATAAGATAAGTTATATATATAATTTTTCCATCATCAACTCTTATAAGGTAGGTTATTGATATGTTTTTATACCCTACACCTATCTTAGAATATGCAGTTTGGAAACAATAAAAGATTCGAATCAATAATAGAAAACCATAAAATATTGCTATTATGAAAAATATAAGGAGATTTTAATGTATAAATTCATTTCCTACTATATTTCCTTAAAAATATAATAAATCGATCAAAAGAATAAAATATAAATTAAGGACAATTACAAATAATAGACAACAATAAAATATTACTATTTTGTGTGCGTGTGCTTATGCATGTGTGTGCATGCATGTTTGTTGAGCAAAGATAAAAGGAGAAGTTCATAGGTGATGAGAACCAGGGTATTGTGTGTGTGTGTTAAGCAAAGGTAGAAGGAGGTTCATAGGTAATGAGAGATAGGGTAGTGGTGGGGATAAAAAAGAGCAAGGAAGATGAAAACTTAAAATTAGCTATACACACATTCGAGTGGCAAGTTCACTTTATCATGTCAGCAAATGGACTAAATGGAGTTAGTAGAGATAGTATAATTGGTCATAAAAGTTCAATTTGGTAGTGAGTTGATCATTTGAAATTTTAGACATTAAAAGGAACAATTGTCAAAGTTTAGGTAATAAATTTTGATATTTTCCCATAAAATAAAGCAAAAACTATAACATCATTCGACTCCTCCACGCACACACGCATGGATGCACACATCACATAATAAAGACTTGATAAATCCTAATTTGCATTATAATGATGTGCAATAATAATGAATATGATATAAATGAACAAAGTACAAGAGGTATACATTTGTAAATATGATATATGTATAAACCCATATATATCACACTAATTTAAAAACAACAAAAAGGGGAAAAAGTGAAAGAATTCCCATTGACTAAGAATCTCAATTCAATCTATTGTTTGTGGGACGTGAATAAATCCCTCTTTTCTTATTCTTCTGTTTTCTTTTTCTACTTTAGTTGTTCTACCACTTTAATACTTTTTACAAATACTTGGAACTCTTAATAATCATGAAATTTTTCTTATTTTTATTTTAAATTGGTTTAAGTGTGGAAAGCTATTAGCAAGTAGTATAATTGAGAGTTATACTCATATTTGGTTGGAAATATGTAGTAACTCTTAGACTATATAAATTTTATTTATAATTAGTAAACCTAAAGATATAATTTTAATAAATCTCAAATTGAGCTAAACAAACTAATTTGAGTATCTAGTTTAAAACCAACTGGTTATCTCGAGTATTGCGTTATTGGTTATCAATCGACTTAGTGTTTTAATCAATTGAAAGCATGATTAAATTTTTCTTTAACCCAAGGTGATCAATTGTTTGAGATCATCTAGGTTAAGTTTTCCTATTTTGGAATGTAAACACCCCGATTATTTCCCTCTTATAATACTTTTTAGTTATTTGCCGAACACTTTTGTTAATCCCTTTCTTGGAAACTTGTTTTTAATTTTTCAAATAGTTAAAAGGAAATAAATATAGAATTTGAGCCTTGCTTGCCTTTATTGGGCAAGAATGACACATCCGCGCTATTATACCTTTGTGCTTAGGGTATGATAATGATTTTTCCATGAAATCATACGTCCCAATTTTATTTGCAAGGCATCATTACCCACTTGATGGAAAAGCCAAATATTAGTGCTGCTAAAGAGAAAAATCCACACAAAGAGTTCAATTTTTCTCTTCAATCTTGGAAACTATGATTGGCAGCATTATATTTCATTGTTGCTCTGATTTGGAAAAGTGAAGGCTGTCAAAGTAAGATAACCATGTGATCCATGTCTCTACGCTTTCGTAATGAAGGGAAGAAAAAGGACTATCTTGGACTGAGTGGGTCAAAAAAGAGAAATATGTAAGATCCCATTTTAAGTAAAGAGTAATATAAAAGAAAAAGAAGATTAAGACATGGCCGGAATTATTTATTTATCGTTATTTTTATTTTTTTGAGCTTTGTTGGTTGATGTGAATTCGGGTGGACCCTTTTTTCCTTCATTGATTAGGTCCTTTGTTTAAGGTTGTGATAGTGTCTTAATCCCTTTTTCTGAATATTTTATTTGTACTATATCATTTAGGGATACAGAATCTTTAGCAGTACATGGAAGCATTGGTAGAGAAATTATTAAATAATGTCAGGGAGATTACGTTCAAGGTTATTTATAGAAAATGCGGATATAAATTATTATAATATAAGTTGGTGACGCTCAGGTGCTTTTGGAAGTTTGATAGTAATGGTTTCATAAAAGCCAAGAAAGTTTCTTTTGACCCAAAGTTTTCATCATTGCAATTACAATTTTAGTGGATGGCAACTAAAGCTCTTACTAGTACTCAATAATGGATGCATTAAATTAATGCTGTAAGTGCACTGTAATTTCTTTTTATTATTGAAAGTACAGTATAAATTTTCAAGAGCATCCCCATCTCGTGTTCTTAAGATAGGGATTTTATATTAGATATTTCAATTTTTGATATATATAAGCTGGATAGGATTTTTTAAAATTTCTAAAGTTTCCTCCGAATAACATTAAAAAGCATGATATTTTACATCTTTATATGTATATATATTTTATTTTATTAAGTGTATTTTATAAAAATAAATGAGACTCATAAAATTTAAAAAAGATGTAAAGAATTTCATTTAAAAAATCTTACGATAAAGTGAAATGGTTTTTAGAAAAAATATTCTTATAATATTAATGTGGTAGTTTAAAGAGCTTATGGAATGAGGATGTGATCCTGTCAATATGTCCTAGTCAATTTTTTTCCATTACCCTACTAATAAATCTTTATGGATAACTATCACATTTTGCTGAAAGGTCCTGCTAGCATTTTTTTTTTTTTTTTACCCAGCTTTCATTGTAAATTTTAAAGAATAGAAAAAAAAAATTTCTATTGGATTTTTGAAATATGAGTATCTTTTGGTGGTTTTTTACTAGCAGTTGAAAGATTCTGTTTGTATTACCACAAATTTATATGATTTATCAAAAGGTGCTTTTTCCTGTAAGATGAAGTTTTAAGATAAGATTACATGAACTGCAGCAGGTGTCTGTGGGCCATGTGGGAAAATGTGGCTATTTTATGCAGACTAGCAGCAATCCTGTAGGTTCATTTTTATGTGTATTTTTACCTTTAGACAAAAAGAACTGTTTGGATGTTGATGTTTCCATATAAAGCATAATAAAACAAATAAAAATATAATAAATTAATTCCTAGTAAATGATGATAAAGTGCTTCTAATGAACTAGTTCTCGCAGTGATCACTGGAGAAGATTAACTAATTTATAAAATGCCAAATGTGGGATTTAGACATAGTATGGGCCCAAGAATTTGTCAGGAATCCTAGTCAGCAAGGTTTGCTCAGAGGTGAGAAAAATTAGATATAAGCATTAGTATCAGTTCCAATAAGTTCTATTCCAAAAAGCCTATCAATACAAAACTCTTTAAAATAATAATTTTAAGCTTGATTATTTGTTTTATGTCACTAATCCAAATAACTAGTTGCATGTACAATATGAGCAAAAATGTAGGAATCTTTTACTTATCTGCAAAGGCTAATTATATAATTTAATATTTATGATTTCAATTACTAAAGAATAATATTTCTTGAGTTCTCAATATATTAAAAGGTTAATTATAAAAATATAACTTGTGTTTTGATCAATTTGTAAACACATGATTTTTTTTTTGATAAATAGGTGACTCAAGTTTCATACAAAATTGTTATTATAATTAATTACTATTAGAGTAATATATGTTAGAGTCTTATTGTTCTAAAAAAATTTTATTTAATAAGAAATATTACTAAATAAAAAAATAAAACACAAAAAATTATTTTAAAAAAGAGAAAATTGAAAAAAAATATAAAATTAATTTTATGATCAATAAAATATTGATATTTGTCATTCTAAAATTATTAAATTATATTGATACTTTTGTTTAGATAATATCTATGGTATATTAATTGTATTATATAGTTTGTTTTGATCATTGGAATAAAAGTTTGTCATTGTAAATTGTGAGAGTTAAACAACATTTTCTTCTGTTATCATAATTTTATAAAGTTTATCGCTCCCATACTGCCATTTAAAAAAAAAAGGTTTTGTCTTTGATTTAAAGAACTTAAAACTAATACTTATAACACTGGCATATCCTTTAAAGTGTCGGTTAACGTTGGGTTGTTGGGTTTAGGGAAAAAGAAAGAGAGCAACTTTTGGGCCGGTTATTTTGAACTAAAAGAAACATATACCACTTGGGCCAAGCTAAAGCGCCCATGACAATGTTACCTCTCCGACGGCTCCGACGAATGTATTGTATGGCTACTTGTCAGCTTTAAGCACTTAAATTATTTTGGCATTCTTTTTCCTTTTAAGTTCTTTATTAAAAAAAAAAAAAAAAAAACTCTATGCGGTCAGTAGGTAAAAGAAACATGATCTTTTTATGTATTATCTTTTAGATAAAGTCTATAATCAATTTTAATAAGACAAAAGGTTTACTATTTTTTATTGAAGTCTTATTTCTTATAAAAAACTATTACCTCGTTTAATTGATCATAATAACAATTTTATAAGAAATTTCGATTACAAAAATCATCAAATAATCAACCATTACTCAAACTTATAAATAGCTTAATGTTGGAATTGATTTTTATTTTTGAAATACTTTGATTTAAATAAAGCCCTAATAATAACAAGGGTTAATGACAAAAATGATACATGAACTTTTACAAAATATTTAATCACGTACATGGAGTTTTTATTTTGAACAATTTGGCACTGAATAAAGTTTTCATGGACTTTTTTCATACATGAAGTTTGGTTTTGATAATTTTAATATTTGAGTAAAGTTTTCACAAACTTTTCTTATACCTAAAACAAGTTCAATTAGGCTTGAAGCAGATTAAGGGAAAAAAAACTTTTTCCAAAAAAATTACAGAAATCCCATTAGATAAAAAATAATTTTAGAAATAGGCAATTTAAACTTATCTCTTAAAGAAACGAGCTTAGTATAAATACGCTAAATTTGTCTCTTGAAGGGACAATGATAGAATCATCCCCATCTCTTCAAGAGACGATATTGATTTTATAATACTAAACTCTCTTAAAAAAACGAGATCAGTCACTTATGACATTGTCCCTTCAAGAAACGAGTTCAATTTTCATAAAACTGGAATTATTTTTATCTCGATGGTATTTTTGTAATTTTTTATTTGTCAATATTAATTTTTTTTCTCAAAAAAGTCTGCAAAAACTTTATTCAGGTATCAAAATAGTCAAAACAAAACTTCAAGTAAGAAAAATATCCACGAAAACATGTTTTAGATACCAAATTGTTCAAAATCAAACTTCATGTATCTAATTAAATATTTTGCGAAAGTTCAAGTACCATTTTTGACATTATCCCTAATAACAATTCTATTATAGTTATATTCATTCAACAAAACAAACAATGTTTCCAGATACTCATTAAGATAATAAAAATATTCAGCACTAATGGTTTCTTGAGATTTTAATAGAAATAAATAAAGTGTTTTCAATAAATTTTAAAGTAAGTATATATTTTAAACACAAATTTAAAAGATTTAGCGGAAAAATCTAGCTTCATAGCAATGTGCAAGCTTCAAAGATGTTTAAACATAACTGTGGGATGAATTGCAAGTTCCATGTGATTTTAAGCTCACCTTCTTGCATTTCCAGTGAATATTAAATTACTTGGTTCTTAAAATTTGTACATTATAAAGCTACAAAGTAAGAAAAAGATAACCCAAACCATTAGAAAACAAAACATTTCTCAAAAGATTGAAGAAAAAGTAAAGGAAAAGGAATGTTGTCCCAATTGGATAATAATTCTCTATGATGGTTGCTACCTTAGGTTAATCACAAAATCTATTAAATGGTTAACAAATTGAACAACAAATCCCTAAATTCTAAATCTTATGTAGTGTAGGATGTTGCGAAGAAAGTAGGAGGAAATTATCTTCAATTAGCTGTTATGAATATCAATAGAAGATAAAGGAGGAGACCACACTACTTAGCTAACTATGTTACATAATATAGTCTACAAATAGAGTAACACAAATTGCAAATCAGATAGTTACAAACGACAAATGTACTCTATACGTAATACAATCACAGTTGTAACAACCTGTACTTAATACATAACACAACCCTTGTTTAGAAACAAGGAAAACAATTGTAACAACCTGGTACAAAACAGAATTATAAATACATCAAGGAAGGAAGAGTATAGGATAGAAAATGTTTACCCAAAATATTTGAGCATTAAGAGTCATCTGGGACTTGGAATCCAGTGCACACATTTCTTACGTTATTGCATGTTCAACTCAGAACATTCATTTCCTTCGAACCTTGCAAATTCATACATTTACGAATTAGTTTCCTCAAACAAATAGAACATTAGATCAGATTGTAAAGCAAATAGATTCTCAGTCTCACAAGAGGTTATTGATCAATAGAAGAAAGAAATCAGAAACGCTAGAAAATATGAAGAACTATAGAGAGAGTCATACTTTGCAAAGCAAAAAGCTGAAGAGGATTCTGGAAGATTAAAGTGCGAATAGGGCATTTGGTGGAAGAGAGGTATTCTGTAGTGGGCCGGGCCTTTGATTAGGCTTTTAACATTGGTGCTTTCATTGATTCTTACATTGTTATTTCATAACAATCATGGCAGAGGGTACTCGTGATGTTACCAAATTACAAGAAGATTTTATTCAATATGAAAGTAAGCTTCTTACCTTGGAATGTAAGACTGAACGATTGATTGCAGACATGTCACAAGTATTAACTTTTGTGAAAATGTAAATGGAGAAGTAGAATAGCAATAATCATGCTAATTCAGGAACCAATTCATCATCTTCTTCATTTGCTTGTAGCAATTCTAAGGAGTCTCCTATTTCATATATCAGAAACATTAAACTGGAATTACCTAAATTTTCTAGTTCAAATTCTATTTTAAGAGATGTGCAACACCATATTCATTCAAAAGATGAGTCTCAATCAGTCAATGTTAGGCCTTATCGATACCCATATTTTCATAAATCATAAATTGAAAAACTAGTTCAAGAAATGCTTGATTCTAGAATAATTCAGCTTAGCACAAGTCCTTTTTCTTCACCAGTTCTTTTAGTTAAAAAAAAGGATCGATCTTGAAGATTTTGTGTGGATTACAGCTGTACTTGATAAATTTCCTATTCCAACAATTGATGAACTTTTAGATGAATTTCATGGTGCTTTGATTTTTTTCTAAATTAGATTTTTAATCTAGTTATCATCAAATCAAGATGTTTCCTAATGACATTCATAAAACAGCTTTTCGTACTCATGAAGGCCATTATGAATTTCTTGTCATGCCTTTTGGCTTGACAAATGTACCATCGACCTTTCAAGCTGTTATGAACAATATATTCAGACCATTTCTCAGGAAGTTTATCATCATTTTTTTTTATGACATTCTGATCTATAGTACTTCTCTATCTAATCCTTTACAGCATTTGGAACAAGTATTAACATGTCTAGCTCATCATCATTTTTTTGTCAAGAAATCTAAATGTTCTTTTGCTCAACATCGTATTGATTACTTGGGACATTATGTTTCTATGGAGGGAGTTAGTCATGATCCAAGTAAAGTACAAGCAATTAAGGATTGGTCTTTACCACTTAATCCAAAATAGTTGCATGGTTTTCTTGGACTTACTGGTTATTATAGGCGCTTTGTACACCATTATGCAAGTATTGTTGCCCCTTTAACTAATTTGCTGAAGAAAGAAGCGTATCATTGGTCTGAGGCTGCTATACTAGCTTTTGACAAATTAAAGGATTCGTTAATGACAACACCAGTATTGGCTTTACCTAATTTTTCTAAGACATTTATTGTTGAGTCTGATGCTTCAGGTGAGGGTATGGGGGCTGTTCTACACCAAGGAACTCAACCGGTTGCATTTTTTAGTAAAAAGTTTTCTTTGAGATTACGAAAAGCTAAGGCTTATGTTTGGGAAATGGTTGATATTGTGGAAGCTATTAAAAAGTGGAGACATTATCTGTTGGGTCGACATTTTATCATCAAAACAGATAAAAAAAGTTTGAAAGATATTTTTACTCAAGTGATTCAAACTCCTGAACAGCAACAATACTTGATCAAATTACTGGGGTATGAGTATGAAGTTATGTATAAACCAGGTCTTGAAAATACAGTAGCTAATGCCTTATCTCGAAGTTTTTTAGAGGACTCAAGTTTATTTGCTTTATACTTACCGTCTTTTGACTTTGTTACACTAATTAAAATAGAGTATAAAGACAATAAGGAATGGAAACAACTTATGGATCAGTGTATTTTAGGAGCTACATTACAGTGGCTGCTTGTGGAAAGAGATGGGTTGTTATTTCTACAAGATAAGATTTTTATTCCTCCTCATTCTTCTATTATCAATTCATTGATATTAGAATGTCATGCTTCTCATATGGGTGGACACCTAGGTGCATTGAAAACTTTTAAAAGGCTCAATGAATCTTTTTTTTGGAAAGGAATGAGGAAGGATGTAGATGAATTTGTGAAGCGCCACCATGTTTGCCAACAAATCAAATATTTGACAACCAATCCGGCAGGCTTACTTCAGCCTTTACCTATTCCGTAACAAGTTTTTGAGGATTTGCCTATGGATTTTTGTTAGGATGCAAGTGTAAGAATCCCACATGAGAAATCTGGGACTTGTGTGGAGAGTTTATAATAGAGAAGACCCATTACCCATTGCCTTAAGGTTTTGGGTTATAGATGGTATTAAAAGCTCAATTGTGTTATCCTTCACAAAGCCCATTGGATTTCTCCCCATTGAAGGCATACTCCAGATCCCTAATAATTTTATCATTGGACTACCAGTTTCTAAAGGATATTTGGTTCTTTGGTAGTAGTCGATCGTTTAACCAAGTATTGTCATATGGGTCCTCTTACTGCTACATATTCAACTACATTAGTTGCTTCATTATTTATGGAGATTGTGATTAAATTACATGGATTTCCTAAATCGATTGTTTCTGGTAGGGACAAAGTATTTATGAGTCGTTTTTGGAATGAACTTTTTTCGATTAAGTGGAACAACCTTGAAGACGAGTTCTGCTTATCATCCTCAATCTGATGGTCAGATTGAGGTAATGAATCGATGTTTGGAATAATACTTAAGAGTATATGTCATGTATTTTCTTACACTTCGGGCAAAGTTTTTGCCATGGGCTGATTATTTCTTTAATACTAGCTATCATACAAGTGCCAGCATGACACCTTTTCAAGCATTATATGGTAAACTTCCTCCTACCATCCCACAATATATACAAGGCCAATCTTCTTTAGAAGCAGTTGATCATGAACTAATGTTTAAAGATGCTATTTTGAAGACTTTGAAAGCTAATTTAGCTTAGGCTCAACTTCGTATGAAACATTTAGCTGACAATCACTGATTGGACAAATCTTTTGAAGTTGGGGATTTAGTGTACGTGAAGCTACAGCCTTATAAGCAAACTTCTTTAGCCAATAAGCTCTCTTATAAGCTATCATGACGTTACTTTGGGCCTTTTAAAATACTAAGGAAAATTAGGAATGTTGCATATCAATTGGATTTACCATATTATTCTAAAATCCATATATTTCATGTTTCATTATTAAAATGGGCTTATGGAGACTCATTTACACCGATCCCACTTCCTCAAGATTCTTTTGAAAACCGTCCTATTCTAAGGCCTTTAGCTGTGTTGGACACAAGGACTTTATTTAGACAAGGAGTTCATGTACCCCAACTTCTGATTCAATGGGAATCTGTTCCTACTGAAGATGCATCATGGGTTGATCTTTCAAATTTCAAAAGGGATTATCCTAATCATCACCTTGAGGACAAGGTGATTTTTTCAACACCGGAGGAACATGTTATGAATATCAGTAGAAGACAAAGGAGGAGACCACACTACTTAGCTGACTATGTTACATAATATAGTCTAGCAAATAGAGTAACACAAATTGCAGATCAGGTAGTTACAAATGACAAATGTGCTCTATACGTAATACAATCACGGTTGTAACAACTTGTACTTAATACATAACACAACCCTTGTTTAGAAACAAGGAAAAAAATTGTAATAGCCTGCTACAAAACAATATTATAAATACATCAAGGAAAGAAGAGAGCAGGACAGAAAAAGTTTACCCAAAATAGTTAAGCATGAGGAGTCATTTAGGACTCGAAATCCAGAACACACATTTCTTACGCTTCTTGCATGTTCAACTCAGAACATTCATTTCCTTCGAACCTTGCAAATTCATACATTCACGAATTAGTTTCCTCAAACAAATAGAACATTTAGATCAGATTGTAAAGCAGATAGATTCCTAGTCTCGCAAGAGGTTATTAATCAATAGAAGAAAGAAATCAGAAACCCTAGAAAATATGAAGAACTATAGAGAAAATCATACCTTGCAAAGCAAAAAAGCGAGGAGGATTCTAGAAGATTGAAGTGCGAATAGGGCATTTGGTGGAAGAGAGGTATTCTACAGTGGGTCGGGCCTTTGATTAGGCTTTTAACATTACCCCTTATATATTTGTTTTTCGAATAAATTTTACTAGAAAATATCAATATTTGAGGGTAAGTTTATTTAAGATGTCTATGTTTTAAATAATTAAAAAGATGAATAAATATTCCGCAAACTAAATCAAATGAATAGACTTTATAATTTGAAAATGAACATTAAAAACAATGGTAGGTGTGCTTTTGAATTATACCTTAACTTAATTTTCAAAACACCTGTAAATGCTTTAAGTTGTTATGTGTTGTCAGCCATTTTTACCTTTGTGTCTTCTAGAAAAAAAAGGGGAAAAAATGATACCAAGACAAGTCTTTTATGTCATATAAATTTGAATATATTAGGTCAAATAGTTTTGGACCAGCTAACTCAGATAGGGTAGGTCTTAGTTCGAACCCAATCTATGCCAATGTCAAGTAAACTAGCATGATTATAAGACGTGATAGGATATTTTTATATTTGTAGATGTGATCTACTTGGATAGTGAAAGGGATAATGGTAGGTTTGTTTTTTTAACTTTTGAGGATTTAATATTCCATTTGTAAATTTTAGGAAATTAATGTTTGTATTTTTAAAATATGTGATTCAATGTCTCTGTTAAGAAATACTTGTTGAACAATTATTTTGACAACAAAATAATAACAAACCAAATATCTATACTTTTAATTTTTGATAATTTTTGGTAATTTAGTATTGTATCTATAGTTTTGGCAATTTTTGATTACATGCCCACATTTACACATCATTAAATTAAATGTCCATAAAATATTATTTAATGAAGACATTGAATCACTAATACTTTGAAAGTATAAGCAATATTTTACGAAAATTTAAAGATTATATACTGAAATGCCAAAAATAGAAATTAGAAACACTTGGCTTGCCATTATCCTTAGATAGAACATTTTAGATTTTTACTAGGGATGAGTGGATGACCTTATTATAGAAGGTACCCTCCTATACCTGGCTCGACTAGATGGGATCCAAGTAAGGGTGGAAAAAAAACATATGGAATTGAAAAGCCAACATAAAACCAGAAAATTAATCCAAAAAATATAGTTAACTAGGGGCGAGTGGATAATTTTTTTGTGCTTTTTGCCTCTTCAAACCTTACCAAGTTTCAATAAAGAAAAAAAAAAGATTAAAATTGAAAAGAAAAAAAAAAATAAGTTTTATAGATTATCCTATGATTTTTACATCGTACAAACTATAGGATAAGTATAAAGTGCTATAGTATGAGTTTTGAGTATAAAACTTGGTACTTTGTATCTCATAGGATATGACACACGTAAGACCTTCTATTCTACCTTCTTTGTATCCACTTACATCTAATTTTATGATTACCCAATCAATAAATTTTTTACATTATTTCTATCAATTTTTCACATTAATTCCACACACGTAAAGGATCTCACTTGAAATAATATGTTTCCCATTTAAGTCTATATGATGGAGTTAAAAAGAGCATCCACCAGGTCTAATAGTAAATGACTGTTACACTTTAATTATTAAAAATTAGTTTATAGTTTTTTTTAAGCTATAGTTGAATGCGCAATTGTGCTGTTTAATATTTCCTTTTTTTTTATTAACAATTTGAGGTTTAAAAGTTTTAATTTGATAGTTAAACTTTATTGGTTTTTACAATTGATTATTTTAATTTTGCCAAATTTTACAACTATATATTTAAATTTTGCCTAGTTTCACAATTGTTAATTGTAAAAATAAAGATACAAATACGGTATATATTCTAGTTTAATTAGAATTACACCAAAAATAAATAAATAAATATAATTTAATGAATATAAACATAGGATACACAAATAGACAGTAATGATAATTCACTGGCCCAATAATACTTGGCCCAAACCCAAGGCTCATCCATTAGAAGTTATCACTAAATGTGCCATTTTATTTCATATTCATGCTGGAGGGTCATGTTTTTATCCCAACCAAAAGGTGAGGCTGTAAAGTTAAGTAGAAGAAGAGATAGAAACATAGTAGTAGAGCCATGTCTTCTTCCGCAGCAACAAGAACACCACCAACAGCAACATCTGATGTTTTTAAGATGGGAATGTACAGAACACTTGTTCAAAGTGTAGGATCCGATAAATCCGACGGCAGACATAGTTTTCCACCTCCGAAGCCACTTCTGATTGCCTGTCCAGCTGAAGGAGGAGATTTTCCAGTGTTGTTGTTCTTTCATGGATATCTTCTTTATAACACTTTTTATTCTCAGCTCATCCAGCATGTTGCTTCTCATGGCTTCATTGTCATCGCACCTCAGGTACGTTATTAAATATTTATAGGCTGTTTAATATCCTCTTTATGAATTTTTTTTTAATTCGCTTTGAAGTTTGATCCGTCTAGGAAAATTTGATTTCTTAAGTCATTGATTTTGTTGTTTCTGGATTTTATGATTCTGGATTAGTCTTTGTTAGTGCTTGGACAAAAACATGATAATTTAGTTGTGGGTTTATTCTAAATACTAAGGAAAACCAAAAAAATGAAATTGGATATATCTGGAGCTTTTATAATTAAAAAAGAAAAAAATAATAAAAGGGGTCAAGGGGGAGGGTAAAAATAGAGTGAAGGTGAAAAATTTATGATAAAATTTTGAAGGAATTGTTGGAAAAAGAGACCAATTACTTGCAGAATTTTATGTGCATACAATGATGATCATACTGGTAAAAGGGTAAAACATATGATTTCTCAATTACATGATTTCTTTTATTAATTTTTTTTTTGGGCAACAATTACACAATGTTATGATTGATGTTTTTCTTCAAAGTCGACAAAGACATTTTTTTATAGAAGATAAATGGTGAGATGATGGCAATAGGGTGCTTCTAAAGGATGTCCTCCAATTACTTGTCATGTTCAACGACCACATTTGATAAAAAGTTATTATTATTATTAGCAAACAAATGTTTGGGGATCAGCATTTTTCCAACATTCACACATATACAGATACGAAGAAGTTTGTCGAACAGGATAGTGTCTCTCTCTCTATGCGTTTTGGATGAATATATGTACCCCACAATATGTTGACAGGTTTGACATAAGTCCACAGAGCCCTAATTCTAAATGATACCGACCAGCGAGTCACGTCTCAATGTGAACCAATCTGGATGACACACTGTAGAATTTACACTAGAGGAGAATAAAAGTATAGAAGGGATAATGTCACGATAGCTAATTTAAATTTTGGATATGTTTTTCCAGTTTTACGTTTTGAGTTTGAAGGTACCAAATATAAACAATAATTCAAACCAGCAAATCACGTCCCAATGCTGTTAAGCAATAATTTGCACAACCGTACATAATGTTAATTCTTTCTAAAAGATTTACTCACCTATTTGAACTACTAAAAGGTTTCATTGTTTAATCCAACTTGACCCCTAACATTTATTTAGTATATAAAGAGGTTAATTTACAAATGATATATGAACTTTGATAAAAATACAATTAAATATCTAAATTTTAAAAATGATTAATTTAATACATGAAAAACTTTTTATGCACGTCGACAGTACTTCCGTGATTTTAGTCGGCATATGTGAAAAGTAATGTCAAGTACTAAATTGATCAATTTTAAAGTTTAGGCACCAAATTAATCAATTTCAAAGTTTAAACATCCGATATATACATATATATATGGAGAAATTGTTAATTTATCCCCTAAACTTTCATCTATGTGTAATTCACCTTTTAAACTTTCAAAGTGAGTTTTTTTAAACCCTTTGAACTTGCAAAAATTAGCACAATTAAGAGCACATAACATTTTTCATTAAAACAAAATAGGAGGAGTTGCAAAATACCCTATGAAACATTAACCTATGTGTAGATTTACCCCGTATAAGTTTTCACCTATGTGTGGATTTATCAGCTCAAATTCACGAAAGCTTAAGGAGTCAAAAAGCACATTCTGAAAGTTCTAAGGGGTAAGGTTCACACATAGATGAAAGTTTAGGAGGTGAATTTGCAAATTACTCTATGTGTTTAACCAAAGTTTATATATGATTCGCAATAATTCTTGTTAAAATTTAATTCAATCCTGATTATGTCAAACATCCAACGCACTAACATGTTATGTAGAAAAAAAGAAGCTTATGAAAATCCAACAAATGATTCTATCTCTCTCTCTCTCTCTCACATACACACACATAATTTTTACATACAATTAGGTGCTTAAATCTTAAAATTGATCAATGGTATTTTTATCATATTGGTTGAAAGCATTATGCAAGATGACGGTATTAGCCAATTTAATGGATGTACTAATGACGTGCACGAAAAGTTCCTTTAGGTACTAAATTTATCAATTTTAAGGTTTAGATACTTAATTGTATATTTTACCAAAGTTCAAGTACCATTTGCGACCTTAGATACTTAATTGATATGTTGAAGTTGTAGTTTCAAGTTTGGCAAGTATCTGTTAATCAGATATCAACCCTTTTATTTTATTTCAATTTAGTTTTCTTAATAAGTTTCACGTCCTAATGGTATCTTCTTTTTGTTTTTTTTTTCCTTATTAATATATATATTTTTAATTCTTTTATAAACCGAACTGTAGCTATTTGACATGGAAGCGATTCTAAAACTGTGGCTTCACACATATTATAGGTGCATTGTAGGGTATAATTTTGAAGAGATGCAAGATTAGATGATATAATCTATGAAATTTATAATAAATAAATTATAGTACAAATGTTGCCATGTCATGTGTAATAAGATGTGTGTGTCTGTTCCCGAAAAAATTCACTACTAACTACAATTTTATTTGGCTAATCGAATCTTTTTCTTCTATAGTTATACACGGCAGCCGGACCAGACTCAACCGATGAGATCAATACTGGAGTTGCTATAACAAATTGGCTTTCTCAAGGACTCCCCACAATTCTCCCACCTATGGTCCATCCAAACCTCACCAAACTAGCACTTTCCGGCCATAGCCGGGGCGGCAAAGCCGCCTTCGGATTAGCCCTAGGAAAGACATCATCCATTCCCCATTTGACATTTTCAGCCTTGTTAGGCATAGACCCGGTTGATGGAATGGACAAAGGTAAACAAACACCACCACCTATATTAAATTATGCCCCTAAATCATTCGATCTCAATATGGCAGTGATGGTAATTGGGTCTGGCTTGGGTGAAATAAAGAAAAACCCTTTATTTCCTGCTTGTGCTCCAAAGGGTGTGAACCATGAGGACTTTTTCAATGAATGCAAAGCACCGGCTTGTTATTTTGTAGCAAAAGATTATGGGCATTTGGATATGTTAGATGATGATACTAGAGGCTTAAGAGGTAAAGCTACATATTGTTTGTGTAAAAATGGGCGATCTAGAGAGCCTATGAGAAGGTTTGTTGGGGGAGCCATGGTTGCTTTCTTGAAAGCCTATTTAGGAAATGATGATGGTGATTTGGTGGCTATAAGGGATAGGGTTGAGATTGCTCCTGTTGAGTTTCAAAGGGTTGAATTTCTTTCGTGAAGTGTAGGTACTTATGTTGATGTGATTATTGGGACCGGAATATTATAAAATGTAAGTCTCATTGCTTGGTAGTTTAGTGAAAGAGAAATTTCGACACGAGATAGAAAGAGGTTCAAGTTAGGATGGTTGAATATATGATAAAGCATGTTACATTTGCATGGTTCCATCATGTTTTTGGCCTCGAAAGCTTGGTCGAAGATTATTTTTGCAAGCGATGTATACAGTGACGATTTTACTGTTAATCATATATATGTTTTCGGATGATTGCTTGTCATGGTAATGTGTGAGGTTCACATTACAATTTCAGTCTATTAATCATATGTATTAGGGAGGGGAGGAGTGGGGTGGGGAGAACACTATGAGCTGCGCTAGATCACTGGTTTAGCTGGTGTAACTTTTATTTTAGCTTTTTAATTCAAGATTTCGTACTTTTCCGCTTTCCTCCTTGTGGTTTTTTTTCCCCTCTTTTTTTGGTATAATATCATAAAAGGTATCTAAATTTTGACAAAATATGTAATTAGATATCTTAACTTTGAAATGGATATCTTTAGTACATGAACGAACTTAATTGAGATACTGTTGTCGTACATGAAAAGTTCTTTTAGGTACTAAATTGATTAATTTCAAAGTTCGAGTTTTAAATTGATCATTTTTAAAATTTAGATATCTAATTGTATATTTTATCAAAATTAAGGTACTATCTGTGTCATTAAACTACTCCCCCCTTCTTCTTCTTTTGCATTTAGGTACATGACCCTAGCCAAAATATCATTCCAATGTTAAAAGAGGGAAAAGAGAAAGGAAAAAAGAAAAAAGAAATGGAGTCCATACGGAAACGAGACAAGAAGTTGCACATAATAAGCTCACGGTGTAATTGTTACCTTTTACGCGTTACTATGTATCTGAAATATCAACCAAATAGATAAAATATGAAGGCAAACGAGTAATACAATCTTAACACAACTTATTCATTTTATGAGGAATTAATTGAATTGTAATTTAATAGCATTATAATGAAGTTGTAATAATCATATGCCTATTATGTTATTTAATAGATTCATAAATAAATGAAAAATTATTAATTTAAAAGTAAAATATCTATTATTTTCTTATAATACTAACAAGATATTTATTATTATTATAATTTTTATGGCAAATATTCTCGTAATGGCTAATGTAAGGTAAAGATATTAATGAGAAACTAATGAATAAATCTTTGAATAGCAACTCATAAAGTGTGTTCATGAATTATTGTTCATTGACAACAACTTAATGTGGAATGAGTGGAAAATTAAGTACCTATTCTCCCGTGTAAAGATGATGTAAGTCTTTTCTTAGGGTTATAAGTATAAAAAATTCTCTCATTCTATGACTCCCTTTAATGTAAAGAGAAACTTATAACCCTTCCCTTACCCCTTGTGATTTCCATCCGTCTTGCAATTAAGAGCCGCCATCATTTGTCCCTTTCTTCTCTTAACAATTTATTTCTTGCCATCTGCAGCGGGATTCTATCGATTCTAATGGTAAACTCTCTGTTTATATTAAGTTTTTTTTTTAATTATCAATAAGGAATTAATATGTTTTAATCCTTGGTTTCGAAATAAGAAACAATGAGTTAAACCAAACATTCTTTATCGAATTGTGATTCCTTACTTAGAACGTAACCGTGATCTCTTCTTTCCTTTCCATTTTTTTTTTTTTTTTTTTCTCCTTTTCTTTTTCTTTTTTCATGGGAGAAGATTTGTTTATGAAGTGGTTTTCAAAAATGAAGCCGTCATATAATATTTGCAAGTGTTATAAGCTCTTTTGATTTAGATGTGTAAGTCATTCATTTTCCATAAGGTCGAAACAACAGGCCGTATAAATCTTAAAGTTTATCTTTTCATACATCAAGTATGGATTGATAAAGTTAGGTTCATATAAGGAGGAATTCGAACAAATATTAATATTGAGATAAGGTGATGTTAATTGGTATTTGAAATTAAAGCGATCGACAAATTAGAGATAAGAATCCTTAAGAATGTAATTCAATGATGAAAACTTTAAGAGAAAATGGATAGCAAGGCATCTGTGAACTTACAAATCATGTTCAATGAAGGCAATATGATCTCATAAGATCCCCGAGTTGTTTAACTTACCTTTAGGAAATAGCATAATTGATCGAACCTCATGGTAAGGTTGCTATTGCCTCTTTTTCCCTTGCCCAAGTTAACTATCCTGAGTTCCTAAGTTAAGGATGGTGACATTCTTGTAGTCTTATAGTAACACAATAAGCAAATAATCACTATAACAAATAAGAGAAATGATTTTAATCTTAAAGTTTAGACCCATGAGTATATTTAAATATCAATCCATTGAATGTGTCAGATAGATGTTTATAATAATGTCTAGTTGTACCAAGGTTTTGGACGAAATCCAACATTGTTATATATCGTATGTGCATGGCACAATAGTTTAAATTTAACTGATAAATTTTTAATTAAAATTGATGTGAAAATTGTTTGTAAAGGTCATATTCTAACTTATAAGTAGCGACTCTTAACAAAGGTATGATGATGTAAACTCTTTGAATGATTGTGAATGTCAGTGGGTTCATCAAGCAAGTTTTCGATAAGAAGGAATGATGGCCAATACAAGTAAGTTGAGTAGAATGAAATTACAGTAAAGTTGTGTTAAAACATTAGTTAGAGTGCTATAAATGGACTATGCTGCTGATGGCATAATTTGGGTGATAAATTTAATATGAGATGATTAGAGAATGCAGCGACAAGAAGAAAAGTCATCCCATGCATGTTTAGTTTGCAAACAACAATTATTATAGTCTAGGCATATGATGGGTTTGTTTATATTGTCTATATATATATATATCCGAATCTTATTTATATCATATATGAATCTGATCAATATCTATTTAAACTCTGGTTTGAAAAGCTTTCTTATCTATGTTTTATTTGTTTTTATTTCACAATTATGATAAAAATCGTGATGGGGTGTTAGTAATCAACTCTGAAAACTCTAATAATTTTAAGGGAAAAGGTTTAAGAAAATATACTATATACATTGAGAAAAAAATTCTTAATCAGTATTTAAAAAATGAATAAAGTAAATGGTAAATAAGTTTAATTTTGTAGGAATTTGTTAGGTATTTAACTTTAAAAGAGGGGAATCTATATGCTTTTATCTTCATCATTTTATTATATTTTTCTTTATAAACACATTCACTTAAGTGAACACCAAAAAGATACTAAACGAATACAAAAAGGGACGAACAAAACATATGCTAGGTTTCATAAGAGATGCGATTTTACCACAAGTAAAAATTGGAAATTAAGCAATTCCAAATATTAGTTGCAAGGTGATGTGCCTAGATCGTACAAAGAATCAAGAGCATGATCTCATAATAGCACAACCAATTAAAGATAGGGTTTTATTTCTTTAATACCAAATTATGAAAAAGTAAAATGTAATCTATTATGTATTTTTGGGTTTGAAGTAAAATAACTAAATAAATTTTGAGCCATATCACTACAACCATGAATTTATAATAAACTATTCTTATGTTTCAATTATATTCGGATATAGGAATAATAAATGCATGTCCAAGAGAGTCTACATAAAGTGAAACCTATAGAAAATGTCAAAATGGAATTAAGATAAGATTTGGATGTAATCTGACCCTTTTATTTTGAGACCTTAATGTCTTAGATGATCAAAATGACCTTAGAAATGGATAGAGTATTCGAAGTAGGTGGAAATTAACTATTAATATGCGAAAATCAGAGTTAAAATGATCAAGTTATTGTCGTTTTAAGGTTTCAACTAAGTAATCGGGAAAGATAGTGAGAATAGAAACCATAGAAGTAGAAATTTAGATGAAGTTAACCTGAACACTCATTTTGAGATATTTCCTTGTTCAGGTGACGAGGAACCCGAGGTCACGTTTCCCAAGAATCACTTTGACTAAAGATTACACTATGGACGAGTAAGTTTTTCCTTATGATTTCGTCTCTCTGCTTGTGCTTGTAGTTAGTTGCACCAGATATGATAGGATAAAGATAAAATGAATATGTATGTGGTTCATAGGAATTGCTTGTGTTTCCATGTATGGAATAAAAGACGTTAAGCATATCAGAACCATTATTATGATTAATTATGTGTGTTGTATATTTCATTTCGAGTATTGTGTGTTTAATAAATTGCTTGATCACACTATAAGAGAATTGTAAATCCTATTTGGCTTTAGCAAAATTAAACAGACATGTATTGCATCATCATGTCACATATAGAAGATTGCAACTCCTATGCGAAGAACCAAAAGGGCTATAAATGATCATGCCACGAGCATACCCCTGCTCCCGCTTAAGGAACTAAGTCACTTAGGGAGGTGGTCTCAAGGAGGAGTCGTGCCAAGGCGATTGCTATGGGTAGGTGCAAGGGGACTGGCACTACAAGATGGAGGAGATGTCTAGATGAAATTCCCTAACCCATGTCACGGAGAGAGTAATTTTGTTCTATATATTGTTTTTGGATAACCATATATATTCATGTGCCTATGTGTTTATTCCATAACATATATAGCATATGTTTGAAATTAATAATCTTGTTTGTTTATGATTGTTTGGTGTAGATGAAGGAAAAAACCTTACTAAGCATGTTGTTGCTTACACCCACTAGATTTTCGTTCTTGCAGGAGCACTTGTGGCTTTGCTCGAGATTTAAGATGCCTAAGGTAAAGGATAGTGACCCTAAGAGCTTTTGGTTAAAATCTATAGGAAAATGGGATTGCTTTTAAAATTTCTTTTGCAAGATTTTAGTGTTATTTTGGAAACTTTATGGATGACTAGAATTTTTTGGTGTACTTGAGGATTTAGCAGGGGTGCGCCCCTAAGACATTGTAATCTATAAATGTTTAAGTTCAATTATATTTAGTTCTCTTGCTTGCAAATTATTTGCTATCTTCTTAAATCCCACTACTCCTTTGGTGTCCCCTTTGTTGTGAAGTACTGCTTTAGCATAATATGGAAGCCTTTCAACGATTAGGGTAATCATTCCTAGGCTTCAATATCGTATACGGTGGATTGTTGTATTTGGGTTACCCCTCAGGGTGTGACACACACCAAACTTTACCACAATTCGACATCTATAACATAGTTTAACATAAATCAAATAAATATTTTCTATGGGCTTTTTAATATGCAATAGTGGAATTAAAATGGGGTATAGACAATTCTTGAAATGCATATGACATACAAAGGCAAAATACCAATTGGGGGTTTTTTTTTTTTTAAATACAGGAATCCTTTTTTTTTTTTTTTGCCACATAAGAATCCATATTACCAACAATTTTCTAGAACTAATTAATTACGTCATCCATGATCTAATGATGAGATGATAAGAATGAGTATTCCCCACAATCAACTTTAAATTGATGGATGAAAATAGGAATACAGATGAGAAAAATTCATTTCATATGATATATATTAATAAATAAAGTGTTTTTGATAAAGTTTAAATTGATAGTAATGAATTAATACCACATTTGATACTTCAAAATTTATTTATTTTTACTATTAGCTAATGAACATTCGATATGTTAATTTACTATCTATTTAACCTTTTCATGGACATTTATGGTACCTTGCTAATCCTTTCTATTTCCATTAGCTGGATATCTCAACCAATCACACCTTGATAGTTGACATATCTATTATAGATTTAATTATGCATCCTTGTTAGATACAAAAAGTAGGATTTTTTTTCTTCTTTTTCTTCATCTTTCTCTTCTTCTTTATATTAGGGTTTGATGATTTAACCTTTGAACAAATCAAAATGAAATTTTGGAATCAAGCTAAAGTTTTTCCTTTGTAAAAGTCATTGATACCACTTTTGTGCTTCAATTGATTATGGAAATGGTGTGGGAAAGTCTAAAGTGAAGTTATTTGACTACAAAGAAAGTTCAATTTTGGTTTAATTGGAGTTAACTTTATTCAAATTTATCTTAATTCTTAGTCCTATAAGTTTCATTTTCATTTTTATGTTTTTTTTGTAAATATTGCTTGAAGTTTGGCTTAGTGGCACTTAATTCCTCCAAGTTAGATTCAATCCATTTTGAGATTTAGTCCTACATTTTTATAGCAACCTATGTTCAACAAATGAGCAATCTCTATATAAGCAATAACTTGGGTTTAACTCTTTAGGCCAAGTGACATCGTTGAGATGACAATAAGAGATTTGACATGGTAGGCTCGGAGCAGCGATCGTTGAATCGGGCTAATCAGTCTGCTCTCGACGTTAAGGATCTTTTGCACTTCAAAAGGCCTTCCATGAGCCAGAGAGCCAATAGAGAAATCCATCATTAGGAATACTCATCTCGACCGTTGAGAAATTATCAATTTGCCATCGCTGCCGAAGTACTCCCACAAAAGATCAAACAAGTTTTAGAGCAAAAACACATAGCCTCTCCTCTTGAACAATAGGGTTAATGCTATATAGCTCCTCTACGTGTCACTAGTATCTGCAAACTTCTTAAGACTGCCTACTATTTCTTCCTGCCTTCTCACTCTTTGTCATTCCTTGTGCATATTTCCACCTTACTCCTCTGCAACCACATGTAGCATAAAACACATGTTGTACACATGTGACCACCTCAACCGAATCTACCGCACTACAATTACTAATTGTGGAATTAGCTACTCTAAAATAACTATAACTTTCTTTTGATATGCTCTTACTCTTTTTGACACAACAAATCTTAAGGATATTATTTTAGGCTAAAAGAACATATATTTTTGCAACTTTGCATACAATGGCTCATATTTCAAAATTGAAAGTACTTTCTTATAAAGCTCTAAGATGTGTCAAATGGGAGAAAGCCTTTGTGTGTTACCTTTATAGTATAGAGAGAAATTAAAAAAAAAAAACTTTTTTTATCTAATAACGTGGAGTTCATCTTAAGTCTAAGATTAAATGTGCTTTGTTGGAACATTTCAGATAGTTGACTTCTTAGGAAGTAATTAGCACCAAAGACAAGATTGTGTGGCATATTACATCAAAGTAAATAACACGTGTGTGTAGAGTTCAATCATTATAAGTGGTGTTAGAGTAGGTTACCACTCAGAAGGAAGGAAATAAGTGTTGCACAAAGTAAAATGCCATAGTACTTAAACATCTCTTGAGTTTTTAGCGAAATAACCTTAGAGTCTTCTTAGACTATTAAGATTTGCCATAATAGACAAGGACATCAATGTTGTCAATAGGGGAAATTGTGATACCTTTTAAGTATAGAATGACATGTTTAAATGAATTATTTTATATATGATTTTGATGAGAGCAAAAGTTATTAAAAGATATTGTAAACACACTTACTTAAATATGATTAAGGAAATAAATAGATTTATAGAAATATGTATTGTGTGTATGTATTGTGCATTTTAAGCTTGCAAGGACAGTACTAGCAAGTCGGACCAGTGAAACAAAGAACAGAAGCAGTCAAACCCAACAATCCAAGGCGCGAAGAGGCAAAAGTTAGGGCACGACATTGAGATCCATGGACCGGCGAGCCAGTAAGAGCATGAACAAGCGAGCCGATGGGTAATTAATTCAACCATTGCGTGCATTAATTATTGCCGTATGACGTTATCTCCAATGAACATTTAAGTTTTTGAAGACTATAAATACACTTTGCCTTGAAGATTTGTATAACTTTTTTTAAGAGCCATTATTTGCAAATAAACAATTCAAGAATGATGTCTTAATCCTTGTCCTCTTGCTCATTATTTTGCAAATCTTTTTAAGAGAGACAAAAATCAAATTTGGGTCTATTTATCTAGCTTTTTCCGATAGATACAAATATTTTTTTGAAACTTTTTTCTAACAATTTATTTATTAAGAAATAGATATAGATAAAAAAAATTGACAATTTTTATGAAAAAATAAAATATATCAAATATAAATAAAATATAGATGCAAATCGAACATATTTATATGTATCGTTTCTATACAGATATAGATACAAATGAAAAATAGATAATCTAAATAGACCCTTAAAGTGTTATGTTCCCATCTTTGTAATTGTTATAAAAGAGCTTTATAAAAATGAAGAAAATATGTTATTTCCTAATAGTTGCAAACTTATGTATTGCTCAGCTTAAGCTTGTGTTTTTTGTGATAAATAATGTGGTTATGAAGTCCTTGGTTGAAGGCATTTGTAGATCATGGAAAGTAGGAAGTGGGTCGAACTCTACAAAAATTATGGGCTAAATTTTTTATCCCTTTCTCTTTTATATTACATATCATAATTTGTTTTACTATATCCGTTGCTATTAAAATTTAATTTGATCTATTGCATAAAAATTAATTATATGTGCATTTTAGGTCAAATACCTAATTCAATATCTCCCCCCTCTTGTGTATTCTTTAGTAAGTTTTCATTTGGTATTAGAGCATCGTCTCTATTTTTTTGTGCTTAATCACATATAGAGTAAAAATCATGACATCAAATGCACTAGGATTTCTAGAGAGATAAATTATTAATAGACACCGCTTTTGAGCGGAGATAACTACCCATATAGGAAATGCATAAATTTTTTTTTTAAATCTCAAAATAAATTAATATTGAATGTTTTAGAAAATGGACATTTAACTATAGAAGGGAAAGAAAAAAAAAGATTATAATGAAAAAGATTGGAAAAGATTAAATTTAAATGAAATAGCTATGAATATATTGCATTATGGACTGAATGAAAGTGATTTTAGTATAATATGTACATGAAAATCATTTAAAGAAATATGAGATGAATTAAAAAAGACTTATGAAGGAACATCAAGAGTAGGAGATACAAAAATAAGTCTTTTATATGGACAGCTTGAAAATTTTAGAATGTTTTCGAATGAATCTATAAATGAGATACATAATAGATTCATCAACATTATAAATCCTTTGAGTGTACTTGGGAAGAACTTCACTAATTTGGAAATAAATTCTAAACTTCTCATGTGAATACCCAAAGATTGAGAAGCAAAGGGAATAGCCATTGAAGAAGCACGAGATTTAAGTGTTATGAGCAAAAAAGGACTCCTTGGAGCACTCAAAATGCATGAGCTCATTAAAAAGCAAGGAGAGGAATCAACAAGAAGGCCATTACTTTGAAGGCCACTAATCATGATTCCGATGATGATGATGATGAACTTGTCTTAATCGCCGAAAAGCTTAAGAAGTTTATGAAGCCTAGCAACAAGATAAAGAGAATGGATGATGACAGTAGCTCATCAAGATACAAAAAGAAGGATGTGATAACCTACTACAAATGTTACAAGCCGAGACACATCCAATAATACTGTCGAATGCCTAAAAATGCATCTAAAGGATCCAAGAAAAAAGAACACTCATTACCACTTTAAGTGATGATGACTCAAGTGACTCAAATGACAATGTGTGCTTCAAGGCACTAGATGATGAGGTAAGTTCTCCATCTTCTCCTTTTTATAATAAGATATGTGAAATGTATGATAAAGTATACAATAAATTAGTAAAAGTCAAGAAAAAGAACAGCATGCTTAAAACATTAATAATGAATGTAGGAGAAAAATTGGATGCATTTAGAATTGCACATGAGGAGGTTAAATTAGAAAATGAAAAGTTGTATGAAGAAATAAATATCCTGAAATTAGAAAATGAAAAGAGGAATAATAAGTGTAAGAAGTTAAAAAATAAAAATGATGAGTTAAGCAAGATCAATGAAAAATTAACAATTAAAAATAACTTGCTTGATCTTGAAATTAATACTATAAATAATAATGTTGAATATGCCAATAGTAGTAATGAAGTTCTAAAGGAGCTAAAGAAACTAAAAAATGAAAGCATTTTATTAAAAGCTAGATTAGATGATTTTAAAGTAACTATAGCCAAGTTCACCAATGGGAAAAAGAATCTAAACATACTTCTTAGAAATGAAAGATGTGACTTAAATAAAAATGGAATTAGTTATAGTAGAGAAGCTAGTTGCAAGTTCCACAAAACTCATTTTGTAAAAACCACCCATGGGACATGCAATTTCTGTGGTAGAACCGGTCATATTGCACACAATTGTACAATAAGAAGAACCATGTATTTGAATAATAAAAACAAGCTAGTTTGGATTCCTAAGAGAGAAAGCCTTGTTTCACCTACCAAAAAGGACTCAAACTTAAATGGTACCAAAGAAACAATACTCTATTTTGTAGAGATCTTTAAGTGGGAATAACAAATGGTACTTAGACATATGGCTGAAGATGCATCCAAGTTCACATCTTTATACTTGAAAGATCAAGGAAATGTTATTTTTTTGAGATAATCGCAAGTCAACAGTTCTTGGAGAGTGTAACATTCTTGTAAACAAAGATTTAATTATTAAAAATGTGCTATTAGTTGATGGATGAAAGCATTTATCTATTTAGTGTAAGCCAATTATGTGATAATGGTCTTAAATTAGTATTTCTTGCCGTTGAATGTTCTATTGAAAGAATTAACAATAAGCAAGCTTATTTTGAAGAGTATACACAAAGAAATATTTACAAATTTAATGTAGATGATTTCAAATCATCATATTAAACTTGTCTATACTCTCAAAATGTCAATAGTTGGCTATGGCATAGAAAATTGGGATATACTAGCATGAATGTAATTTCAAAACTTGTTAAAAAGATCTTGTTAAAAGTTTACCAAAAATAAATTTTCAAAGGATAAGATATGTTAAGTATGTCAACAAGAAAAGCAAACTTAGACTTCTTTTAAGTCTAAGGATACTATTTTTATTTCTAAGCCGTTAAAACTATTGACTATTACATAAGGACTTATTTGGTCATATTCAAACTCTAAGTTAGAAGGCAAGAAATATACCTTAGTTATTGTTGATGATTTTACTAGATATGCATAGACTTATATCTTTGCATCTAAAAACGAAACAAACCATGTCTTTTTTAGATATTGCAAAAAAGTCCAAAATGATAAAGGTCTTAACATTGTATCTATTCAAAGTGATCATGGGGGGAATTTGAAAACTATGAAATTGATGATTTTTGCAGTTAATATAGTATTGAACATATTTTTTCAGCACCTAGAACTCTAAAACAAAATAGTGTAACCGAGAGAAAAACAGAACTTTAATTAAAATGGCTAGAACCATGTTGTGTGAGAATAATGTACTAAAATATTTTTAGGCTGAAGTTATAAATACTACTTGTTATATATCAAATAAAATTTTTATAAGACCAATTCTAAAAAAAAACCCTATGAAATTTCAAAAGGAAAAAAGATCTAACATTTCTTATTTTTATCCATTTGTTACTAAATGTTACATTCTAAACATTGGAGAAGAACAATTAGCTAAATTTGATACTAAAAGTGATGAAAGTATTTTTCTTGGATATTCCTTAACTAGTAAGGCATATAGAGTGTTTAATAAGATAACCTTAAGTGTAGAAGAATCTATTCATATTGCTTTTGAAGATTCTTTATCTTATTTATGTTCAAGTGATGATGTGGATATTGTTTTACTGATTTAGATAAGTTTTCTCTTGAAAATAATAATAAAGAGTTAAATGAACATAAAGTGGATGTTGTGCATGAATCTGTTAACAATGATCTTCCTAAAGAATGGAAATATACAAAATCACACCAAAAGATCTAATAATAGGTGAACCTTCTAATATAAAACAAACAAGATCATCTTTAAGAAACATGAGTAATCTTTTTTTTTTTTTTCTTTTATCACAAACCAAACCTAAAAATATTGAAGAAGCCTTAAAGTTTTGGATACAAGCTATGGAAGAAGAATTAAACCAGTTTACAAGAAACGAAGTTCGGAAATTGGTTCCTAGACTTGATATTAGACCAGTTATTGGTACCAAATGGGTTTATAGAAATAAGCTTGATGAATATGGAATAATAACAAGAAATAAAGCTACATTAGTTGCTAAAGGATATAATCAAGAAGAAGGCATAGATTTGGATTAGACCTTTGCCCCGGTTGCTAGACTAGAAGCTATTAGAATGCCTTTGATATTTGTTGCATTAAAAAATTTTATTCTTTTTCAAATGCATATCAAAAGTACATTCTTAAATGGTTTTAGAAAAGAAGTTTATGTAGAACAACCGCCCGCATGATTGTCAAACTCGCGAGTCTACTCATACGTGTCTACGAGTTTATGAGTTAATGATGATATTTCGATTCAACTCGCATACAAAATCGTTTTTTGAGTAAACTCGTAAGTAGAATCATAGAATTGTGAATAGAATCGGAAGAATCGGTGGTAGAATCGTAGTAAAATCGTAAAGTTGTAATTTTACACTTTTTTTTTCCTATTTGAACTTTTAAAAATGCAATCAATTTAATATATTTAAATTTAGGGTTTTTGGGGTTAGTTCTTGATATTTATCTTAATCTAACTTAATTTTAGTTTTTTTTAATTTTTTTTTTCTTTTTTTTTCCTTTTTTTTTTGTATTTTTCAGAGAGTTATTTTCTTTTATGTTATATACTATGATATATTTTGAACATTTTGAATGAAAATTAAACTAATATATAGAGTGCTATATTTTTTCCTTTTTTAATAATTTTCTATCTATAAATTTATTTGCCATAAATATAATGATTTTTTATGCAAATATATTGTAAACATGAAAATATTCATTATTGCACAAAACTAGCTACTCGCACATAATAATTTAAATGATTTGCAATACATCTTAATAATTATGGATTATGAATCATCATTAAATAAAAATAATTATTTTAATTACAAAATTGCACTAAATATATTAATGACAGTATGTAAATTATGATTGGTAAAACTTAAAGTTTAGTTGTACATAACTAATTTAATACTAAATTCTTTGTTTTCATAATTTATTTAAAGTTTTATTAGTTTAGTAAGTACATCAATAATTTTTGTAAGAAAATTTTTTACATTAGTTGTAGAATCTTACGATTCTACGTTTCGATTTTATGTTCCAATTCTATGTACTCTTTAGCGATTTTAGGTAGAAACTCGAGTTTGACAACCATGACCACCGGGTTTTAAAAATGATGAATTCCTTGATTATGTTTTCAAATTAAACAAAACTCTTTATGGTTTCAAGCAAGCCACTAGAGTTTGGTATGAAAGACTTAGTAGCTTCCTATTAAATAAAAGATTTTCTAAAAGAAAAATTGACACAACACTCTTTATAAAAAATCACAAGTTAGACACATTGATTGTGCAAATCTATATAGATAGCATTGTGTTTGGAGCTACTAACATGAGTCCTATAAATGAATTTGTTGAGTGTATGAAGAATGAATTTGAAATGAGCATGATAGGAGGACTCAATTATTTTCTAAGTCTTTAAATAAAGTATCTTGAAAATGGGACCTTCATTAATCAATCTAAATATACTAAAGAAATTTTGAAAAGATTCAAAATAAATAAATATAAACCAAGACCTATACCTATGAGCATAAGAGTAAAACTTGACATATGAAAATGGAAAAAATATTTGTGAAAAGATTTATATAGACATGATAGGTAATCTGTTATATCTAACGACTTCTAGACTTGATATCATGATCTTGATGTGTGTATGTATTCGATTTCGATCTTACCTAAAAAAATTACACTTGAAGGCAATAAAATGCATATTCAATTATCTTGTAGGCATGATTAAAATTGGCTTGCAGTATTCAAAGTTTACCTTTTTTGATCTATTTGGATACTTCGATGTTGACTTTGCTGAGTGTAAAGTTGATCAGAAAAGCACAAGCAGCACATGCGATCTTCTTGGAAACTCCTTAATATCTTGGCACTCAAAGAAGTAAATCTGATTGCGCTTCTAACTGTTGAAGCTAAATATATAGCTGTCAGTAGCTGTTATGCACAAGTTTTATGGATGAAACAAACTTTGATTGATTATGATTTAAGATATGAAATTGTTTCAACTCGCTGTGATAACATAAGTGTTATAAATTTAATAAAATTCCGATTCAATACTCAATAACTAAGCATATTGAAATTAGACATCATTTCATTAGAGATCATGCTCTAAATAGAAACATCAACTTGGAATTTGTTGATACCAACAATTAAATTGATGATATTTTTGCAAAAACCTTGAGTGAGGATCACTTTGCACTTTATGAAGAGAATTGGGCATGATAAAAAATGATGAATTTTTAAATATTATAGAACCAAGTTGATCTAGAACTTGTTTTCGGGCTAAACAAGTTGTTGAATATGATACATGCATATATATATGATCTGTTTTTGGAATGATATGTTTTGTAACTACTGCATGTTTGCCATAAACTGGCTCAGCGGTCTCCCCCTCACCGACTTGCCCGTGTGCGTGTCAAGGGCACAGCCTAAGGGACAATTGCTTTTGTTTTGCCAAAAACATCGACTAGCTCGCCAGTGGATCAAGGATTTGGCTCATCGGTATGTGCTTAAGGGGTTTGTCAAGGGCTCGATCTAACCCTCAATTGACTTTGCGGCTTTGTTGTTTGAAATTTATTCGCACTGGCTCGCCAGTATATGATGCACCGACTTACTGGTACTAGATTTTTTTGCCATGCATATATATATACATATATGTTCCTCTCTCTCTCTCCTCACTCCTTTCTTCTCTCCCTCTTCTCTCTCCTTCACACGCTCTCTTTTTTTCTCTCATCTCTTTCTCTCTAAAATATTTTTACTTAAAATCTCTCTATCTCTCTCTCATCTTTATCTCTCTTCTCCATCATTTCCACCTCTCCCCACCATCTCTCTTCACCATTTCATCTTTTCCTGTCTCTCTCCAACGCCTCTCTTTCTCTCTCATTTGAATCTTTGAGTCATGCCTCTAAGAACTATCAAAGGTCGAGTACAACATTTGATGGGTTTTTGTTCCCCTCGAGGAAGCATTCAGATAGGTATGCTTTGTTCATATATCTTCCTCTTTATGTGGGTAGAAACTATAATATAGATGTATTACGGTTCTTTAGAATTCCTTAAATGACCGGAGTTGTTCTAAATAATATTTTGGATACCATGTCCTTTCCTATTGAAATAAATGAGGAGGCTGTTTATATTATTTTACTGCAATTTGACTAATTATGTATAAGATGGAGGTAATTTGGGCATTGGGATGGGGTATGGGTTCAATAGCTCAAGTTTTGTGTGACCTATATTGTATTCATATCTATATGGGAGGATGCTTGAGATATCACATCATTATGTTTGTAGCCTAATTGGTGTTGATGATATTGGAGTTAGGATGTCCAATACATTTGATGGTGCTTAGTATTATGAGGTGTTATTTCTATGTCTAAAATGGGTGCAAACTGGCTTAAATTGTGCAATCTATACTCTTCTCAGTTGTCTCTTAGGCGTTAGGTTCTTCATTTATTTTTAATAGATAATTATATACCATGCAAAGGAAAATAGGCCATAGTTACCCAGCAAGACTTGTGGCTTATGATCTATATTTTAAGAGGATATAATATTCACTTCTTTGATTTGATGTTTAGAACTTTCAAGAATGTGACCAATAAGCCTACTTAAGTTGTTTTAAGAGGAAGCAGGTTGATTACACAGTTATTAAGGAGTAAACGTATGGAATTTTGCTCTGAGACTCGTTCTATTTAGGTTCGTACCTTCTCCTTCAATACCATTAGCTCAGGGTCTTGGAAAAGGCAAGATAGGAGATGGATAAGAAAAAAGACTTTAGAGCCTTTAGTTGGTGGTGAAACTCTACTTCCTGGTTCAGGTATAGATATGAATTCTAATGATGATGAGTCTCCAGCTCCACCTACTGGTTCTTTAGCACCCAGTACCTCTATTTCCTCTTTGCAATAGCTATGGATCATATGGACACCAAATTTGGCACTATAAAGACCTAAATTTTAGATCTCCACTTAGATTTTCAGTCATTCAACTTTGATCACTTTTATAGTATTTATCTCCACTCACATTCTCATGTCTTATCTTGCCTCTTGTCTGACCCTTTATGTTTGCTTTATGTATAAAACTCTTTGTTTGGACCTTTAAGTGATTTTTTCATGTTGCTATGTTATATCAATTTCTTTATTGAATGTCTTACATGGTTGTTTAATATGACTATTTTTCTCTCCCTCTTTTTTTTTTTTTTTTTGTTTTTTTGCTTACTATCTTATATAAATCCTTTTGATGATGTCAAGGGGGGAGAATTACTGGTATAATTACGATGGAGAACTGGAGTCAAATGTACAAATAATAGATGATTAAATGGAGAATTATTGGTATGACTAAGGGAGAGATAATTGTATGCTTAATGCATTGATCTTAAGCTCTTTTATATGCTATTATTATTAAAAAAAAAATGGGGGAGCTTTCATCGAGGGAGAGTAAATGACAAATAGCATTTACATAGTTGTTTACCCTCAACAAAATGGGAAATTATTAAAATGAGTTATTTTATATATGATTTTGATGAGAGCAAAAGTTATTAAAAGATACTGTAAACACACTCACTTAAATATGATCAAGGAGATAAATGGATATATAGAAATCTATACCATGTGTATGTGTGTTGTGCTTTTTAAGCTTGCAGAGATAGCACTAGTGAATCAGTCCAATGAAACAAAGCACAAAGCAATCAAGCTCAACAATCCAAGGCATGACAAAAGTGCGAAGACGTAAAAGTTAGGGCACAACATGTGAGATCCATGGACCAGTGAGCCGATGGATAATTAATTCAACTGTTATATGCATTAATTATAGCCATCTGTCAAACGTTATCTCCAGCGAACATTTAAGTTTTTGAAGACTATAAATATGTTTTTCCTTGTAGATTTAGATAACTTTTTTTGAGAGCCTTTATTTATAAACAAACATTTCAAGAATTTTTTCTGATTCCTTGTTCTCTTGTTCATTATTTTGCAAATCTTTATAAGAAAGAGAAAATTAAATTAAAGTGCTCTATTCTCATCTTTGTAATTATCATAAGAATAAGAGAGCACTACAAAAGTGAAGGAATTATGTTATTTCCTGATAGTTGTAAACTTGCTCAACTTGAGCTTGTGTTTTTTGTGATAAATAAAATGGTTGTGAAATCATCAGTTGGAGACATTTGTGGATTGTGGAGAGTAGGAAGTGGGCTAAATTCCATGTTAAATCTAGGCTAAATTTTTCTATCCCTTTCTCCTTTATATTCCATATCATAATTTGTTTTGCAATATCCACTGATGTTAAAATATAATTTGATCTATTGCATGAAATAATCAATTCACCCCCTCTTGAGTATTCTTTAGTGTGTTTTCATGATGTGACTTTAATCATTGAGACATCCTTTAATTGGTTTGTTTGGATTGTCTGTTTTTCATCTGTATCTAGGGGTGTTCACGGTTCGGTTAACCGGTCCGTGGCTCTATTTTTTTATCCTAACCGTAATGATCGGATTTTCAATATCCTGATCCTAAACCAATCCATTATGAACGGTTAACCGCCTTAACGGTTAACCTTTTTTTTCGGTTAATTTTTTCGGTTTTCGGTTTTTAACCGTTTAATATAATGATTATGTAAAATTTACCGTTAAACATATTTTTCATATGTCCATTAAAAAATTTACCGTGAAAGGGCCCTTCAATTATTCGGCACGGGATGAAATGTTGGTCTCAGATTGATGATGTTTGCTCGATAATTACAGCCGCAGTATTAAACTTTGTAATTAAATGGAGACAAACCAAGTACATATATTAATCAGTTGGTCCGCAGTATTAAACTTTGTAATTAAATGGAGACAAATTATTATCGAGCAAACATCATCAATCACTGATATTAATCTTAATTATCAAGCAAACATCATCAATTACGGGATGAAATGTTCACGATGAAATAGTAATTTAAAAAAAAGAAAAAATAAATATAAACTTAGATCTCTTAATGCGATGTCATAGTTGTTGCCCATTTTTTGAGTTCAAAAAAGTAATTATATGGATATATTTTAAAAAAGTAATTATTTAGATATATTATAAATTATATATATTATAATTATGGATCGGTTAACCGAATCCGTCGGATTTTAGTATATAAAAACCGAAACCGAAACCGAAAACCGAAAAAATTAAAAATGGTAATCCTAAACCTAAATCGATAGATCGGTTAACCGTTTTTTTAGGATTTATTTTTCGGTTTCGGTTCGGTTATCCTAAACATTCGGTTTTTTTGCACACCCCTATCTGTATCTGTATCTTTTTTAAAATGATATGTGCAAAATATATCCGATTTACATCTAAATTTTATCTATATTTGTTTTATTTGATCTTTTGATGAGAACTGTCAACTTTTTTTTATCCATATCTATTTCTTGATAAATAATTTATTAGAAAAAAGTTTGAAAAAGTATCTGTATCTGCCGGAAAAAAGCCAAACAAACAGACCCAATATAACAATTTGGAGTTCATTAGTTATCTATAATTGTAGGTTCTTAATATAAAGCATTCTCATGATTGGTGATATCTTGAGAAATAATTAGCATTAAAAATAAAATTGTAGGGTACACATCACACTAAAGTAGACAATAAATTGGCATATGGAGTTTTGATTGTTATATTTAAGTGCTTAGGCTTGACAATTTAGTGTTTTCAAGTGCACAAGTTTTGCTAAGAATAGTTGAGAGTCGTCCAACTGTCTTAATAGCACATATTACCAAGCAAATTATCCATAAGTCCTCCCAAGATTTATGTCATTTATTTGGGTCCAATCACCTAACTTTAATATTCAATCTTATTGACAATCAAGCTTAAACTAATTTAATATTAAAAAAATTCAAAAAAAATAATAATAACTTTCAACATTTTGCTTCTAGGTCAAAATCCTATCATCAGGTTTTTAAGTTTTGGGGCACCTTCAGAAATGCAATCTAAACTAAAGACATTTACAGGTGCATTTGTGCATTTGTTGCATATTTGCCATGTGGCTCTATATAATGCACCTATAGCTCTAGAATCCAAAATAAATGTTTCCCTTTTATTTATCAAGCCCACAGGGCTAGGGTTTGCCCTTTATTATTTTGTTGTATTTTAAATTGTTTCTTTTTATTAAATGAAGTATGGTCAAACAATTAAAAGTTGAGGCATGTTTGCTTATTAATTGCGATAGATTTAAAAAAAAAAAAAACGATATAGTAAGTGTTAAGTGATATGACAAAAATATCTTTCATAATTATAAAGAACTTTGAGAATTTATCATTTAATCAATTATTTGACCATTAAAATAAATATAATTAATATATTAAATATTTCAGTAGTATGAATCTGATTTGATAAATAATCGATGAGATTGGTCTCGTTAAAAAATATGATAGGATTATATAATTTTTTTCATAATTTTATCATTTATGAAAAAAAATGCGAAAAAAAGTCATTATCCGACACTTTCTAAATATAAATATTTGTTGATTTTTATGAACTTCTACGGTTCCATTATAAACCACATCATTTAATCATAAAAATAAATATAATAATTAATATATTAAGTATTTTAATAGTGTAATTAAAATTAAATAGAAATTTGTTCTATTGCATTACCCACGAACTGGCTTCCTTCCGAAAATGATAGGAATATGATTTTTTTTTTTTCAAGTTATAATTTACTACAACTTTTGGAAAAGGGGAAAAATCAAATTCAGATTAATCCTAGCAGGAGGCTAAAGTTAGTCTGAAAGGACCCCTTATATTTTTATTTTTTGCCTTTGTCTGAAAGGACTTTGGCAAATGGAATATTGAACTTATGCCTGTCTCTATGACAGCCCCGATTTCTCTAGGGGAATTCAAAAATAATATAGATCAATAAATGGAAAAAAAAAAAAACGTTCCAAGATTAGCACAACCAATTAATCATACCTCGTTAGATCCACAGAACTGCAAGAAATGGCTTCTAAATAGCTCGATGGGAAAATCAGCGGGGCATGATTACACCAGCGCCATCAACTTGTTTATTCGCGTAAGGAAAATTATTCATTGATCTCCACCGAGTAACATAACGTGATAGTTCCTTAATAGGTGAAAAGCACTGAGACGACCATTTTTGCAGCAAAGGAAAGTCGATTGAATTGAATCCCATTTCTATATTTGCCGATGAAACCTTCAGGAGCAGAGAAAAAAGCAAATTCCGTATACAACTTAAATTAATAATGTCATATCTCCAATGCAGGGTTGGGAAATTTTGGTGATAAGGAAAATAGATATAAAAGGGTGATCGTCATGCTGCAGAGGATGGGACATACACATGTCCTTTCTCCTTTTCTTTCACCGGACAATGTTTTTTCCCCTTCCTATATAGATTCTACTGAATCTAAACATACGATGTGTGGATTCATCATCACTTGTTGTGCAAAAACTTGCCTTAATTGAAAATCAAATATATGTTATATGGTCTGGACGTCTGGTCAAAAATCCACTCAAACATCGATTTCTCATACCAATAATTTTCCCACATTTTCTAAATATAGTTTTCATTCGATTTTGGTTTAATATCATAAATGGCACCTAAATTTCAATGAATTATACAATTAAATACTTAAATTTTAAAATCAATCAATTTAATATCTAAAAAACTTTTCATCTATACCAACAATATCTCCATCTAGTTATTAAATTGATCAATTTCAAAGTTTATGTATTAAATTGATCATTTTTAAAAATCAGGTACTTAATTACATGTATTGCCAAAATTTAGGTACTATATGTGATATTAACTCTTCAGTTTTCAAAACTTTATTTCACCAAAGTTTTTCTTTATATTTTTCTTTTCCTTTTTTTTTTTGGTGCTAATAAAGGTAATATAAATAACTATCCTATCTATTTTGGATACTTTAGCCAATGAAGTTTTAACTTTTGTAATTTAGTATTTTAATTTTAAAGTAAAGTTCAATTTAGTATCTCCATTATATAAATACGTTAACAGATATTATATTGAGTTGTGAGGAAATACGCTTATTACTTCTTTTTCAAACATGTTAAAGTGGAATATCTTACAAATTAAAATCATGGAAGTTATGAAAGTTGCTGCTGGAAATAGGGAGACAATCTACTGATGTTGGGTACGTAAAGAAATTTACATGTAAATTTAATCTCAGCTCAACGTAAGGTTTTACTGTCCAACTTTGATGGTACAGTTACTTAGATTATATTTATCTCTTTTAGTGGAATAAAAATGGATTCAACCGGCATTATATTTAAAAAAAAATTAAAGTGGAAATTAATGGCATTTGGTTGGTAATTATTATATTTGGTGATACATAGTAATGAAAACTGTCTTATTGTACTCATAATATAGTAAATTAAGATCATATTTAGAAAAATTAGCAATATGACAACCATTATAAAGAGTGGCGATTGGTGATAGGTGAACGGTGAACGGTAAAACCAACAACAAGGGGTCTGTTTGGAATAGCTTTTTTCGCTAATATAGATACTTTTTAAATTTTTTTTAAATAAATTATTATTAATAAATAGATATAAATAAAAATAATTAATAGTTTTTATTAAAATGTTAAATAAATCAAATATAAATAAAAAATAAATATAAATCAGATATATTTAAATATATTATTTTGATATAAATAAAAATATAAATAAAAAACAAACAATTCAAACGGACCCGAAATATAAAGCTGAATTATCTGGACCATATAATAACATCATGGGATGGCAAAATATATATATAAAAACATGATGGTACGAAAGATATGACCAGACAAATTGACTTTCATGTGCCACATATTTCGATAGATACCTTTTCGTATAAATCCCTCGCAACATCGACCTTTTCAATTAGAAAAAGTAGCTTTAATATGATAGCATATATGGAGCAATTTGAAATTATTGGAAGAAATTCGAAATAGAAGTGAAAATCTCCGGCAGTCATTTGTTAAACTATAGCTTATTCTCACATGTTTCCGCCCATAAAAATAAATAAACAAAACAAAACAAAATCATAGCAAATTTTCTTCGTTGTTCTGTTTTGCTATAGCGAGACACAATCATTTCAGCAGATTATCACAATAATTAATTATTGGCTTTTCTTGGTTGATGGAGAATATAAAGATGCAACTTTGGGCCGTTATAAGCCAACTCTTAGGGTTTAGGATTGGGTTTAAAATATTTTTTATAATCATATAGGATTTAAAGTGAGGCTGTTAGTCATTATCATGATACGATAGGAAAATGATTTGTTAAAATATATTAAAATTAAAAATTAAATAAAAATTTAATTCAAAATCAAAAGAAAATCCTATAATTTTCATCACTCTTTTTCTCAACTCATATTAATTATGATGTAATCTTTGGAGATCAGCTCATAATTTTGTAAATATCTAGGTTAAATTAACATCCATAGCATATAGTATATTATAGTTTTTTATTATATTATGTGTATAAGATGAATTTTTACAAATAATATGTTAATTTTTTGTTTGAAAATGAGAGAGATTTATTATTTGAGTTAGAATAATTTTTTGTTTGGATTATATGTTTAAATTATTATCAATAAGGTCAAACGGGGCAGGACAAGTCGATTAATCATCATTTTGGATGGTTAACAATTTAGGAGTGTTCATGGTTCGGTTCGGTTCGGTTCGGTTTATGAGTCAAACTGAATCAAACAACATTTGAAACGATTCAGTTCAAACCCTTAATGACCTGAACTGCTTCAAATACGGTTCGGTTTGATTCACCCTTAAAAGCATTTAGCTATAATAAATAATATTAAGAGTCATTTGAGTTCCTAATAAAAAAAGATGTTTAAATTGAGGAACATGTTAAAGAGGTGTGCAAAGTATTAAAAACTTATCTTTTATATTGAGGAATTAAAAATTCATTCTATATTTTTTGAGACAAGTAAAAGATTGATTGTTTGTATTTATATAAAGTATATTATACAAAATATATGTATAGCATTTATATTTATAAATATATTACTGTGATTAAAAATGCAATTTATATCTCATAAGTTGGAACGAAATTACAATATCTCCAAATAAATCTACTTATTGAAATTACTCAATTCTCTTTCAAAGATGTATCTAACCACAAGAATAGTATTAGAATTTAAAATTGTGATTCCATTTTACATCTATTCTAACATACTACATTCGTACGTGATATTAGAGTAAAAAGGTACATGTGATCATAATATCTAAAGTTTAAGAATTATAAATAAATAAAATGACTTTTGTTTTTTATTTATTTTAATTTGAAGTGGTTCGGTTTGAATTTGAATAGCTTGATTCGGTTCAACTCATCGAAACAAACCGTAACGATTTAGACTCTTCCTAAACCAAACTATAAAATGAACTAAAATATAAAAGGACCGCCATTTTACGGTTCGATTTGTTTTAATGAACAGCGCTAGTTAACATACCTTTTTTGTATATACAAATTGAAAAGGTAGAAGACAATGAACTAATTTGTAAAATACCTTAATATACCTTTTTTGTACCTATAAATTGAAAAGGTAGAAGACAATGAACTAATTTGTAAAACACATTAACTTGTTCAAAGACTTAGATAAAACAATGTAAGAGGATATGCAATGGTAAGAGTTAATCTAGGGATAGCTGTAAATAAGCAAATACCTATTCGGACACCTATAGTAATTAGAGACATTCAAGTAATGTACTATAACTTTGTGTATAAAACAAAAGTATATTTTTGGGTGGTTAAGAACAATATTAACAAATAACTAGTCTATAAGAAGTATGTATTTTCAACGATAAAATTTCTTTTAACGGAAAGAATGAAATCCTTGAGAAAATACTTTTACAGTTAGAGTAATTTGGTAAAGAACACCCCTTTTGTCCTCTTTTAAACAAGAAAACCATAACCCTTTTGTTATCTTTACTTAATTGTCAAAGAAAAGGGTTGATCCGTTCTCCCTCTCAAACCTTCAAATTCACATCCTCTCTTCTCTCCTTCATTTGGATTCTCATCCACTTACTATTTAAGGTAAACCATTTTCCATTTTGCTAGTCTTTGTTTTTCATGCATCTTATGGTATTCCTAAGTGAGAAATCTCGATAGATTTAGGTTAAATTAGTACGACGTGTGCATGTTGATGATCAATAATGCAAAGCTTAATAAGTATTGGTTCTTGGATTGTATTAAATCCCATAGAGTTCATAAATTGCAAAGGAAATTCCATGTCAAGCAAAGTTTTTTTTTTTTTTTTTTACCATCACAATGAGGAAGGGGGGATTCGAACCTTGTACTTTTCACTTGAGAGACTAGAAAATGCCACTAGACTACAATATCATTGGCTAAGGCAAGCAAAGATTGAGTTGTTACTTGATGGTTTGATTCACATTAGTAAGAAGTGCAAATCCAATTGTGATGATTTATCCTCAATTGCTATGTTTAATCCCATTCCCTTAATTTTTTTTCTCTATAGGATTTGATTATTTAGGTTAGATTCATGATAATTTGAATATTGATCTTTAATTGAAAACTCTACTTTGGAATCTTCCATGCATTGTTTATTTTAAACTTTAAAACTAATGTAAAAGATTCTTGTTGTTGAGGTGTGTTATGAAGAGACATTAATAATTCCCAAGGATATATTTTGTTAGCATTAAATTAGTGACTAGATAGTTAAATCTTGGAAATTCATTTGGAGTTGTCCTTGTCAACCCAATTATTTTGACAAAAGCATATTTCAAACAACTAGAGTTGTGGTCGACTTTTATTGAATTAGATAAATTCAATCAACCAAGAATGTTTAAGTTTGTGGAAAAAACCTGGATGTCTTGATCAAGCAAAATGTTACTCCTTTATTTTCCTTCTGACTCCTTAACTTAAACAAGTTACTCATAATTGCGCATCAGATTTAGAATATAACTTTGCCTAGTTAAATTGCAGGAGCGTAAACTAAATAGAATTTATAAGTTGTAACCCATTAATTATCATTAAGATTCTAATACATTGTTGTATGTTGATATTCAAGAGTTAGTTTTTTTTATTGGTCATAATGGTGTCAACTGAGCTAAATCTAGGTACGCGATTGGGATTTCTAATGGCAACTATAGACTAGTTGCTCTATCATATTAAGTTGTGTGGTGATCCGAAGTGATGCAATAGGTTAGATATTGACGTTGTCTTGTGCTTGAGTTGTGTGTCAATGGGCCACTGACTAGAGAGATTAAGATACGAATTAATTTGCTGAAAGGAGATGCACTCATGCCATGGCTTCTGTCTTTAGGGGTTATGGGTTGCTCTAAGTCTTAAGGACATTAAGACTATTTTGCTTACTTTTTTATTGCTTATTGCATTAGAATTAAATAGGCATGTGAATTTGTGTCATTTGAGTGTATTTGTAGTGATTACATACTTGACTTTGGCTTACCCTTTATGATGCTAATATATAGATGGATTTAGCAAATAGGTCAATTTGCAATAGTTAAGAAATTTAAAAGACTTAATTGTTTATATTTACGAAGTCCTAATTTGTTATAAATAAGAGATTTTGGTATAAGAAGTGGAAGAATATTTTATTGTATATTCACAAAATTATCACATCCTTCCGCATGGAGCATTACGGTTCGATTACATCCTTGGAATGATTTTATCATAGAATATAGACATCCTAATAGCAGTCTCATGGGTCGGATTTGGGTCAAATCACTTATAGGAAAGATGCATGATCCACCTTGAATCTTGCATAAAGTTGTAAGTTTGTTCAAAAAATTATAGGTGTGGTAAGTTATAGATATGACAGGTTATGCATAAAAGTTATATATTGTAGGTTGAAAAAGTGATAGGTATGATATGTAAGTGACTTAACTTAAATAGGTCCTCCGTCTCATTTGTGATAACAATTTATTTGCACGTCGTAAAGGTCCTAATTACTGCAATTTTTACAACTGAAATATCTCCAATTTCAGGTCTACGCAATACACTAGCGTAAAATTATGCTAACTCAGTACTATCTCAAATACGTAAAATCACAAATTAAATAAACTCGTGACTATTTCAATCCTTTTGGTAAATGGATGAGCTGCCTTTCTTGACTTGCAATCTTTATGTTACCGTACATGGTAGCTGGATTATCACGGAATCAAAGCATGTTCCTCTCAGACTCAGTCAAAGAAATTGTGCATCATTTCCGAGTAAAAAGGTAGCATACGTGTTTTCACTGAGAATTTGACAATTGAAGAACACTGCATAACACAAAATCAAAAAGATACATGGAAAGGAAAAAGGGTAGTAAAATAAAATCAACCAAAAAAATAGTCATGACAATGCTGAGTGTTTGATGGAGTATATTATCTCAATTTTTTTTTGAAAAAAAAAAAAAAGAAATTACACTGAAGCTGAACACATTAGTCTAAGTTATTTCCAAAACTAAGGTGCATAATAAATTTAAGAGGTCATGGGAGATTGAATAACTATAAATATCATTTGAAAGGTCATGGGAGATCAAATAACAATAAATATCATTTGAAATTCAATGTGATTATCATTTTCGATTTAGCTATGATTCTTCTTAAAGCTTTTGTATCAACTCTGTCCAATCCCCTAGCTACATGTTTTTTACACATTTTTTCATCTTTTACGGTAATAGATTCATAGATTCATTATTAATCACAAATCTTTTATTTTTTTCTACTATCCATAGAATCATCTCTACTAGACCCCCTAATCTAAAATTGACTTATGTAAACCCTCTCACTAGAGAATAAAATAGGTTATTACAATATATGATGCTACAAAAGCAGCTAATCTCCACCAACATTCCTCCCTTAAGATATGTTTGCCACCATCCTACAAGTACTAAATCCAAGGGACATGTTTCAGATGGTGTTGGTCCACCTCCTTCTGTAAATACACTTTTGGCATGCAAGGCCAAGGTTTCATGAGACCATCTCAACTAATCTTATCAAACTCTCTATGCATATCAGCTGATAGCTTGATACCCTCAATCTGAGTAATTAATTGAGACAAATATAATTTATTATATTCTCATTCTTTTATGCTTGTTGTATTCTCATTCTCTTGCATCCTTCATTGGCATGAACATTAAAGTACCTCCACCCTTAGCTTGTTGCTTATGTAACCTACTTTGCTCACAGTGTTAGAAGATCCATTGAAACAATCTAGGATATCCTAAAGAGAGCATATACTAACACGTTCTATTACTCTTACTATCATCAATCAATTGGTACCAAGATTCTATCTCTATGAGTCAATTTACAACGATATGTTTTAGTTTAAGGAATTTGCCATATGAGGTTAATGTTAGTTTGTTGATAAATTTTAAAATAAGCGATTATTATTATTATTTACCTAGGACTCTATATGCAGGGACAAATGCATAATCATACAAGTAAGTGGTAGATTTACCTTAATCAAGTCAATATTAGAATAATTGGCTGGAAAGTATTTGCTTGTTATTACAATTATATTGCATTTTATATCATAGAAGGATCTCATTAATGATTATACCCACAATTTTTTTTTTAAAATTAACAGGATGGAATTATTTTTTAATGAAATGATTAAGGGTGCTCAATACACTTCATATGAGGCTGAAAAAAATTACCTTTACATTATAGAATATATTTTAACTAAAATTTAACTATTAATTTAATATATATATATATATATAATTAATACACAAAATTTGTGTAAATTTTGTTTTCAACAAAAATATATTAGATAAATATTTAAACTACATATTGCAAGTACAACAAAAGAGCAAATTGACATAAATCTAGATAATCTTTGATTTCTTTATTTCATGACAGCTTTACAAAATTATTTTATTAGCCATGTTGCAAAAAAAATATCATTATAAATATAAGGTATTTGATATTAAATCATTTGATACTCATATTCATTTTCATAATATTAATTGTAACATAAAATTATTTTGATAGCATTTATTCATATTTTGTAGTAATATGGGTGATGTAATTATGTATCATATACTACTAACAAAAAAAAAGGTAATTTTAAAGAATTTATTTAATTAAATATAATATTGTAATAAATGTATTCAATATTAATGGAAACAAAAAAATAAAATGCTTAAAAAAAGAAAAAAGAATATTATTCAAGTAATAAATGAATCAAGATAGGATGAAATAAGCAGTCTAAAATAGAGATTATTTTCTTCATAATGATGTTTTTATAATTAAATATTAAAATATTATTATTATTTTCCTTTTTCCTTATTATTTTAGGAGACATGGTGACATTCCTTTGTGGACATTTGATCTCAAAATATGTACCTAGTATTTTGTTGAACTTTTGTATCCCAACTCTTTATTTATTAATCCTCTTGTGTGTTAATTGGTGTTTTTTTTCCCCCTTAACTTCTTCTTTTTTCTATGGAAGGAAATTCATTTTTCTGTAAACGACAAAATTAAAAAAAAAATCCCATTATAATTGTAACTACTATTATATGCTAAGAAAACCCAGAGCAAATAAAATAAAATAAAGGCCTAGAAGTCAACAAAACATTGGGAAGGGCCGAAAATAATTAAGAAAAAAATAAAGTTCTCTTGATAAAGTCATTCTTTATTGGAAGCCGCATTTCCATCTTTATTCTTTACATTCCCAATAGCACTAACTAACGTTGCTGAAATCACTACAAATAGTATACATACACGATACATAAAACTGAAAACCCTAGTAAAATATCTCAATCTCACATCAAGGCATGAACAGCTTGTCGCCACATTTGCAACGCCAAGCCTCGGGATAATACTCTAGCGGTATGCTTGTTCCGGGTGGGATTGGCACGTGAACAGGCTCGCACGGGGAACACCTGCCGCACTTGTTGGACCTACATGTTGGTGGGGAGGACCCCGGCCCTCCCAGCAGCTGCCGGTGACTCATCACCACAACTGATGCTCCCATCAGGCCATTTTCTCTTTGAGGTTCTCGGATCTCCTCACCTTGTCCCCGACAACCTATGATATACAAATAAATGAAAATCATAAAAAAGAATTCCTTAACAAATATTTCAAAAAGTTAGGAGCTTATCCTTAGTCTTAGTAAAGCTAACTCGTTTAAGAAAAATACTCAATATGTGATATATACAGCTAGCTAGTATTACCCATTGAACCCTTTCTCCACGACATGCCCATGTGAACGAATTAGCTGGGGCCTTATCGTCAGTATTATATGAATCTGGGAATAATTAAGATATATGGTCTATTTTTCTCTGATTTTATGTATAACATAATTTAAAAAATTGCAAATAATAAGATCCTAAATTTATATATAAAATAAAAATACTGGTAAATTCCTAAAACTTCAAAGTTGTAAAAAAAAGTTAGAAAATTGCATTGGCGTAAAAATTTAGTAATTCAAAGTATGTTTTGATAAATTTGAGTGTGTTATTTACTGTATATTTAATACATAGACTATTTGCTAATTTATTAAATTTTAATGGTTATATAACTATTAATAACATAGACAATTACTTTTGTCTGTGCTGAAATATATAAGACTTTAGACAACACCAAAACGGCATAGAGTTTGTCAAACTATGGTAAAAATTTCAGCTTTCTTTCTCCTAAAATTTTGCCTAGTTCCAAGAAAGTTTTCATATAATTGAGAAAGAAAAGGTCGCTTTTTTTCAATGCTTAGAGTTACAAACTTACAAACACATGTAAGTATCATATAAATGGCTGAGTGGGGTTAATGACTAAAGAGAAAAAGATAAGATCTTGTCTGGCTAATAACAAGCAGTCATCAAACCTACTAGACAACATAAAATCGACACAAATTTGTCAAACTATGGTAAAATTTTGAGTTATCTCACTCTCTAAATTTTTCCTATTTTTGAGCATAACTGAGAGAAAGAAAAGACCATTCCTTCCCAGTTCCATATAGTTAAGAGTAACAACCAACAAACCGTCAAATACATGTGAGTATCACATAAAATGTTTACCTAGGCTTGTGAGGGTTATTGCTGTTAATAAGGTTGCGAAGAGTATGAAAGTGGATACTCAGCGACTATTGACAACCTGCCGTGGTGGGGCGCTGGTGGAGTGCGCCCATTAGCCGGGTTCAAGCAGCGTGACGATGGTCGTTATTATTACTTTTTTTTCTAAGATTGACTCTGTGGCAGAAAGATGAGATTTGAAGCTGAGGGAGGGAGGAAGGGAGGGAGGGAGGGAGACAGGAGCCACGCCACGGTCTGTGCTTACAGTGGCAGAGGAAAACAGTATGCTTTTCTGCGCGCAAACGTGTGTTTATTGTCCAAGTCAAAGAAGCATTTCAGAATAAAGTTTTTTTTTTTTTTTTCTTTTCTCTTTTTTGTTTTTTGCTATAACGGAGTAGCATGTATGGCACATGAAGATTTTTATATTTTTTTACGTTCAAAGCAGGTGCTAGAAATTTAATATCCAGAATCTATTCCATAATATTAATATCCACATGTTAAAGTAGGATATAAGGGATGTCACATGGCTTTTTTTTTTTTTTTCCCATAAGAGATTAATAATATGAAAATAATGATTAATAAATCCTGGAGGGTGGGAGTTTAGTGAACTGGTGGAGATCATGGTTGAGGCAACTTTTACAGTTAAAAGATGTTGTCTTGTTTTTCCGTAGATGTTGTGGAATTTTAATTAAAAAATAGGGAAAACGTTGAATTTGCTATCCGAACTTTAGTAAAAAATTTAATTAGCTATCTAAATTTTAAAAAGTTTAATTTATCTGTCTATGTGGTTTTATTAACCAATAATAGGCCGACAAGTGTCACAAGCATTGACCAAAAAATAAAAAGGTGAATAGAGAGAAGAAAGAAGAATAAGAAGATTCAATCTTTGAATGCAAATCTAGACGGGTTCATCAATGGCGGACTCTAGTCCAATCTAATCTGACTTCTTGGCCAAGATGTCAACTCCTGGAGAATTCTCCCCATTGCATGCCGTCGCATCTCTTGCACATCTAACCCAAGCGCCTCCTTTTTAACGCTCAAATCCTCTCTCCATCATAGTGAACAAGCAGTTCCGTCCGTGGACACCTTGCCTCCATTAAGAGGTGAAAACCCACCAAAAGCACATCGCAGTCGTCGTTGACAAATGACTTTGCTCTTGATAATGAAATCAACAACGAGAATGATGGCGACAAGGAGGCTTGAAAAGTCTCCACCACTATTGAAGAATTACAAAGAAGCTTTCCCATTATTAAATCTAAATATAACTTTATTCTTAAAGATTGGTTATGGAGGATGGTGTTGGCTTGTTTAGTAAAGGAGGTTTGGTAAAGGCGACTAGGTTTCAGTTTGGTGATGGAGCTTGAAAGTCGATGGCCTTTGTTGTGAGACAGACGTGGCTGTGAAGATGTTACAAGGTGGTGCTATTGGTTTCCCATCTACCATGGTGAGTTATGAAGTTGTCGTTGTCTAAAGAGAGAAAATTAGAGAGAAGGAAGATTTTAAGAAGAAGATGACTCTATCTCTCTTTGTTCACGTTCTTTTTTAACGCCTTTGACACTTGTCGACCTATTATTGGTTAATAAAGCCACATAGACAGACGGAGTTAACAGAGGTAGTGATTATGCCAATGAAAAGTTTAATTAGGCATTAAATTGAACTTTTTAAAGTTTAGGTACCTAATTGAACTTTTTGCTAAAGTTCAAGTACCAAATTTGACATTTTTCCTCAAAAATAACAAAAAATGTAAGGAAAAGGAACTTTAATTTTAATGGTGATATTGGAATCACTTATGAGAAAGTTGTGTTAGATCAATAAGAAAAGGAGGAGATTAAGAAGACATCCCTAAACCCATAGTATAAGTAAGATTCCAAAAGGCTTCAATGCAATATATTTTTGCTATTAGGTTTTCTCACTTGATAATATTTATTAATGGGTTTTCTCATTTGATGGGTGGAGGGAGAAAGGTGGATTGTGAAAATTGCCAATTGTCAAAGCAAGATTCCAAAAGCTATCAATAGTAAAAGCAAGATTCTAAAAAGGATTCAATGCAATATATATTATTAGGCTTTCATACCTGATAATATTTACTCTTGAATTTTCTCACTTGATTAGAGGAGAAAGACAGATGGATTATAAAAAATATCAATTGTGCAAGAAGGAGACCACCTTAATCCTTATTTATATTTCTTAGTATTTTATTTCATTGTGTTCATTATGTGAAATAAAACTATCTATACATAAAAGCCTATATTCAAAGTCCATATAATGATTGAAGAGCTCTTCCCACCAATAATCAAAATATCATTTCTATTTAATGGGCTTAATTACTCAACTTAATTAGATGTTACAATATACAATTAATTGATATGACAGCACATAAAATTACTATAGTCCTACTAAGACCACATATATCACTTAATAATTGTATGTTATAAAATCTATAACGCCTTAAACTGAAGGCGTTGTTAGCTCACCACATATTCTCACTAGAGATTGACACATTAAGGCTATGATTCCTCAAAACCACAATTATAACATAAAATAACTTCCATATCTCAAGTATAAGGACACTTCCAAATAGTTATCTCATAATAAAAATTTCATACCAACTAGGTTGGCTTAAACAAAACGCCAACATACAATTTATCTTAAAAAAAATTAAAAAAATCATAAAACATAAAAATAAATATTCAAAACTCCAATAATCATCATAACTTCTTCGACTTTAAATATCTTCCACACTAGATATCTAATAGTCAGCAAATAGTCAACTCTATTATCATCATCCGCGTGATCTACCTCAACATCATATCTAGATAAATCGAAAACTACTAGATCATCACTTGTTCTTGGAAAAATTAAAAGAGTGAGCACAAAGGCTCAATACGCCATACCACAAATACATGCGCATAAGTAAACAACATATAAATTCACAAGCATCATCATATGCAACAATTATAGATTATTATCTTTAATTAACCAAGCAAATAACACAGTTTAGAACCATTAGCCATTAGTTCTAAACCCAGAGGAACTTATGACTTCACAAAAATAATCAATATAGAAAATAACATATAATACATTAGTGTTAGGTACTTCCTACGCATACTGGATATCGTACTTGTACCACTCCTAGACTACTTGAATCATTTCTATGCATAACTCCATTCGGGATAATCACATACAGATCATTAGGGCGCCTAGCCAAAAACAAGCAACAAACCAATTAATGTTAGATATCATCAAGTTTGTTTATAGATTCTAAGCCTACAATCACAAACAGCAAACAAGGTAAGGACGTACTTGTAACAATTCTTGAAATAGAAAACGTAATTTCATCAAAACACCTTATCACATAAGCAAGACTATCTCAAAACTTGTTTTCACAAAATAATCATATTCCTACTATCATCTAAACCCTAAACTCAAAAGAATTACAATTCCTAGATTCATATATACCTTTCTCCTTTTGATTGTAAAACCACAGAATCTCCGAACACAAACTTAGGGTTTTCCTCCAAAATTTCTCCAAAATTTTGACTCCCTTCAACATCAATAAGAAATTCAAAAAGATCACACTTTTAGATCATCAAAAGGATTAAAAAGATCACCTTATCTATATATTGATTCTTTTTCCTCCTTGATTGCAGAACACGAAATCTCCAACAAGAAACTTAGGTTTTCTCCAAAACTCTTCCAAGATTAATTCTCTTCAAAACCAATAAGAAAACTTAGGAAGAGATCATTCTTTTAGATCACCAAAAGGTTGAAAATAACTAACTTACCTAGCTCTTGGATCTTGATGTCCCTTGAAACAAAGATCGTGGGTTAAAGAGATCTCTTAGGGTTTTCTATAGCCTAGGATAGGGTTTGAGAAAAGAAAACATAGGTTAGACTATATATAGAACTTGGAAATATTTACAATTTCGTGTATGAAGGCTGGCAGCATAGGAAAGAAAATCGACGGCCTAGACCAAACATTAGTGGCTTAAAACTTAATAGACGAAACTATGGCTAAGATAGCCGGCACCAACGCCAGCGACATATGATCCAAGACTGGCAACATAATTGCCAAGGTTGGTGGCCTATAAGGTGGTGTACAACTGCGTTTTCTTGTCCTCACTCACGTGTTTGCCATTTGACATAACGTGTATATATGTATATATATATATATATATATATATTAGGATAGATCATAAAACCCTCTTATTTTTTCAACAAATGACACTTTTGCCCTTCATTATGAATTATTTATTTATATATTACAAAATCCTTATGAGCATAACCTATCTTTTATGTCTATAGTGAGTCTTATCTTCAAAAAATCTAGTCTACTAATCATGTCAATATAAGACCAAAGTGATCATTGTCAAATTGTCATGACAATAGTAAATGGCCAATGATAGTGGTATAATTAACTATAAGGTCAAATATGGATGTGTAGTATGTACATTATATGCAATGTCATTCTTACCATGCCTATTTCCAATAATTTATGTTTTAAAACTCATAAGTCATAACACTCCTTATTTTATGTATAACTGTAAAAATAATATATATAACTTAATTTTAAAAATTCAAAAGCAACCTTATATAGGTTAATTATAAAATAGAATGCAAATGAACATCAACCAACAGAAAAAAAAAAAGATCTCACACTAAAATGTCACGTATCAAAATTTATAACATATATATGAGCAAAATGCTCATGAAATAGTTTTGGTTGCCAGCCCTTCCATCATTGGATTACTAACATGTGCAATAATCACTCTTTAATAATAAGAAAAAACTTTATGCTGATATTGAAGAATTCTTATTATTCTTCAAATATAGTTTAGCAATCATATTATCATAATAAATCCTTAATGGTATTTCAATTCCATCTACAATTTGCAGCCTACATGATATCACAACCATACTTCCTAGTTTGACAATTCATAACAAGCAACAAATTATGTCTCCATGGTGGAAGATTTAAGTATTTGGTTAAACACCTTTTCTTGATAGAGCACCACCAGTCATTATGAAATCACAACCTAGAGTTCCTTTTTGGGATCAAAGCATCCAATAAAATTGGTGTCAAGATACCCCAGCCTTTATATGCTCAAATCTTTGTATGTTGGTACCTAAAATACACATCCTTGTGGAAAAATATTCAATAGGTAATATAAGCTACATGTATATATATGTGGTAGGTAACTACTAATTGTACCTTAATAGATGGATCAAATAATGAGTAATATTTAAATTAATTATTATTTGTACGAGCACGCATTAAAAACCCATTAGGTGGCATTAATACCATCGGCAGAGTGGGTCAAGAAATTAAGAAGAAACGGTTTTTGCTTATCTCGTCCGACCGGTCAAGAAAAGGCATCAAACACATAACTAGTGATTGTTGGTATGAATGGTATGTGCATGTCCAATTTCTATCAAAATGCACATGTGTGCATGCTTGTGTATTAATATGGTAAGGTTGCTCATTATGGAATTGCATGCCCCTTGAAAGAGAGATCCTTTTTCCTCTGTTTTTCAATAAGCGCTGGATTTACGTCTTTTTAAATCCATTTTAGAATTTCTTCGGGAGAATAAGAATTCTTTATTTAATCATACCACATCATTTTATAAATAAAAGGTTTTTCTTTCGAAACCAAAAAAAAAAAAAAAAAAGATTTGACTAATATATGTTGTGGAATTTCAAAGTAGAAATGTTTTTTGGATGGATGACTTTTCTATTTGAATCCCAATTTTTTTTTTATTTATTTGAATTCTTAACGTTTTCGATGGTTGATAAAATAAGGCTTTTATTAGTATTGCTAGCTTTTCCATTTTTAAGTGATACATAGCTGCACCTCATTTATTTGTATAGTTAATTCAAATAGATAACATAATTAATAAATATAAAATAATTAAAATATTATAGAAAAAAACCAGTAAAGCAGAGTAAAGGAAAACGCCAAATTCTGAAAAGATAAAATTTTCGATAGAGGGATGAATCCGTGTTTGGCTTGGATTTTTTTTTTTTTTTTCTCAAGATTCTTAATTTTAATAAGGGTTTTTTTTTTCGAATCCGGTCCAGAAAAAAAAAAAAAAAGAAAAAGAAGATATAGGAGTCAATGGACAAAGTAGTGAAACGTTAAATAAAAAATTGTACTTTTCCCAACTTCAAAAAATAAAATAAAAAATTTAGTTACTTTCTTACATAAAATGAGTAATAAAACTTGATGATTTGTGAAAATTGTTTGTTTTCTCCCGTAAGTTCATATGAGGTACTAATAGAACCCTAGATGTATTTTTAACAAGGGAAGTCCTTCCGTGCTTTATATTAATGTAATTGAAAAAAATTTTAAGTCAATTTATACAACTCCTTGAATTTATAATCTTATAAGATTTTTTTTAATTAAAACAAATGTAAAGTTATTTAAGTGTTGGATTATATAAGTAATAATTTTACTACTTATGTATAATTTTATACATTTCAATTATTGATAAAAACCAACAAATTTGATAATACCCGAACCTAAGATCTACCTGACTAAAGATCCATTTTCACTCGCTTGTCTACTCCAGTTGTATAACCAACATGGGTTTAGCACTTAGAGGACAAAAAAAAGACCTCAGCGAGTATTACATGTTATGTTATGTATACATATACATAGTATATACTACTTATTAAATATTTTTCCATGGAGACACAGAAAATGAGAGAAAACGTACCCATAATTTGAGGATACGTAACATAGAAGAATACGTAAGTTGAAGCGTTTTGTTATTTTCTTGGACGTACAACGTCCGAGGGTTAAAATACTGAAAAGAAGAGATATTATTGCTGCCCCGTTATCCTGGATGGAAAGCAACGGCACCCGTGGGCCGTGGGATATGTGTACGGAAAATAACATAAGTGCTCTCAGTTCTGTCATATACAGTGAAGGAAAAGACGAATACTGGAAACTGGAAAGCCACCACTCGCTATTTATTGCTCCCTCTTGTGAGTGTAGTCATAGAAAATAATCTAAAGGACAATGCAGAATTTGCTATGATAACGATGAAAGAAAGAAAGTTGAAAGTTAATCGGAAAGTAAGCTCGATCGGTATCTGCTTCAATCATCATCTTCATTATCATTTAATCAGAAGTTTGGGATTCTTTCCAAGGATCCATAATGATTTGCCGCAACTCTATGTTTCCCTCGCAGGAATTTTTGTTTTGAGAGGAAGGAGATGAAAAATGGAGGGGTTAATTTCATTTATTGTCTCTGAAATTTTTTTATATAACATTTTATATTAAAATAAAATTTTAGTTTACATAAATACTTAAATTTTTTAAACTTTTGACGAGTGTTATTACGTGTATTCTCTATTCTATGTGGTGCATTCTCTTTCTTAATTGCATAAAACTTTTTTATCTCTTCTATATTTCATTAACATATGTACCTTTTTACCTTCTCTCTCATAATTAATTTCTTTTCTCCCTCATTTGATTAATTTTGAATTTTTTTAATAGGTAAGTTTTATTTATAAGATCTAAACTTTTTCATTTGAAACGGAATAGTACCTAAAATAAATTTTATACTAAAAAAATATTTAAATTTTTTAAAAATTTCACCTAAAGCAATTTTGGATGGAATCCACCCATTTTTCCTTCCATTTGCTGATATGGCAAGCATGCCTAATTAAAATATTATTTTTATGTCCTACTTGGCTATTATTTTTTCCTTTGCCTTTTCTCTCCTCTCTTTTTGGATAAGTTTTATTCATAATATTAAACCTTTTCGTTTGTAACGAAATTGTTCCTAAAAAAAATTGTACTAAGAAAGTACATAAACTTTTTAAAAGTTTCACCTAAAGTACATTTGTTAAAATGCTAACATGACTGGCAAACATGAATAAAAAAATATTTTTTTGTTCACATTAGCAATTATTTTGGCTTTCCCTCTCTCTCTCCCCTACACCTCCCCCTTCTTCCTCTTTCCTCATTCTTCTCTCTCTCTCACTCCGACACCTCTCTCTAAACCAAACACACACAATCACCATCACCATTCTACGAACAACCACCTTGGTACACCACCATCGTAACATTGACGACATGACAATACCCCAACTAACCTTCTCTACATCTCGACCACCTCAATACTACCACCATTCTATGAGACCACACCTATGAACTACCAAGCCAGCCATTCACGACCATCGAATTAAGCCCCAAACCATCACCCACTCAACAAACACAACGACCCAAACTCCTCCATTTCTAACCTCAAAACTGCCATCACATCAAACACTATCATCGCCAGCCACTTCACCATTGCATGAAACCCATTTGACCACCTAACATATTCTCCCCAATCAAATATTCCCTCACCGAACCCAATGCCTACAAGCCCTAACAGATACACCAACCACCATCACCCTTGCCTTCAACCATTAACATTGCACCAAACACAAAAACCAAATTAAACCATTACTACCCTTCATTAAAACCACCATTCTAACCACTGCAACCTCTAAAAACGAACCTAAACCCATGCACCACACTAGTCCCATATGAACCCCTAGCAACACACATCACCCAAGCCTACCCGATCCGTGTTTGGAATGTGAAGTTTAGGACATGCTTTAAGGTCTTCCCACACATTTGATTTTTTTTTTTTAATTTTGGTGGAATTAATTTGGTATGCTCCCAACCAGAGATTGATTAATGAAAATATCATTGATAGTGACTTTTGCAAATGACGAAAATTTTTTATTTAGTAGTGGTTCCTTATTTGATGTAAATTAATGGTAGTAGTGGTAGTAGTGTTGATGGTGGCAATTGTAATGTTTGTGTTGGGGGGTGTATGTGAGTGAGTGAGTGAGAGAGAGAAGAGAGAGAAGAAAGAGAAGAGAAAGTCATAATAAAAAAACTACCAATGTGGATGAAAAATAATTTTTTAATCATTTTTACTTGCCACATCAACCTTTTAAAAAAAAATTAACAAATTCCCTCCAAAGGTACTTTAGGTGAAACTTTAAAAAAGTTAAGATATTTTCTTAGTACAAAAATTTTTTTAGATACAATTCTGTTACAAACGAAAATGTTTAGGTATCATGAATGAAACTTACCTCATTTTCTTCTTCAAATAAAAAAAAAAATTGAATTAAACACAACCACCATCTTCCATGGCTCTTTAATGAAATTTGAATCAAAATGAGGAAATCTCAATCGAACCTACATTAGTTAAGCCATAACATGAAGATTAAGCAGCAACACAATCTTCTTCTTGAAGAACACCTCTCTCTCTCTTTGGCCCATTCTATCTCTAAATTCTATGCCAATCATCATCTTCACCATCAACTTCTATCCAAACCCATACTTGTTGCAAAAACTTGTCAAATTAACTCACTAAAACCTTACTTCACGTTGGGTGTCGAATCCAACAAAAATAATAATTTATAATCAACCTGCTTTAAATATTTGTAAATAGAGTGAGCAGGATCGTCTCCACAGGGACTGGTAAAATTCTCAAGTTTCTATCGAGATTAAGAAGAGAAAAAGAAAAATAAAATAAGGGGTTTTTGAAATCACACGATTAAAATAAACCTATATCTAATTAACAAGAATTTCTATATTAAAAAGATTATCTAGCCTAGGTTTTTACAATTCAATTCCGAGGATTGATCCTTGAGTCAATGATTATTATTCCTATTTTGAATAGGTTAGTTATAATTTTCAACAAGCTCTGAAAATCAATCTCTTTTTATATTAAATAACCAAGATAAATCTTTGATTATTCCTAATCGAATAGACAACCCTAAACACGCTCTTAAGGTTTAATCTATCAATTGCATTAGAAGTTAGAGAGACCTAACCCTAATCAACAATCTCATAGAGCATGGTTATTTAGAATAGATTATATTTCATCAACAACAACAAATAATCATCTATTTACGACTATTGTGTTGTTTCATCACTTTATATTAGGAGATTCATACAATTACGGATATGAGTCCTAATTGATTGACTATTGTTTGTTATCTAATACAACCGGATCCAAAGTTATATCAATAATAGACAAACAATCACAAATAAATCTGATGAAATATAAATATTCAAAATAGAGAACAATGAAATCAAACCACTTTGGTCTCACAATCCATCTTGAATTGATTTGCAATAATCCCTTTGGCTAGATTTGGAGTTTAGCCACTCATGACCCTTAGAATTCTCTCTAGGGTTTTCTTACAAAATTGTATCTAAAATATGGAATGAATGAATCCTCCTGAAAGAAACCCTAAATAATATATAAATACAAGTTTGGAAGTTATGGAATTCGTAGGGACAAAGGCTGGATCCGTTTAGATCATGAATTGACCGGCCTAAATGCTTAATGGCTTTTCATTTACCCAGCCGTTACAAGAAGGCTGGCGAAATTCCCAAGATGGCCGGCGGCCTACATAGATACGCTGCCGGCGTTTCTGGTTTGTCAACATGTCCAAAATGATGATGGCCGACGGCCATCATACTTACGCTGCCGGCCTTTCATGTTGAACCAATTCGCCCAGAATGGTCATGGCCGGCGGCTTACTTGTTCTCTTGGCCGGCCTACTTTGCTGACTTTTGCTCCTTGTATATATTTTACTCCAATCTTGTATTATTTGCTCTAATTGACTTCAAATTCCTAAAAATTATATAAAACACAAATAAGTACCAATTCCAAATAATTTCTATAAAATTAATAACAAATTAATCTAATTTATTCCCAAGAATTAAGAGTAATTTTCATCTCAACAAATTCCCCCACACTTAAACCATTGCTTGTCCTCAAGCAATACCATATAACCTAAAATGAAATCTTATCATGGAGTGTGCTTCTTTCAAAATTCAAATTCAAGCATCTCTTTTCTTTATTTTTCTTTCAAGACTTGTGATTTTCAGTGCTTACCGCTCAAACCAAACTGAGGACTTGTAATTAGAGTACTAAAATGAAAATTCAGTAGTTAATCTAAACAAAACAAAACAAACTTGAACCACATATTTAACCAAAGATCCTTCTACTCAATTGTAAATACCCAATCCAATAAGGAAAAATACCCATTTAGACTTCATTGGACATCTAACCGACATATACTCTTACCAACACAGAATAAAAGCATTTGATATCAGTTCTTTCCCTAGATTTTCTCTCTGTTTATTATAAGTCTTATTCCGTTCGATTGTTTCAACATTCATTTTTCATTTTTCATTCAAGCATATTTAGAGCCTTCAGAGATGAATCTCTGGACGGGTTTTAGTCCGTTTCTTTTCAGCTCTTTCTTTTTCTAATTTTTCTTTTAAAGCACTTTTCACTTTTTAGCCTTTCCTTCCTTATCGTTATAGTGAGTTCATTGAGTTGGTACATCCCGGGCTCATCACCCAAGTGACCAGGTTTTAAAGGGACCCCTACGATCTCTTCCTCACTCTAACATTCAAGTTTGGATACTCATAACTCGATTGTTTGAGTTAGAGGAGTATAGGCTTATGCTTGTTTCTTCTACTTTTCAAAGATCACTAAGAAAAAGACTTCCTTTATCTCTTTTACTAAGTGTTGAAAAATTCTTTAATAATTATAAAAGTATATATAAATTAGCTTTTTCCTAGAAGTAAACCTGTTTATTTTTCACTAAGGACTCGACTTACTTTCAAACTTCCAAATCTAAAGCCAAATACACAGTAAATCTGTTCCTTAAAGATTTTACTACTCAATTTTAACTAAGTATTCAAATCACAACAGTATAGGTGAGTAAAGCACTTTCACAAGTCAATTTTTCACTTTTTAGATGCTATCTTTAATTTTTCAGCACAATCTCCAGATTTCATTCAAATTTTTGAAAAAAAAATTGGCCTAAATTGCCATATATTACTTAAGAACAAATGATCAACATTAAAGTGTGGGTACACATTTCAATTCCAGATGTCTTATATATGCAAAATAATTTCAAAGTCATATATCACCAAATGAAATACTCAAATTCATAATTTTATCCCTCCCCCACACTTATAAAACAGTGTCCTCACTGTTTCTAAATCAGCACAAAGTAGGAAAAATAAAAAGAAATAGGAATAACGGTACTTCCCCGGTTTCTCTTTTGAAGCTCCTTTGAAGTTCTTTGTCCTTTAAAACTCATGAGAGAGATTTTCTTCTTCAGTTCAAGATCTAAGACCTACAAAACCAAACAAATAAAAGAAAACAAAACACACAAAAACAAAAGCATTAGTAACAAAAACCATGGGTTGCCTCCCATGAAGCGCTTCTTTATAGTCCTTAGCTGGACTATTCCAAGTCATCTTTATGGAGGCTCAAAGATATAGGATTCCCAATTCTCAAACATAGGATATCCTTCAGTTAAATTCTTCTCATGATTCACCCTAGCGATCTCTCCATCTAAAGCTTTTAACAATTGATCATAGAAGATATCACTAGTGTCTTTTTTATGCTCATCCTCCTTTGAATTCAACTTATCATCTCCAATCTTCTCCATAATTTGTCCAGTGTCAACTAAATTTTCACCAAGTCCATCCACTTTTGATTCATCAACTAGGCTCTCTTCTTGCACTTCCACAACCTGATTGTCATTCTTAGAGATAGCAAAAATATTAGAAATATTTGAATTAATTTTCTTTTCACTATCTACCGAGAATCTAATGATCTCCCCATCAAATTCCATAGTCATAACCCCTTCATTAACATCAATTTTGGTTTTAGATGTTTTCATAAATGGTCTCCCAAGCAAAAGTTTAGGTGATTTTGAATACATCTCCTCACCCATATAAAAGTCAGCAGGAAATACTAATCCATTGACTTGTACCAAAACATCTTCCAAAATACCTAATGGATATATATTAGATCTATCTGCAAGTTGCAAGATTACTCTTGTTTCTTTCAAAGATCCAATATTCAACTTCTTAAATATAGATAAGGGCATGATATTAACTGAAGCTCCTAGGTCACACATACAATTTTCAATCCTAACTTGATCTATTGTACAAGGAATAGAAAACGTACCAGGGTCCTTGCACTTTGGTGGTAGCTTCTTCTGAAGAACAGCAGAAATATTCTCACCCATATAAACCATCTCATTTCCTCTAAGCTTTTCTTGTTTGTGCAAAGATCTTTCAGAAACTTAGCATATCGAGGTATTTTCTTAATCACATCCAATAAAGGAATATTCACCTCGACTTTCCTAAAAGTCTCCAAAATTTCCTTCTCTTCATCCAATTTCTTGGATTGATTCAACCTAGAAGGGAATGGGGGTATAGGCTTATAAATCTGTGGTGGGGGTTTTTCTACTTGTTTCTCCTCCATGTGGGGGTTCTCTTTTTCACTTTTCTCATTGGAGTCGGTCTCAATTACCTTCTCATTTGAGTCTTGCAATTCCTTGCCAGATCTCAAGGAAATTGCACTCACATTTTCTCTATGATTAATGGTGTTAGAAGGTAACTTACCTTGCTGTTCCAACTTACCTACTGAAGTGGCAAGTTTACTCATCTGACCCTCCAAATGTTGAATGCTTTGCTTCGTCTCATGTTAGAATTGCTTAGTCTCATCCTGAAATTGTTTAGTGTTGATTGCAAGAGACTTAACAATATCTTCAAGTGATGTACCTGAACTTGAAGACGAAGACTGTTGTGGTGGTGGTTGTTGTGGCCTTGGTTGATATTGCTGAAAGTTCTGTGGCCTTGGTTGGTAACTGAAATTTGGATGATCCCTCCATCCAGGATTGTATGTAGTGGCATAGGGATCATATTTTCTTTGAGGTGGTTGTGGTTGTGGTTGTCCTGGAAATACTCCAATCGCATTTGCATGCGCATATGAATCTTCTTGTAATGTTGGACACATGTCTGTGGGATGGTTGGAAGCACATATACCACAAGCTTTCGTTGTTGTTGATTCCCTAAAGCTATCTGTTGCACGAGAGAAGTGAGGTTAGAAATTTGATTCTCAAGATGAGGGACATTTACCTCATTAACTCTTCTTGTAAGGATCATGACGGTATTCAAACTGTTGTGAATTCGCAGCCATCAAAGATATCAAGTCCCGAGCCTGAGCAGGGGTTTTGTCTACTATAGCTCCTCCGCTTGCTGCATTCATCATTTTCCTTTCTATTGGCAACAAACCTTCATAGAAATATTGGATCAAAAGCTGTTCTGAAATACCATGTTGTGGACAACTGGCAACCAATTGCTTGAATCGCTCCCAATATTCGTGAAGATTTTCTGTGTCCCTTTGTCTTATCCCACTAATTTCCCGTCTAATATTTGCAGCTCTTGTTGCAGGGAAAATTTGTCCAGAAAAGCTTTAACCATATCAGTCCAAGTAGCAATAGATCCAGGAGGTAGATAAAATAACCAATCCTTTGCCTTGTCTTTCAATGAGAATGGGAAAGCTCTTAACTTGATTTGATCTTCAGGAATCCCTTGAGGTCTCATGCTGGAACAGACAATGTGGAATTCCTTCAAGTGTTTATGAGGATCCTCGTTTTCCAGGCCATGAAAACTTGGCAACAGATGAATAAGACCTGATTTTAACTCAAAATCTACATTCAATTCAGGGTATTGAATGCATAACGGTTGTTGAGTCACATCCGGTGCGGCCAATTGTCTCAAAGTTCTCTCTTGATTTGCCATCTCTTCCTCTTCTTGATCTTGTTCAATTTCCAAACTTTCAGTTTCCTGTTTTTCAGACTCACTAGATGATTCGGTTAATTCCAAAGCTTGAGTCAATCCAGGAGATGAAGATGATGTTGTAACGTCTTGAGCACGCAGTTTTGCTTGTTTGCGCAGTTTCCTCTCTGTCTTCTCAATTTCTGTATCAAATTCTAAAATACCTTTGTGAGAAGCACGGGTCATAAACAAAAGAAAAAAAATAAAAATAAAAAGAAATAGAAACAGGAACTTTTTGGACACCAATCCCGGCAACGGCGCCAAATTTGGTGGGTGTCGAATCCAACAAAAATAATAATTTATAATCAACCTGCTTTAAATATTTGTAAATAGAGTGAGCAGGATCGTCTCCACAGGGACTGGTAAAATTCCCAAGTTTCTATCGAGATTAAGAAGAGAAAAAGAAAAATAAAATAAGGGGTTTTTGAAATCACACGATTAAAATAAACCTATATCTAATTAACAAGAATTTCTATATTAAAAAGATTATCTAGCCTAGGTCTTATTACAATTCAATTCCCGGGATTGATCCTTGACTCAATAATTATTATTCCTATTTTGAATAGGTTAGTTATAATTTTCAACAAGCTCTGAAAATCAATCTCTTTTTTATATTAAATAACCAAGATAAGATCTTTGATTATTCCTAATCGAATAGACAACCCTAAACACGCTCTTAAGGTTTAATCTATCAATTGCATTAGAAATTAGAGAGACCTAACCCTAATCAACAATCTCATAGAGCATGGATTATTTAGAATAGATTATATTTCATCAACAACAACAAATAATCATCTATTTACGACTATTGTTGTTTCATCACTTTATATTAGGAGATTCATACAATTACGGATATGAGTCCTAATTGATTGATTATTGTTTGTTATCTAATACAACCGGATCCAAAGTTATATCAATAATAGACAAACAATCACAAATAAATCTGATGAAATATAAATATTCAAAATAGAGAACAATGAAATCAAACCACTTTGGTCTCACAATCCATCTTGAATTGATTTGCAATAATCCCTTTGGCTAGATTTGGAGTTTAGCCACTCATGACCCTTAGAATTCTCTCTAGGGTTTTCTTACAAAATTGTATCTAAATATGGAATGAATGAATCCTCCTGAAAGAAACCCTAAATAATATAAAATACAAGTTTGGAAGTTATGGAATTCGTAGGGACAAAGGCTGGATCCGTTTAGATCATGAATTGACCGGCCTAAATGCTTCATGGCTTTTCATTTACCCAGCCGTTACAAGAAGGCTGGCGAAATTCCCAGGATGGCCGGCGGCCTACATAGATACGCTGCCGGCGTTTCTGGTTTGTCAACATGTCCAGAATGATGATGGCCGACGGCCATCATACTTACGCTGCCAGCCTTTCATGTTGAACCAATTCGCCCAGAATGGTCATGGCCGGTGGCTTACTTCTTCTCCTGGCCGGCCTACTTTGCTGACTTTTGCTCCTTGTATATATTTTACTCCAATCTTGTATTATTTGCTCTAATTGACTTCAAATTCCTAAAAATTATATAAAACACAAATAAGTACCAATTCCAAATAATTTCTATAAAATTAATAACAAATTAATCTAATTTATTCCCAAGAATTAAGAGTAATTTTCATCTCAACACTTCATCTCTTTGACCTTCCACTTCACGAATCTAACTCAGCCATTCATCTTCACCATTAAATCAACTTACGGTAAATGATAGATTCAAAAGACCAAGTTTTAAATTTATAAATTTTCTAAATCGTTTTCTTTTCAACTATGGTCTTACAGGGCAAGCACACCCATCAGATGTAGCATAGAGAAATGATCTAGGTCATTTCCTTGGGAACGTTGATGAGTACTTCTACTCACTCTTTTCCTATTATCAAGCCGAAAAAATCAGATTTGGTTTTATATACATAAAAACTAAACTAAATCTAATATTCACAGATATCGCAGCAAGCATACAAAAGGATATATCAATTCACAAGGTTGCTTGGGTCATGCTTCACCTAAGATCTATTCATATGACTCAAGAATTTTCTCAAAAAGTTGTATTGATTATTGAACCATTGGATTCACTAAATTATGCTAATGCTTCTCTCAAAGTCAAAAGCACCTAAACCTAAGCCAAACTGTCGGAATGTCTTCTTGACTATTAGCAACTTAAATTTGCATATAGAACAAGAATCCTTCGTTTTAAAACCAATATGATGAATTCAAAACGAGTGACAGAAGATTTCACCATCCCTATCTCTAGGTGATTATGAGCAATCTCATCAATAGTTTTAGATCTATTCATTAAATCAACCTTTCGGTGTATTTTTAACAAAAATCAAACATAAATCCAATGGGATGCACCATCCAATTAGACTCATTCTTTAGACACAAGCTATTGAATACAATAAAATCAACACGTTTTGAAATTAAGAACAAAGGAATCACATGAAATCAATCAAGGATCCACAATACCCAAGCAATATTAAACTACTCCTCCATAGATAAAACAATATAAATAATAACAAGGAGAAATAGAAAGGATCTAAAATTAGATTAGCAATACAAACAATGTTCCTTGATAAATTGATACACTCAAGCACAAATGCTGCTGTGAAAATACATAAAAGTGTGTTTTTTTCTTGTCTCTATCTCTCCTTTTCTTGTTCTTCTCCCCTTTGATTCTTCCCTCCATCTTCATTTTATAATGATCTTTGCATAAATGGAATTGAATGCTCATTGATGGAGGAAATGGGAAGTTACAGGAGTTATGGATCTTTTGGCTTTCCAAAGTAACACATAAATGGAATTGAATGCTCATCATGAAGGAAATGGGAAGTTGCGGGAGTTACGGGTCTTTTGGCTTTTCAAAGTAACACATAAATGGAATTGAATGCTCATTATGGAGGAAATGGGAAGTTACGTGAGTTATGGGTCTTTTGGCTTTTCAAAGTAACACCCCATTAATGTCCAATAGATGTTTCTTTAATAAATAGGGAGTTACTATTCAATAAAAAAGTTGTTTCTCAAAAAGTAACGGATTGTCAAATCGACAGGTTTGGGGACTGGTCATGTCACTTGAATGTCTGGTTGTTTTCTTCTCTATGGAAATCGACATGACTAGGGACACGGCTTGGGATGCGGCTTGTCTTTGTTATGTTAACCACTTTTTGGTCCAAACTTTGCAATTTTGACCCTTTTTGCTGTCTTTCCATAAAATAACTCCTTTAAAGGCCTGAAAACATAAATTAATATTTTTAAGTGCCAAATTCATAATATTTATCAATAAAATGATCAATAAAAGTCCATTTTGGCATTCATAAAATAGGAATAATTTTGGTTTATCAGTAAAACCATAATACGAAACTAGAAGCCAATAACCAAGCCGCTCTGCTAAACCCCACATCACTATCTTTAACCTCCACCACAGCAAACCTAATCACCGAATTTCAAGACCTACATTGAAATACCATAAATTTGTGTCTAAGGCTACAAAGATAGTTGCGACTCGTGTTGCTAGTTTTTGAGAGGAAAAGTTTAGACAGAGAAGGGATTAAGGTTAAAGATGAGTCTTACGAAGATGATGATGATGTTGCTTTTTTATTGTGTAGATTCTATGTAATTCTTAATAAGAATCTGTTAAGTGAAAGTACAAGTGGAAGCGTTCATGTTGTACTGTAAGTTGGAGCAAAAGAAACATGATGAATAGACTGAAGAAAGAAATCGAGGATTAGGTTAAAGACAGTTGTAATTTCGATACATTCACAGTGGAGATGAGGGAGGAAAGATGATGATGATGATTAAAGAAAGTTATAATTTTGATACATTAGCGTATTTGATTTAAGTTTTTTTTTTTTTTTTGAAGAAGAAGAGAAGAAGAAGAAAAAGAGGAAGAAGAAGCAGGAAGAAAAGAAGGGAGAGAGGAGAGAGAAGGGAAAATAAAAAAATAAACATGGGACAAAGAAAATAATATTTAATTGAGTCTATTGCCACGTTAGCAAATGGACGAATTCCGTCCAACACTTTAGGTGAATTTAAAAAGTTCAACTACTTTATTGATCCAAAATTATTTTTAGGCACTATTCCAATATAAACAAAAAAAGTTTAGGTACGATGAATAAAACTTATCTTAATTTTTCATATCTTCCTAATTTTTTTCAAACTCACAACTAAGACGGTCTCCCTTAAGCTTACCTCTCGATGATCAAACTCGCGAAACTGAGTTAACTCATCAAGTCACCATCCACATCACGGTAACCTAAAACCACAATCCCACCATCAATAAACCAACTTGCTTATATGAAAAACACAAACAACATGGTGTTCGAATCCACCAAATCAAACAACTCCAATAGAACATCACCACCATTGCACCAAGTTGAATTAAAGAGATCAAGACCACATTTGAAATATAAAACCACCATGACCTTCACACTATCCACTACATTAAAACCTATACTGAAAGACACACTATGACACTCATACCGAACATCAAAAGCAAGCCCTACCTATTGACCACCACAATGTCGACACAATACTGTCAATCCTTTATCCCCCTCACTAACTAATGAAACCACTAAACTGGCGGCTGCAATTTCATGGATGATGAGTAAGCTAAACTTGTCTTTTTCAGATCCTCTTCTTCACTCTCCTTTCTCTAATCTTTCTCTGTCTAAATAAAATGTCATCGAGGGTCCCTTGTCTCTAAAACCTATTCCATGCTAAGCCAAAGCTCAGAAAAAAAAGTGGTAACAATACCAAAATCCCTATGGATCTGTAATTAACATTTCAATCATACATTGCTATCAACCATCTTTATCCAATCATTTTAAGATAGATAAATCTAAACGCATCCTATTTGTTGCACAAATTGATTTTACTAGCAGAGGTTAGCTCCCTGCAAATATAGAAAAGCGGTTAGAGGTATGCCAGGGGGTTACCTAGTACGATTACTTCGATACCTAAGTTAGTTCGTAGGTTTTTTTCTCCAAAGATCTATTGAAAGGATAGTCAATTAAGTAAAAATTATCCCTCTAAGGGAGGGGTTATTTATAGTTCGTGGCCATACCAGAGTAGGGTCTATCAAATCTTTTTTGTTAAGGTGAATCTCCATCCGGTAGCTGATTTGATATCCGAGGTAACAAAGGTACCGAGGTAATGGGTTGCGGCTGGGTGGAGTGAGGGCCAAGCTATCGATTTCCCCCTAGGTCTTAGGTTAGGACGAGGATACATGGAGGTCATTCGAAGTTAGGGTCCAAGGTCAAACACCTAAGCTCTCCTCATGGTCGAGGTAGTCCCGAACTTGGTTGCCCTTCGTCGAGACGTAGCTTCAAGGCATAGCTGATTGTGTGCTTTTTGCGGGTTAGTGGTCTTGATGATCTTTTAGGCCCTCCTTAGGCTCTTTAGTGCATGTTCAAGTGGTATTAGGCTGAGATGGTCCCAACCTATATCCCACTGTCAATGAGAGTAAGCAACCCTTGTCCAGCCCACAGGCCGACTTGTCGAGTTAGTGTTCCTGGTGCTCTTTCCATTTGAGCTACCTCCCTACTATTCGTGTTGAGGTGGGCTATACTAGAGGTTATATAGACTTATGTTGGATCATTTTGAACTCGTAGTTTCGGAGCTCGACCTATCTCAGGTAGGATAATACTTATTGACTTAAGGTAGTGTGGCTTATCTGAGAAGTTTTTTGAATCCAAAAAAGACATAGCGGTTGTAATAATAACTTCTAACATTTGACAGATGTGATATCATCACGATGCTTCGATTATTAAGGCTTGTCTATATGTCCCGAAGCATCGAAGTTGTCATGTCTTCCCTTCGGCCTTCTATAAATACCCATGCCTTGAAGGTTCTTTCATCTACATCTATTTTCTAGTCCAATTTGCACAAACAACATTACTCAAAGCTTTAGTGTTGGTCCTTTTAAATTCATTCTAATATTTTGATAATGTCTAGCTTAGGTAATTCTTGATCTTTTTCCTATGATTCTAATGGTAGGGTTCAAAAGATTGTCGATGAGGTAGGGAGAGGAGAGGGAGACCTAATATTAGCTTAAAGAGATTGAGCTCAAGTGAAGAGAGGAGAATGTCGAATGAAGTCGCGACCTTGAGAATTGGTGAAGTTTTGGGTCCTAGGGACGCTGATTCTTGAATCTGTGTGTATGGTGAGCTTACAAAAATGGTATACTAGATTCCATTAGAAAAATATCTAGATGCTGGCAAGGAGAAGGAGTTCATCAAGTCATTGCACAACAAGGCCGTTGATAGTGATGGGCCCTATGGAGTCTATAGTGCTTTTACCGAGGCAATGATTAATGAGGTACGAAGGGTGGAGATGCGAAGCTCCCTTAAGGATTGGGAGGTTATACTTCCCTCTTGATTTGACCGAGTTTGTTTGTTGAGAGGGCGGAAGTTTGCCCTGTACGATAAGGTGTTCAGCTTCGACTTGAGGATATTGTTTTCTCCTTTTCAGACGGGCTTTCCAACCACCACAGGCTATCTCTTGCACATCTACTCCTAAATGCCTAACTGAGTCTGATGGCATTTGAGGCCTACCCTAGATCTATTCCAGAGGTATTATCACTTCAAGAAATCCAATGGAGAGTGGTATTATCTCACAAGGCAGTGCAAGAGCTCTTTCATGCTTTTCGATGGTCTTACAAGGTTAAATGGCTAGGATTGGAAGAAAATAATATAGATATCAGCATTAAAGAGGGCTTCCAATGCAAGTTTGAATTTTGGGTGAGGTAATGCAAACCTATTCGTTCCACGATTCCATTGAAATTAGGGCCTCATGACATAAAGGGTCAAAAGGACATTGACAACTTTATGAGGTCACAGGGTGGGAGGTCCCTAAATGTGGAGCTCGTGGTTAGGAATTACTTGAAGGGAAAGCTTGTTACTGAAGATGACAATACGTTGGCTTCTGGAGGTATGGCATAATTCCTCAAGTGTGTATATATTCTCTCTCTCCCCCCCCTAGCCATCTGTTTAGTCGAGCTTTAGAGGAAGAACGTTGTTGCTATTTGGTGATGAGTCCATGGTTTCTAAGCATTTGAGCTCAACTTGGCAGGTGTTTATACTTCCGTTGACTTCTTGTTATTACTTTTTGTAGATACTAAGATGGAGGTGACTGACGTAAATAAGCTTCTCATTAGGACATCAAAGAAAAGGAAGAAGGTCCTTGTAAGAGGAAGGTACCATCGAAGAGGCAATCCATCAAATTTGATGTACAAGCCATTGAGGTCGGTGCTCAAGCTATCGAGGTCGACATGCAGGACATGCAAGATGAAGGGGATGCTATCCTACTAGTAATTCGAGTGTTCAGATTATGCAGACTCCCCTGGTGCTTAGTCTCTTAAGGTATAGAGTGGGGCTTAACCTTCATCAGTTGCAGTCGCAACAAATGTTTTACAATCACTTGGGACCGAAGTTGATGGGACTGGGAGTAGCACTAGTGTTCTTAGAGACAAATCGAGGGCTAGAGCTTGTCAGCATCGACGTGGTAGAGCTATCACTAGGGATCTCTCGACTTCGTTGGGGGCAAGGCCCTAATATAGAGTGATCTTTGTCTTAAATGGACCTTTTTGAAGAGGTTACTTCCCTAGAAGACAAGAAAAGGGTGAGGACTTTGTTTGGGGAGATTTCATTCGAGGATCTATTATTGGACTTTTCATTTTTTTTTATTCAAGACTATGGTAAACTTTTTAGGTGTTCGTACTCCTTTATTGCGTGTTTCAAGCTATGGTAACATGCTTTGAAGTTGTCGAGGTGGAACCATAGAATGGTAAGTTATCTTCTCGTGTTTATCAAGCTTTTTGTGGATTTTATTTGTTGTTAAGCTCAATGTCCTTTCACTAGAGTTTCGAAGAGGTTGAAAGTGTGCAGGTTGATCTTGAGAAAGAGCTTACCAAGATGAAGCAAAGGAACGTAAGGCTTAAGAGCGAGTTAAGTGTCACTTTAGAGAAGAAGCAAAAGCTATTGCATAATGTGGAGGCTAAAGTCCTTCGGAGTTAGAGCGAGGTAGTTGAAGCTAAGATGTTGTAATCTTTTGTTCCAAGTGACTACTGATGAATACAAGAGGAAAAGGATAGATGTGAAACATCAATGGGACTTCTTGTCTTGCTAGCTAAAGGACACCACTTCAGAACTTAATAAGCAAAAAAATGAGGTTAAGCTGAGCTCATCAAAGCTCGACAGATTAAAGAAGGAGGCTAGTTCATCTAACTCGGAGCAAGAAATCATGAAGGTAGGGTTGACCCACATATCCTTATCCTTGTCATTATTATTTATTTTAGTTATCTCTTCTCTTGTAGGCCCATGTGGCAAGCTTAGAGAGTGGGTGACTCATGAGTGAAGCGGCTTAGGAGAGGGTCTTGAAGGAACTCTTTAAGAGTGACCAATGGGTCGAACTCCACCGGAAGCTTGCTAGGGACACAACTAAGTTAATGGCAAGAATTGTTGAGCTTAGATGTTCAATGTGAATTTTGATGAGACAATTAGTTACACAATTAACAATTCTCTTATGTTAAAACTATACTTAATTAGTCGAACAATGTGATGAACAATATGCTATAAAACATATGTATTTTTTATATATTATTCTCTAGAGATTGTGTAGGATTCAATAGAGAAATCTTCTTGAGGATGGCCTTGGTCGTGAGTCATGTCGATGGCTTAATGAGTCCATACATTTGACACACTACAAGCTCAATTCTTAGGCTCAATGATTTCAAAGAAAAACAACCTTGGTTGTGGGTCAAATTTGAGGCACAACATCTTTAAAAGCACGACAAAGAATAAGGTACGACAAGTTCAAATCTCAAGCTCGATGAATTCAAATAAGCATAGACTTCATCAAGGGTTAAATTTAAGGTGCGACAATTTAAAATATGGAGCTGATGTGGCATAAATGAGCTGTGACGGGCATTTAATGTTTGTCGATTTTAAGACATTGTCTCTAATGGACATTTAAATAATTGAAGGTTATAAATGCACATTCTCTTAGAGAGTCAGACAACAACATGGTCAAAAAGAAAAGAACTTTGAAGTGCAAAATTTTTAAGAGCCTTTATTTGCAAATGTACAAATAAAAAATCTCTCATTATCTTTATACTCTTGTTCATTAATTTGCAAAATCTGCAAATAGAGAGAAAAACGCTTAATTGCTCTTTTCTTGAGCATCTTATGGCAAAGGAGATATTTTATTTCCCGTGTATTGTAAAGCGGTATATTGTTCAACATGAGCATGTGTGATTGTAATTAATAAAGTGTATGGAGTCCTCAATTGGAGGCAATAGGTGATCATAGAGAGTAAGAAGTAGGCCAAACTCTACATTAAATCTAAGATTAATTTTTCTATCCCTATGTCTTTTATTTTCCATATTATAATATGTTATTGTGATATTTGCTACAATTAAATTTTAATTTGATCCATTGCATAAAAATTAATTATTTGTGAAATTTTAAGTCAAATACTCAACCACAACCCCCACCTCCTAGGTGAGTATTTTCTAATGCATTTTCAATTGGTATCAGAGCTTCATCTCTAATTTTTAGTGCTTAATTGCATATAGAATAAAGATCATGGGATCAAATGCACTAGGGTTTTTGAAGGTCAAGCTATTAATAGGCCATCTCTTTTAAGTAGGGATAACTACCTATATTGGAAGTATAGAATGAAAATTTTTCTAAAAGCTCAAAATAGATTAATATAAAACGTAATAGAAAATAGGCCTTTAACTATAGAAGGAAAAGAAGAAAAAGATTATAATGAAGAAGATTAGAAAAGATTAAATCTAAATGATATAGCTATGAACATTTTCCATTATGGGTTAAATGAAAGTGATTTCAATAGAATATGAACATGCAAGTTTGCTAAAGATATATGGGATGAATTAGAATAGACTTATGAGGGAACTTCAAGAGTAAGAGATACAAAAAAAAGTCTTTTATGTCAATAGTTTGAAAATTTCAAATTACTTCTAAATGAATCTATAAATGAAATGTATAATAGATTCATCAAGATTATAAATCCCTTGAGTGTGCTTAAAAAATTTCACTAATTTGGAAATAAATTCTAAATTGTTGAGGTCACTATCCAAGGATTAGGACGCAAAAAGAACTACTATTGAAGAAGTATGAGATTTAAGTGTCATGAGCAAAGAGGTACTCCTTAGTGCATTTAAGACACATGAGCTTACAAGGAAGCAATGAGAGGAATCGAATAAGAAGGCTATTGCTTTAAAAGCCATAAGTCATGATTTTAGTTAAGAAGAAGAAGATGATGATGATGATAATGAGGAACTTGTCTTGATGGCTAAAAATTTCAAGAAGTTCATGAAGTTCAACAACAAGACAAAAAGAATAGATGATAACAGTAGCTCATCAAGATACAAAAAGAAGGATGTAATAACCTACTACAAATGTCACAAACCAAGACACATCCAACAATACTGTCCATAACTCAAGAAAGCATCCAAGGGATCCAGAAAGGAAGCTTCATAGCCACTTGGAGTGATAATGACTCAAGTAACTTAGATGAGAACTTGTGCTTCATGGCACTAGATGATGAGATAAATTCTCCATCTTCCCCTTCTTATAATGAAATGTGTGCAATGCATGATAAAATATGCAGTAGGCTAATAAAAGTAGAGAAAAAGAACAACATGCTTAAAACATTAATGATAGAAGTAGAAGAAGAGCTAGATAAATTTCAAATTGAGCATAAAGAGATTAAAATAGAAAATGAAAGGCTACATGAAGCAATAAATGCTTTAAAATTGAAAAATGACAAGACAAATAATAATTGTAACAAGCTAAAAGGCAAAAATGATGAATTGAGCATGAATAATGAGAAATTAACAAATGAAAATGATTTGCTTGATATTAAAATTAAAATATTGAAAAACCATAATGTTGCATGTGCAAGTAGTAGTAGTGATAAAATTTTAAAAGAGCTAGAAGAATTAAGAAATGAAAATATTCTATTGAAAACAAGCTTAGATGATTCAAAAATAACTATAGCCAAATTCATAAAAGGGAAAAAGAACTTGAGCACACTTCTTGGAATTCAAAAGTGTGACTCAAATAAATACGGAATTTGTTATAATAGAGAAAGTAGCTGCAAATTCCATAAAACTCATTTTGTAAAAACTACTCATGGAATATGCAACTATTATAGCAAAATCGGTCATATTGCACATAACTATGCAATAAGAAGAACAATGCGTTTGAATAATAAAAGCAAGCTAGTTTTGGTTCCTAAAAGAGAAATCCTTATTATACCTAACCAAAAAGGACTCAAACTTAAATGAGTATCAAAGAAATAATCTTCTATTTTGTAGGAATCTTTAAGTGGAAACAACAAATGGTACTTGGACAGTAGCTACTCTAGAAATATGACTGGAGATACATCTAAATTCATATCTTTAGACATGAAAGATCAATGGAATGCTACCTTTAGACATAATAAAAAATCAACTATTCTTGGTTAATGTAATATTCTAGTAAACAAAGATTTAATTATTAAGAATGTGCTTTTGGTTGATAATTTAAAACATAATCTGCTTAGTGTAAGTCAATTGTGTGATAATGGTTTTAGAGTAATATTTCTTGCCAATAAACGCTGAAAAAATTGACAATAATCAAGCTTATGTTAAAGGGTATAGACAAAAAAATATTTACAAAATCAATTTAGATGATTTCGAATCATCAAATGAAATTTGTCTTTACTCTCAAAACAACAATAGTTGGCTATAGCACAGAAAATTGGGACATGTCAGTATGGTTGAAATTTCAAAACTTGTTAAAAAGAATCTTGTCAAAGGTTTACCAAAAATAAATTTTCAAAATGATAAGATTTGTTAAGCATGTCAACAAGAAAAGTAAACTAAGACTTCTTTTAAGTCTAAGGATGTTATTTCCACTTCTAATCCATTAAAACCATTGCATATGGATTTATTGGGTCCTACTCAAACTCTAAATTTAGGAGGCAAAAAATATACCTTGGTTATTGTTGATGACTTCTCTAAATATACATGGACTCTCTTCATTGTATCTAAAGACGAAACAAATAATTTCTTTTTTAGATATTGCAAGAAAGTCTAAAATGAAAAAGGTCTTACTATTGTGACCGTCTAAAGTGATCATTGGGAGAATTTAAAAATTATGAAATTGATAATTTTTGCAATAAAAATGGAATTGAACACACTTTTTCAGCACCTAAAACTCCATAAGAAATTGGTGTGGTTAAAAGGAAAAATAGAACTTTAATTGACATGGCTAGAACCTTATTGTGTGAAAACAATTTACCTATAAACTTTTGAACTGAAGCTGTTAACACTACATGTTATATATCAAATAAATTTTTCAAAAGACCAATTCTTAAGAAAACCCTTATGAGCTTTGGAAAGAAAGAAGACCTAAAATATCTTATTAATCCATTTTGCATAAAATGTTACATCTTAAACAATGGAAAAGAACGACTAGCTAAGTTTGATGCTAAAAGTTATGAAAGATTTTTTCTGGGTTATTCTTTAACTAGTAAAGCATATAAAGTGTTTAACAAGAAAACCTTGGTTATAGAAGAATCTATTCATGTTGCTTTTGATTATTATTTATCTCATTTATGTTAAAGTGATGATGTAGATAATATCTGTATTGATTTGGATAAGTTTTCTCTTGAGCATAAGAATAAAGAAGCAGATAAAGGAGATGAACATAAAAAGGATAGCATGAATGAATTTATTAACAATGATCTTCCTAAAGATTAGAAATATCCAAGATCACACTAAAAATATCTAATGATAAGTGAACTTCTAATAGGATATAAAAAGATGTTCCCTAAGAAATATGAGAAATCTAGTATTAATCCCAAATCGAGCCTAAAATACTAAAGAATCTTTAAAAAACGAGTTTTAGACACAAGCTATGCAAGAAGAATTAAACCAATTCACAAGGAATAAAGTTTGGAACTTGGTTCCTAGACTTAATAGTAGACCATTTATTGGAACCAAATGGGTTTATAGAAACAAGCTAGCGAAGCAGAAATAATAACAAGAAATAAAGCTCAATTAGTAGCTAAAGGATATAATCAAGAAGAAGACATAAATTTTGATGAGACTTTTGCCCTGATTGTTAGACTAGAAGCTGTTAGAAACATTTGGAATTTGTCGCATTGAAAAATTTCAAACTTTTTGAAATGAATGTCAAAAGTGCTTTCTTAAATGGTCTTATAAAAAGAAGACGTCTATGTAGAGAGACCACCAGGTTTTGAAAATAATGAATTCCCTTATCATGTTTGCAAATTAAACAAAGCTCTTTATGGTTTCAAGCAAGCTCCTAGAGCTTAGTATAAAAGACTCAGTAGCGTCCTATTAAATAAAAGACTTTCTGGAGAAAAATTGACACAATTTTTTTTAATAAAAAATGACAAGTCAGACACATTGATTGTGTAGATCTATGTGGATGGCATTGTGTTTAGACCTACTAACAAGAGTCTTATAATTGAATTTGTTGAGTGCATGAAGAACGAATTTGAAATGAGCATAATTGGAGAACTCAATTATTTTCTAGGTCTTTAAATAAAGTAATATGAAAATGGAATCTTCATAAATCAATCTAAATATACCAAATAACTCTTGAAAATGTTTAAAATGGATAATTACAAAACAACGCCTACACCCATGAATATAAATGTAAAACTGGAAAAAGATGAAAATGGAAAAAATGCTTGTGAAAAGCTTTATAAAGACATTGTCATGCCCAAAAGGGTACCCCAGACGTGACAGTCTGCCACACTCGATATCTAAACTCAAGTATGACAACCTTAGTCATTCCATGAGTTTAAACACCAGGTGTAAGGCTCACGTTCAACATACAAGGAGCCATACTTTGAAATGAAATAGTTTAAGAAGACATACATAGCAATAAGAATGTAAATCATAATAGTTATAACAAGAATAATCTATTACATAATCTAAGGGGCATACCCCCGTCAAAATATTAAGAGTCCATAGGTCCACAAAAGTCTCTTACATCAACTATTATATATATCTGGATTTAAGAGGTTCGACTAGAATCCTACGCTTACGTCTAAGTCCCAACTTTTTCAAAAAGCTCGTTAAGGTCTAAAAGCTATACCTGAAGAAAGTGGCTTCTTAGTGACAGCCATAAATATTCAGACTGCAATAGGAAACTATAGGGGTATAAGCTTACGAGCTTAGTGAGTTTCACTTCCAAAATTAAATACTCAACAAACAATATATCTATTAGGCAACTTATATTAACAACCATATGAAATGCACAAGCACGTGTATGTTGAATGGATTTACACCCTCCATTCAGGGTTGGGTGTTTCAGGCCCATACGATCATAGATTTCAATTTTTCTTATTTATATTGTGGTTGGTACAAGTGCCGACCCACACACATTTTCAATTCCAGCCATTACACCAACATTCGAGTTTACAGGCCCCTCGTTGCCCAGCTATTATGCCTTCTTCTCATAAAGGTATAATAACCTATGCAATGTGATTCACATATGGTATGCATGGCCAATTTGATTATAAGATCATGGCATATTAATTTAACAATTTATGGGCGATCATAGATATGGCAGATACTTCAATTCTATATTAAATCATACAAGTATTTACAACAAGTTCATTTCAATATTCTTATCATCAATTCACCCAAGTAACTCACATACACACAATCAAATTTTTATCTTGCCCTAATTCTAATACCACTAACATTACATGCACAATCACAAGCATATAATTTAAAGATAGTGAACTCACTTTGCCATGGCGTGAAAATCCACTTAATTGCAATAGTCCTCGGGAAGGTTTAATCCGTCTCCCAAGTCTCCTAATCAAAAGAAATAACTCTAATGAGAATTTCTATAAAGTTTAAATGAACTTATAAATTCTATTCTAACAAGTTCGTCAAAATTCGTTTATAAGGAAATTTCAACTTAAAACGGCCATAACTTGGTCATTTTAACTCGGAATTTCACATATTATATACCGATTTCTACCTATTCGATGAGAGTTATCTATTTCTAGAGTCATTTCCAACAAACAAGGTCGTTTGGTCCATGAAAAGTAGGGTAAAGAATACTATACGAATTTCCCATTCCATAATTCAACTCCTAATTTCAAACTAAGCATCATACTAAAGCTTTGATAGATACTTAACTATCATTATATCTTGTAAGACTCTATTATATACATATATAACTCAATATCATGCATGATTTATGGGTGTTGGTAAAGCTGTTTCCTCATGTACTTAGATAATGCTTGATATAATGTATAAGACAATATTTTCTTAACTTTGTTTCTACCAAGTACATTATGTGTGCATGCAAAACCGATAAGTTATCATCATGAATGTCATGAAATAAACAATCTATATGCAGATTCTTAATGATATGATATAAAAAATTCTTCTAGAAACTCTTTTGCTTTGGAAAAATTTTGAAATTTCAAAACTTAAGAAAACTAGTTTTATTTCTTGCAAAATTACACTTGTTCTTATCAAAACTTTTCCCTAATGACCTATATGTCTATTACCTTCTTTACTTTAATGAAATTCTTTGTTTTGGAGTTGGAAAATAGGTGTTTACATAGAGGGTTTACCTAGATACAAATTTTACAGGATTTTCAAGGAATGAAAACATTGTTTAATTTACTTTTGGAAAAATTTCCTTGTTTTAGGAGTATACTTTAATAAATTTTACTTATCTTTGTCAAAACTAGATCTTTATTACATGTATTCCCTAGGATTTCCATTTTTTCATAAAAATCATCATTTTGGCATTTGGAAATAAGTGTTTAAATAGTGGCCATTTTCAAATCCGAATTTTGAAAGTTTCATTTGAGATTATTTCCTTTGTAAAACTCATTTAATCTTTCAAAAACCATTCCCTAATCAAACATGCTCCTTAAGGCTTCCATTTCTTTAATAAAAATCTTGTTTTGAGATTGAAAATTAGGTGTTTACACTTCAAGCTTGCCTTATTACGAATTTAAAACTTGTTATTTGGATTGAAACATAATTTTTGTAAACTTTTCCTGATTTTGGAAATATTCCTTAGTAGAACTAAGCTTTTCTCATCAAGATCACTCATCTATGAGGCTTTTTTAAATATGGTTCCTTTTTTATCCGAATTTTCAAAAATTATTTTTGTTGAAACTAAAGTAGATCTTGAGCTTTCTAACATTTTGCTACTATCATCATACTACTACAAGTCCTTTGTGGATATGAAACAGAAACCTAAGACATTTATGAACTCAAAACAACTAGATCTAGTTTATTATACTAGTCATAAATACATGAACACTATGATCATTATGTGGATATGATTAAATGATGAATATATGCACAAAATATTAATGATAACAACATAAATTAGTAAATAAAAAAAGTAATAGCAAAATATCTTAAACACAAGATCTATAACATTGTGATGGCAATGATCTCATGTTCAAGTATTTTCACATCCTTAGCTTATAGCTCATGGGGATCTTTGAGTGAAATCACACATGAATGATCTTGCCATTACATATTTTTAAGGTAATAAAGTATAGATCTATTGCCTATTAATGTTTGGAACAAGAAATTTAAAGAAAATATGGAGTGTGTGTGTATGGGGGGAGGTCACGGTTTTGTAAGGAGAAGAGGAGGAGAGAAGAGAAAATTTTGCAAGAGTTTGTTTAGATGAAAATGAAAAAGTGAAATGAAGTTGGTATAAAGGGGGTATATATATAGAAAAGTGGATTATGATTTATGTAATAAAAAAAAAAATAAAATAAATTGAGAGAGGAAAGAGGAGAGGGCGCTGGTTCCACTAGATGAGAGAGAGAGAGTTATTTGTGTTGTGTTGTGTAAGCTTCAAATTTAAATAAATAATTTAAGTAGTAAAAATTGTATTGAAAAAGTAGTTGTAAGGAAAATGATGAAATTATAAGAATAGGATGTAAAGATGTAAGAGCAGGTTATGGGTAGTTGTACTTGATGATTAGTAGATTAGAAATCAAAAAGTAGATTAGATAAATAAAGTACCGGAAGTAAAAAAAATAAGATAAAAAAGTTATAACTGTAACTTTTATAACCCAAAAACTTATATAACTGATATATTTGGAAATCTTATCAAATTACGAGTCTAACGGTATTAATATCATATATTTAATATCTCGAGCCCCATGACATGCTTTTCAAAGTCTGTATCCGATCGGGTTCAAAATGGGTAGAAAATTAGCTAATCTGATCTTTTTAAGTACCCTAATATTATTACGAACCAAAATATACTTTTTACTTGTATTTCGACTTATTAGTTTAGGAATGTGGGGTTGCTGGACCTAAACTGATAGGGTTTTTTGGGAATTTGTTGACTTAAGATTTTTGATTGACTTTCCGGTTTAGGGTTTGAACTTGATATTACCCTAAAAATTAGGGGTTTACGGACATGATAGGTAGTTTGTTATCTCTAACAGCTTTAAGACTTGATATCATGTTCTCAGTGTGTGTATGTGCACGATTTCAATCTTGCCCAAAAAAGTCACACTTGAGTACAGTAAAACGCATACTTAAGTATCTTGTAGGTACTATTAAAATTAGCTTGTGGTATCTAAATTTTATCTCTTTTGATCTAAGTGGATACTCTAATGCTGACTTTGCTGGGTTCAAAGTTGATCGGAAAAGTACAAGCAGCACATGTTACTTTTTTAAAAACTCCCTAATATCTTGGTACTCAAAAAAGCAAAATTCAGTTGCGCTTTCAACTTTCGAAGCTGAGTATATAGTTGTTGGTAGCTGTTGTACACAAGTTTTATGGATGAAATAAACTTCGCTAGATTATGGATAAAAGTATAAAATTATTCCAATTCGCCGTGATAAAACAAGTGCTATGAATTTAACAAAAAATTGGCTTCAATAATCAAGACTGAAGCATATAAAAAATAAACATAATTCTATTAGAGATCATGTTCTAAATAGAGATATCCACTTAGAATTTGTTGATACAAACAATCAGATTGCTGATATTTTTACAAAACCTTTAAGTGAGGAACGTTTTTACACTTTGCGTAGAGAATTAGACATGAACAAGTAAGATGAGTGCTAAATATCATGGAGACAAGATAATCTAGAACTTTATCTGAGGACTAAAGAAGCTATTTTAGATATTCATATATGTTTCTATTGATGTTTGTAATCTGTTTTGTTTGCAAAAATCTATGATATGTTTGAACATATTCTACAATTTTCTAGACAAGATGATTTATGTGCATGCTTAAACCAAACTTTTGCCAAAACCTGGTTTTGAATGTTTGAACATGCTCAATGATACTTTTTGCATTTATTTGAAAATATTTTAATATTGTTTTAAACTTCTTTGTGCATGCTTGAAAAACATATTTTACCATTTTCTGATAGCAACTTGCACTAATTTATGATATGTGGCTTTTTTTCTTATCTAAAACCTTTTTGAACTTTTATGTTGCTTGTGCATCTCTTTTTATGTGAAATGTTATCAGTTTGTCTTCTTATTTTTTGATGAGTACAAAGGGGGAGATATGTTATATGCACAATTAACATGCATGAAATATGTTTATGGTGAGTATAAACAGGAGAGACATATTGAATGCACCCAATTTGTGTTGTTGATTTTTAATGAGCTAAAAAGGGGGAGATATATTGTATGCACAATTAACGTGCATGAAGTATGTTTTTGATGAGTTCAAAGGGGAGAGATATATTAGATGCACCTAGTTTGTGTTTTTGAATTTTAATGAGCTTAAAAGGGGGAGAGAAATGTTTGATGATGTTATTTGATGAGTATGTCGGGGTGAGATATGTTGAACGCATAAATTAACATGTTGAATAGTGCTTAATGTTGTTTATTTGTCTAAAGTGAGAGGAAAATGATGAATTAAGTGTAGCTTGCATTTCCTTAGGATTAAGCATCAAGTCTTTGAATCAAATTAAAAAAAAAAAATCATTTGAAACTTGTATGCTTATTTGAGGGAAAGTATGCTTAATAGAAAAGGAGTTAATTGTGCATGATTGTTCTCATAAAAATGGGAGATTGTTGAACTTGTATGTTCAATGTGAATTTTGATGAGACAATTAGTTGCACGATTAACTATTCAATTATGTTAAACTACACTTAACTAGTCAAATAATGTGATAAACAATATGCTAGAAAATATATATGTTTTGTATATATTGTTCTTTGGAGATTGTGGAGGATTTAATATGGGAAAATTCTTAAACACAGCCTTGGTCATGAGTCATATTGAGGGCTCGACAAGTCTTACATTTGAGGCACAACAAGCTTAAGTCTCAAACTCAACTAGCTCAAAGAAACATAGCTTTAGTTGTGGGTTAAATGTGAGGCATGATATGTTTAAAAGCGTGACAAAGATTATGGTGTGACAAGTTCAAGTCTCAGGCTCGATGAGTTCAAATAGCATAAACTTGGTTGAGGGTCAAATTTAGCATGCGACAAGTCTGGGGTGCGATAGTTTAAAATACAAAGTCAATGTGGCATAAAAGTGCCGTTACACACATTTAATACTTGGCAATTTTAAGATATTGTTTGTAACGAACAATTAAATGATTGAAGGTTATAAATACGTGTTCTCTTAGAGATTTAGACGGCAATGTGGTGAAAAAGAAAAGAATTATGAATTGTAAAATTTTTAAGAGCCTTTACCTGCAAACATACAAATAAAAAATCTCTCAATATCTTTAGACTCTTATTCATTAATTTGTAAAATTTGCAAGCAGAGAGAAAAACATTTAAGTGTTCTATTCTTGAGCATCTTGTGAAAGAAGGAAAAATTATATTTCCTTTGTATTGTAAAGCAATGTACTGCTTAGCTTCAACGTATGCGATTATAATCAATAAAGTGTATGAAGTCCTTAGTTTGAGGCAATTGGTGATCGTAGAGAGTAAGAAGTGGGCTAAATTCTACATTAAATCTCAGCTTAACTTTTCTATCCCTATCTCTTATTTTTCATTTTATAATTTTTTATTATGATATCTATCGCAATTAAAGTTTAATTTGATATATGTTCCATAAAAATTAATTATTTGTGTATTTTAAGTTAAATACTCAATTCATTCCCCCCTCCTAGTATTTTCTAGTATGTTTTCAATAACTACTGCAGAGGTACTTGAGCTTAGACCTCGAGTTCTTAGCCACACACCTTAGTGAGGTTCCTACTGATGTTGTGGAGGAAGAAGATAATGGGGACTATGAGATGGAAGGTGATGACCCCCCAAAAGTTAGAGGAGGAATCATGGCTAAGGATACTGCTCGAAGAGAGGGTCACTAGGTTTTTTCTGTTGTGGCTTCCAACCTCACATTGGTTCCTAAACCATGCATAGAGAGCCGAGTTGAGGACCCTATGGGGCTTCCTGATGTAGGTCCGATCCAAATTGTCCTAGATGTTCCCGCCCTGTTATGAGTGAGTGATAAGATCATATTTTATGTGCAATTTGAATAAACCTATCTTAAATTCTATAAAAATTGCTTAAATGAATACTTGTTTTGATTAAATTCATGTTTCGGGTCTAATTTGAGTAAAAGAAAGCAAAACAAGTATTGTTGAATTGAAGAAAGGAAAATTCAGGGGGTACGCCCGCTTTTCTTAAGTCAAAGTCGCCGGCATAGTGCCAGCTCAAAATTCAAAACTTTAAGGCCGCCTCTACACTGCTGGCCTTGAGGCGGTATAGGATATGGAAGAGCTAACAACAACAAAGGCTGGCTTAACACTGCTAGTGTAAAAGAATGAAAGCCAGCATCTATAAACATGTCCAACGCCGGCTTTCTAGGATTCAAAGCCGTCGGCGTTCAGACGGCTTTCATTGTGCACAGCATTGAAATAATTAAGGCTGTTGACAAAGCTGCCAGCCTTGATTACCAACAACACGGCCTTCAACTTACGTCAGATAAATCAAATACTATGTTGTCGGCTTTTAAATGACGTAGTTCATCCACAGAAAGCTAAATTTTATGGCCGAAGTTAGTACTGCCAGTGTTTACTGACTTTTCACATGTACTCCGCCTGTAAGCTACCGGCGTTGGATGTGTAACTACCGATGTACAATGTTGTAACTGCAAGATTTTGCAATTAAAGAGGTTGAATTTCTTCTATATAAAGATAGGTTTTCTTCATAGGAAAAATATACGAAAATTGACAGTTCTGAATTCCCTTGTGATAGTTTAAGAGAGAATTTGAGAGATTGAAGCTTTGTATTGACAATATTATGCAAGTGAAGATTTAGACAATTGAATTAGTGATTTCTAATCTTATTTCTTATGCAATTCTTTTGTTTGATTTATTTGTTTAATATGATATCATTTGCATTTTCTTATTTGATTGTTGAATCATTCATGAACAACTAAATTTTACTTGTGGAAGAGATGAAATCCTAATCTGCTAAAATGATCTTTGAAATTATATTATAGGGTTGTTAGAAATAGAATATTTGTATTGAATCCTAATTATTTATCTTGTTTCTGTATGAAATTGGATTGATAAGAATCTTGATAATTTGGAAGAAGAATTAGGGTTCATAAGAATTCATAAAATAAGATTAAATAACAATTGCGGAAGCGGCGAAGGTTAATCTAATTTAGAAATTGTCTAATATGATTCATGCAATGTTTTAATTTAATTAGGAGAAATTGATTTAGGACATTAGACAATTATAAAATCGGGAGATTTATAATTGTAAATTCGATTCCATTAATAATTTATTTAGCGGAAGCTATTAGATTATTTTGTGGTTTCCCAAAACTTGTAGTTTTAGGTCTTGACAATTTCATATAAATATCTATAATTCCAACTATTCATATAATATAATTTCAAAATGATTAGCAAAGATTAGGATGGATTTTGCTTCTTCCCACATTTTATTTGAAATATCTATCTCATTCTCACATTTCATACTTGTGTGGCATCCATTGTTAGAAGTAGAATAGATAATTATAAAATCTTAAAGTCAATAGCCTAAAAATTAGTTTAAACTGATACCAGTCTAGTAATTACAAGAATTCCTCATGGGAGCAATACTTGACTCATTTTTCTATATTATTTGATTCGATCTAATATACTTGCTGGTATTAATCCGTGCTTTATTTATCTATACATTTTAGACGGATCAGTGTGGATTTTTTCTGTGATTGCAAAACTATGGAGAAAGTGGCATAAGTTGTTCTCAAGCTTCGTTATGAAGCTCATGGCTGTTATGGCCAAAGTGGCCTCGTGATTGTAATTCATTGACTAATGAATAAAAGAAATTTTGTTTGTATGTGTTGTCTTTACATCAACATTTTTTTTATGAGTTGATTCCATCAATTGAACTAAATCTTCTCTTCGTGGTTCTTCCTTCTGGCTATAGTCTTGTTACTTTTTGGAATATTTATTAAGTGTCATTATTTTACTACATCTTTGGGGGCTGTGTTCGAGCTTGGGGGACTCAGTCTTCTATGTCAATATCACCTCTCTCTTTCTCTCTCTCCTCTCTCTCAACTAGGCTTAGAGTTTGTTACGTGGTAACAACATATGGCGACTCGGATTGGTTGATCTGGTACTTAGGCATTGGTAAGTCTATAACTGACTAGCTGTAGGTGATGATGTTGGGTGGTAGGTAGGCCTGCACATGGTTGGAATTTTTCTTTTCTAAGGCTTCATGCATTTCCAAGGTATAATCGGATGGTTGGGATGTAGCAAGCGAGATCTTCAAGATTGGTCACATTAAATGCTACCAAAACACACATTTCTTGTTTACCTATAAATAGTTCCTTCAGCTAGAATGGTGTTTATCACATCTCGAAACGGCCTTACTCTTAAACTTTGAGTTGAAATCTTTCTTTCTCATTCATATTCATATACTCTAAGTCATTTCCTAATTAAAATGTTGTTGCCCTAGTATGATGCTTTTTTTGACCTATTATGATTGATAGGTCGAGCCATTGGGGTTCGGGGGTTATAGCTCATTATTGTCATTACTTTATTGTCTTTGTTTAGTGGGGTTAGTCGCTCCACTATCTTTGCTTACATGGAGTTAAGAAGGGGTTGAGGTGATTACCTGGAGGCCAGGCTGATTTGTTATGCCTATTTCTTGCTTGATCTGAATCCTTTCTCTATTTCTTAGCTGAACATAAGGTTGTGTTTCTCTTCTGTTATCCCGAGGTCCATATCACTTGGCTTTAGAAGTTGAGATGATAGCCATGGTGATTACAGCGGAGTGAACAAGGAGAGTTGGGGCTCATCCCCCTTCCATGGATCGGCTGCTTAATGGCTTATTTATGGCCGAGGTTATCATGGAGGGAGGAAACTAACTTGCTCTCATACTCTAAGTTCCTTTCATTGAGCCATTTTTATGAAAAGTGGGATGGGAAAATGCTAGGCTCTTAAAGTTGTCATAGCTGGTGGCAGCTAAGTTTGGACATTTCTTATTGGGCATCATTCATCAGCTGCTTCTCAAGTTGGGATTCCTTACCAAATGGCACAACACTATCCCATCTAGTTTAGATAATGGTGCAATTTGGGTGCCTTGCTCCATATTCATGGTAGGTCAGAGAAACTGAAGGCATGGAAAATTGGTACTCAAGAGCTCAGGGCTGTGGTGGCCTCATGGGCTTAATAGTGAGCTTATAGACTTTACCGAGGCCATCTACGGATCGAATCCACATTTTCAAGTTGGAGCTGACCAAATGGTACATGCAGTGTTGTTCTTTTGAGGTTGCAAGGGAAGTTAAATACTGCTAGCTTCAAGGTTAGATCCCTTTCAAAACTTACAGTCGAAGATCACACATAATCAAAAAGCTTCCTGTTTGAGTTGTTTGCGCTCCAAGTTTTGGGAATGAGCTCACCATCTAGGGTTTCTGCATAAGAGGTCTTTAGGGAAGAAAACCTTGTGCTTGATGTATCTAGTAACCATTTGTTGGAAAGCTGCTAGCCTTTTGCTTACTATGTCTCAGGTCTCTTCTATCGTGTCTCGTTCAGCCCTCTAGCCAACTTTGTTGATGAGCTCATCATATGATTGGACCCAAATGTTTGAGACCTCGAGTTCAAGAAGTATAACAAATTCAAATCCGAACGCTAGTCAGAAAGGGGTTTCTTTTGTTAGAGCTTGTTTGGTCATACGGTGTCCCCATAGTATATTAGGGAGTCCATCTGCTTACGTGTCGCCCAAGCAATCTACCCTAGCCTTTAGGCTTTGCATTATGGTTTTGTTGATTGCTTTGACCTGACATTTGCCAAGGGTGGGCTAATGAGGTATGGTGCGTAGTGATCTTATAATTAAAAATCCTTGATTCTTTTTTATCTGAATTGTTTTCCATTATCCATTATGATGGAATGTGAGACCCCAAATCAGATTAAGATATTATTATAGAGAAAATATTAAATGTTCTTATCTGTGACCTTTGCTACTACCTTGGCTTCTACCAACTTTGTAGAATAGTCACATCCAACTATGATGATTTCCTTTATCCAGTCGAAATATGGAAAGGATCGAGAATATTGAGCCCCCACATGGCAAAGGGCCACGGTTTGGTTAGACAATAGAGATTTATGCTCAAGGTATGATCAACCTGGGTGATCTTCTGACATTGCTCGCACAGTTGTATGAATTCCATAGCATCAGTTTGCATAATGTGCTAAAAGTACCCAGCTCAAATGACTCGGGTGTGTAGCAATTGAGTCTTGATGTTATATGCTAACTCCTCAATGCAAAGGTATTCCATGACCTACTTACCTTCCTTTGGGTACAAGCACCAATGCAGGGGAAAGCTAAAACCCCTTTTGTATAAGGCTCCATTGTTTAGGGTATAGTTGGCTGCCTTGTACATTAGTTTCTTTGTCTCTGCTTTGTCAGAGGGTAAGGTGCCTTTTTTCAAGTATCTTTCAATTAGTGTCATCCAGCTTGGTAATGGAGGAATGTTTTATAGCTTGAGCATTTCATGCATTTTACGCGTAGTGGATTTATCTAGAAAGTATTCTACAAAGATTTTTCCTTCAATTTTATCTATGTTTGAGAACATTGAGGAGGGGAGCTTAGAGAGTTTGGCGACCTTTGAATTGTTGGCTCTTGATATTTTGATATGTCCTAAGAGGATAATTCATGAGTTAGGGATTGAATCCAGGTATTAGGCCATTTCCTCGTTCTTTGCTTCATATGTTCCTTTAATTTGTTGTTTTACCAGTTGGGAATTTTAAAAAAAATATATAGATTCTTTATGTCTGCACCGACATTTATGGCGGGCTTGAGCTTAGCTATTAAGGCCTCATACTCTGCCTTGTTATTGCTGAAGGGAAACTTGAATTTTAGAGCATGGAAAATTTTGACCTCATGAGGTCCTTCCAAGACTAGGCTAGCCCCACTCCTCTTTTGCGTGGAAGATCTATCCATGTGGAGTTTCCACGCTGCTTTTTACTAGGCTTCGATTTTGGTGTATTTATGTATTTGGCCACAAAGTTTGCTAGCACCTATGCTTTGATGATGTCTCGAGGTTAATATTACATGTCTTATATGTTGAGCTCAATGGCATACTTCATCATTCTTCTAAACATGATGTTTTTTTTAAGGGCCGTCCTTAATGGTACATCGGTGAGGACGTCAATTTGGTATGCCTTGAAGTACGACCATAAGCCCTGGCTGATATTATTATTGTTAAAGCAAAATTTTCTAACTTTTTGTATCTCTCATTTGCTCTTTGGAGGACATGGATGATGTAATACATAGGTCGATGTTGTCGTCCTTATATTTGGTTTACGATTGATGAGAGAGCTTGGTCATTGACCGTAAGTTATTGGTATAGGTCCTCTCTTAGGATTGGGTCGACAATATCAGTGGTTCTACTAGGAAACGCTTAAGGTCGTCAAAGGATTCTTTGGTCTTTTCGGTCCATTCAAACTTATCAGGTTTCTTGAGGACTTTGAAGAAATTCAGCATTTATCGACACGTTTAGGGAGGAACCTGCTCAGCGTGGTTATTCTTCCCATAAGCTATTGTACTTCTCTGACTGAAGATAAGGATTTCATCTCTAAGATTGCTTTGATCTTGTCGGGGTTAGCCTTAATCCCTCTCTGCAACACAACATATCTTAGGAACTTTCTTGAGGTGGATCCAAAGGTACTTTTTTGTGGGTTGAGTTTCATGTTGTAAAAGCGGAGACGATCAAATTCTCCCCACTTTAGATAGTTAATTAAGACCTTTTTCGTTTTAGATCTTTTTGCAATATCTAAAAAAGACATTGTTTGTTTCGTCTTTAGATGTAAGGAAGAAAGTCCATGTATATTTGAGAAATCATCAACAATAATCAAGGTATATTTTTTCCTCCCAAACTTATAGTTTGAGTAAGACCAAATAGGTCCATATGCAATATTTCTAATGGCCTAGAAGTGGAAGCAACATTCTTAGTTTAAAAGAAGTCTTAATTTTACTTCCTTGTTGACATGCTTGACAAATCTTGTCCTTGTCAAAATTTAATTTTGGTAAACCTTTAACAAGGTCTTTTTAACAAGTTTTGAAATTGCATCTATACTAGCATGTCCGAATTTTCTATGCTATAGCCAACTATTGACACTTTGAGAGTAAAGACAAGTTTCATTTGATGATTTTAAATCATTTAGATTGATTTCATAAATATTTCTTTGTCTATATCCTTTAAAATAAGCTTAACTATTGTCAATTCTTTCAATAGAGTATTTATTAGCAAGAAATGTTACTCTAAAACCATTATCACACAATTAGCTAACACTAAGTAAGTTATGTTTCAAATCATCAACTAAAAGCACATTCTTAATAATCGAATATTTGTTTACTAGAATGCTACCTTTACCAAGAATAGTTGACTTTCGATTGTCTCCAAAGGTGACATTCCCTTGGTCTTTCAAGTCTAAAGTTGTAAACTTAGATGCATCTCCAGATAGCCACTGTCCAAGTACCATTTATTGTTTCCACTTGAATATTCCCACAAAACAGGAGATTGATTTTTTGGTACTCATTTGAGTTTAAGTCCTTTTTTAGTTAGGTATAACAAGGAATTTTCTTTTAGGGACCCAAACTAGCTTGCTTTTATGATTCAAATACATGGTTTTTCTTATTGCATAATTGTGTGCAATATGACCAATTTTGTCATAGTAGTTGCATGTCCCATGAGTTGCTATCACAAATCGAGTTTTATGGGACTTACAACTACTTTCTTTGTTATAACCAATTCCATAGTTGTTTGAATTACACATTTGATTTTTAAGAGTGTGTTCAAATTCTTTTTTGCCTTTGATGAAACTTAGCTATAGTGCCTTTGTTTTATTTAAGCTAGCTTTAATAAAATAATTTCTTTTTTTTTTTTTAAGTTTCTCTAGCTCCTTTAAAATTTCACCACCATTGCTACTAGCACATACAATATTATTATATTATTTAAGGTTTTTACTTCAATATCAAGCAAATTATTTTCATTTGTTAATTTCTTATTGGTCTTGCTTAATTCATCATTTTTGCTTCTTACATTTATTATGTAAAGACCTAGCCCACTTAACCCTTATATTAAGTGTGCTAAATCTCCCGACCACGCATAATACCCAAATATTAAGAATAATATTTCAAGTATTATTATCGTAATCTTTAAAAAGATGTGTTTGTAATGGCTGCCTATTTTAAAACAGATATAACGTTCACATGATTTGATTTAAGAACACTACCCACTAATAGGTAGTGGGTCATCACCTAGATACAAGACATCATCATATATTACATTACAACTTCCCAAGGATCACATAAACATAGACAATACTTACAAAACTAGTTACATACAAATACAACTTGAAATATAATTACAACACAAGGCTTTAACAAACAAGCCTATAACTTCACAAAAAATACATCAAAAGGAATCCTAAGCATACTAGGTCTTCTCTAGTCACATAGAGTCTTCCAGTCAGTCTCATAGCCCATATCGTCATAGAGCTCGTCATTATAGTCACCTGCAAGATAGTAGCATGAGCTAAAGGCTAGTATACAATAGTGCAACAAATATATATGCATGCACACTTAACTAAATGCAATGCAATAAATCACCACAATCTTCATTATCTTTAGTTAAGTGAGTAGAACAACACTGGAGTATTGAAAATCCGATTCAAGCTTGGGAATTCTGGGGGTCCTGAGTAACAACAGCTGCTCAGGGGATTGATATAGATAAACCGGATATCTATATCTCCTATATCTAACCAATAAGGAATATTAATAGCATCATCTAGGGTTTACACTCCTTTACACACTCCACTTATCCCAGTCTATAACATCAATTAGTTTAACGGTCCCATACCCGTGGACTAAAACATATTATTTTCTCCCGAGCTTAAGTAGAGTAAACACCGATACAATGAACCCCATTAGCTATCCACTTAGCCATTAAGATAAACCATCATTGCATCATGGATTTGTGTCATTGCATCATGAAAAGATTAGGCTAAGTGCCTAAACTACCGTGCTATTGCATCATGACAAGGTTGTTGCTTCCTGGATCCGGATTCAACAACGTAAAGCACAACCAATTTCAATATCTTTTTATTAATCTCTGATTAAGGTCAAATTGGTATATGCATATCCTAAGCAACAATCAATCAAAAATATTGTGTACCTGGTTCGGATTGAGAATCGATGAAAATCACCAACTGAGTATCTATCTCTGTTCCATATAAATCAACTTTATCACGTCACTATCCTAAGTCAAGCTTATATTCACTAGATTAGAACTTAGGAAGTTATTGAATCTTATGTAAAAACAATCCAAAGCCATCATATAACATATGTATAATATCATACAAGGCAAATCTTTGATCAAGAAGTCATATATCATGTATTAGAAGATGTTGGAAGAAGTTAGAAAATTTGAAATTTATAAAGTCCACGCTAGCAATTAACACCGGCAATGCAAACCTTAACGCCGGCGGTGTAGGATCATACACCAGCGGCATTTGAGGCGGTGTTAAGAAGAATGCATTATGTACAGAACCTTTGAGTCTTTACGCTGGCAATTTCAACCTCAACGCCGGCAGTGTTTAAGAAAAATTTCAAAAAATCAGAAATCAGAATTGTAACACTGACATATACGCTGGCGGCGTACGAGGAGGCGTACACTGCAATTCGAGTTGCAAAATTCCTCTGTTTTCCAAACACAAAATTTTTACATTTCAACTCTTCCAACTTATTCCAAACCACAATATGACCTTCTTTATACATGGTATAAGAACCCTATATCATCTAGCATACACAAACTTCCTTCTAACATCATTAAAACACACTACTCTACAAGAATTAAACTCTTCTTCATTAACTTTCACCAACTCTAGCACACTTCAAACAATTCTAATACATATCATACTTCAACACTTCAATTCTAAACCACATAAGAGCCTACTACAGCTTATCTACAACATCTTAAGCATTCTAAAGCTTTCCTAACAACTCTACAACATCTCAATAAGAATTTAGCATATCAACTACTTGTATTATACCACACATGCATATTTCAAGAATTAAGAGGGAAATAAAGCATCTCAAACATTAAATAATTTTACCTCAATGTATATATAAGGCTTGAGGAAGGATTCTTGGTATGTTAAGTTCAAGAAAGCTTAGTTTGGATGTTGGAAATTTTGCTCTTGGAGGAGTTACGAATTTCCTTCCCTTTGTTCTATTTTGGAATATCTTAAGTGTGCAAATGAGGCTATGATGTTTATCCATATTAATATTGACTTTTGGGGCAAATTTGTGGTGGGCTTTGGGTCATAATTGGGCTTGGATTTGGGCTTAACTTTGGGGCTTAAGAGGGCAAAAAATCTACTAAGTTAAGGGCTTAAGTTTTAGTTTAAAAACAAGGTTAATTCATAACATTAATCACCACAATAACCATTTGCATTAACATAATAATTGGTAACATAAATAAACTATCATTCTAAATATATTACCCTAGACTGATATTTAGTTATTACTTCCTAACACATATAACTATATCAAACACCACAATTCACTCTACACATACACATACACATATGCAATAATCAATTTACATGTATTAATTATAAATTAAATTTGGGTCATTTCATATTATTTATCTATTCACTTTCCAATTTTAAAATATCATTTTTTTCATGCAACTTTTCATTCTCTATTTTAACCTCCTCATACTCGCTTCTAAATTCATCTCACTTTTTTCCTACTTTCTTCATTAAAGTTTTAAGCATGCTATTTTTTTTCTCTACTTTTACCAACCTATTACATACTTTTTCATACATGTCGTAAATTTCATCATAAGAAGGAAAAGATGGAGAACTCACTTCATCATCCAATGTCATAAAGCGCATGTTCTCATCTGAGTTGCTTGAGTCATCATCACTCTAAGTGGCGATGAAAGCTTCTTTTCTGGAACCCTTGGATGCTTTCTTGAGCATTGGATAATATTGTTGAATGTGTCATGGCTTGTGACATTTGTAACATGTTATCACATCCTTCTTTTCCTTTTTATATCTTGATGAGCAACTGTCATCATCTTTTATTTTTTTCTTGTTGTTGAACTTCATAAACTTCCTAAGCTCATTGGCCATTAAGGCAACCTCCTCCTCATCATCATCATCATCACTAGAAATCATGATTTGTAGCTTTTAAGGCAATAGCCTTCTTGCTTAATTCTTTTCCTTACTTCTTAATTAGTTCGTGTGTTTTGAGTGCTCAAAGGAGTTTCTCTTTGCTCATAGCACTTAAATATTGTGCTTCTTTAATAGCAATTCTCTTTGCTTCCCAATCCTTGGGTAGGGACTTGAGTAGTTTAGAATTTATTTCCACATTTATGAAATTCTTTCCAAGCACACTCAAAGGATTTATAATGTTGATGAATCTATTATGCATCTTATCTATAGATTCATTTGGAAGTATTTTGAAATTTTTTAACTTTCCACATAATAGACTTATTTTATTATCTCTTATTCTTGAAGTTTCTTTGTAAGTCTTTTCTAATTCATCCCATATATCTTTAGTAGACTTACATGTACATTTCAATTACGTTCATTTAACCCACAATGCAATATGTTCATAGCTATTTTATTTAGATATCATCTTTTCCAATTTTTCATTATAATCTTTTTCTTCTTTTCCTTCAATAACCCAAAGCCCATTTTCTATTATATTACATATTAATATAATTTGAGCTTTAAAAAGATTGTTATTGTACACTTTCAATATGAGTAGTTACCCCCACTTAGAACTTGTGGCCTATTAATAGCTTGACCTTTTAAAAATCCTAGTGCATTTGATGCTAGAATCTTTACTCTAAATGTGATTAAGCACAGAAAGTTAGAGATAAAGCTCTGATACCAAATGAAAAATGCACTAAACAATAAAGTATTGAAAGGAATATTAAAAAGATATGGAAAGATTATATAAGCCTAGATTTAACGTGGAGTTCGGCCTATTTCCTACTCTCTACAATCACCCAAATCATCTCCAATAAAAGGACTTCACACACTTTATTAATCTTAATCACACGCGCTCAATCAGAGCAATACACTAAAAATAAAATATTTTTCTTTTCTCTCAAGATGCTCTCTTGTAGATAACAAAAACAAGAGCAAAGCACTAAAAAGATTTTCATTCTCTTTGTAGATTTTATGAATTTATGAACAAGAGTACAAAGATAATGAGAGAATTGTCTGATTTGTTTGTTTACAAATAAAAGCTCTTAGTCACTTCTTTTCAGTTTAGCACCACTCACTTGAATCTCCTAAGGAAATAGTATTTATACATTTTAAAAGCTTTAAATGTTCGTTAGGGATAATATCTTAAAATCATTAAGCATTAAATGTCGTAACAGTTCTTTCATGCCATGTCGACTCGTATTTTAAACTGTCGCGCCTTATATTTGTTATGCCTTAAACTCCTCATGCCTTTAATTTGACCATCGATCAAGTTTGTGCTTATTTGAACTGGTTGATCCTAAGATACAAACTTATCGTGCCCTAAGCTTGTTGCACCTTAATCTTGTCGTGCTTCGGATTTAATTATAGACTAAAGCTGTGCTTCTTTGAACTCGTCAAGCCTGAAATTTGAGCTTTTTGTGCCCTAATAAATGAACTTGTCAAGCTTTTAATGAGACCCACGACCAAGGTTGTGCTCAAAGAATTTGTACCTTTTAATTCCTACACAATCTCCAAAGAACAACATATACACAAAAACGCATATATATATTCTAGTATGTTGTTCATTCCAGTTGTTTGACCAATTAAGTATAGTTAATACAATTGAGTAGTTAATTGTGTAACTAATTGTCTCATCAAAATTTATATTGAACATACAGGTTCAATAGTAACAATACCTCAACAAAAATCATTCAATGCATGAAATCATTTCAAATTCATTCATGCTCACCAAGAATTTTATTCATGCACAAAGGAATATTGTATAAAATCATCTTATCTCCAACTGTCCTTACGGAATGAGTCATCTTGAGCAATTATTACCTAACTACTTAGCACCACTTGTATTCACACACATAAGCACACAAGTGCTCGCATATGGGCCACAATTTCCTTCCTATTCTCTTCCAATCATGAGATCCTTCCCACATGCACAAAACATTAGAATCTATCTCAATCATTGCATGATCTTCATATTTAATGACATTTATACATAAGAGACAAATGAAGTCATCTTAACATAAGCTTACTCTGTTAGGAATAGCTCACAATCTCTTATTGTTTTTAATTCCTAATCTTGAATCATCTATGTCCCACCAATGATTGCTACAATGCCTCAATTTGATGAAATATTTCCATAACCTTCTAACAACGATTGTGTGATCTTTGCATTAAATATCATTCATGCATAAGAGAAAAATTTTATTCCCCATTTCTTAAGAGTTGTCGTGAACTTCTTCCATAGGACATCAACATCACCACATTCTTATATTTCCTTAAATTATGGTCACATGTAAGAAATCTCTTTCGTAAATTATCAATCCCCAACCACGAGCCCTAAAAGCCAAGTATTTCCATACACTAATAAATATATCACTTTCATTCTCTAAAACCATAATTAGAAACCATAATCATCATTAGGAATAAAGACCCAAGAGAGCCTAGTTGGATTATGACTATAATGATCATCAAATTAAGGTTAGACTATGGTTCATTTCAACAAAATTTACTATAATTACAAATGTTCCCTATTTCTATATCTGGGGTCTCAATATCCATAGAAGTAGGAAAACAATTTTAATTTCTTCTAATCTAAGGTGATTCCTAATTTACTCTAAGCATACAAGATGTTTATTAATGAATTTCGTAGAAAACTAACAATAACAAATTAAAATCTAATTATAATTTTCGACCATTATAATATATTAAACTTATCATGTGTTTTCTATGATAAGAACCTAATTATACTGAGTAATTTAAGCATATGACATTAAGTTAAGCAAGTATGAATGCATTAATGAACTTGAACAAGACAACTCAGAATCTAGCATGAATATTTAAACCTTGCATGAAGAATGAAAGGAACAATAATATATCTAAATTTAACTATAAAAAATGTTATAAATGGTGTCACATGTCACGGTTGCGGTTAAACCGTGATCTTCTCAAAAATTAAAATCAACACTTATCACGACTATGATATTGGTCGTGATTTCCTCAAAGCTAATGTTATTTGCATAGCCCGACCATGATGTACATGGTGATGATCTTGCCCGCCCATGACGAAGGCTGTGATCTTCTCAGAGTTTAAATTCAAAACTTGTCACGACCACAACATGTGTTGTAATCAAATCCTAAATAATGTATTTAACCCACTTCATGGCTACGATGTAGCCGTAATGATCTCATAGTTGTGATCTTGCACGTGAAACAAGCAAAAAGAAATATTTTCCCTTTTTCACCACCTTGATCCTATCTGTGATCACCTACCTTGTCCCCTCACGGTCTGAATCACGTCCATGACTTACACCTTATCGCCAAAATCTTGTAAATTCAAAAACCTCTTAAATGATGGAAAGACAAATATATTAGGAAAATTACAACATGAATTTAGGACATTTATGCACCTATAGGACTTATTGTATAGCTATATTTATAGTAATGACTGCTTATTATTTTATTTTATACGAGATTCAGATCAAAACATGGATTTTCCCGTATATTACCACAAATGAGCTAGAACAGACATGCGGGTAACTATGATTTATCACATTGATTGTGCTTATAGTACAGTTGCACATGTAATAATATGATTTAAATTGT
>JAMXBD010000540.1:600000-856359 GCA_024138025.1 Combretum micranthum | reverse complement strand
GAAAAATTGAAGCGAAACCCTAATCCGGTCCAGTTTGAGTCTAGTGTGAGAGGAGCTTAGGAACCCTAAATCCGGCTTTCCTTCGGTTTCATAATAATAAAAGAAGTTTTATAAGTAAATGAATATGAATTCTCCTTCTAAAGTTATTTTAGACCTTTGAAAGTTTTAAATTTGGGAATTTTTCAATTCCGGCCTCCTTCCGAACTCAATTACGGAAAAGGGTGCCCCGACCACGAACTCAGAAAAATGTTCGGAATATTCATTGAACCGTAATTTTATTAAGGATTCCAAAAATATCAATTTTATAATTATTTTTCGGGTTATAAAAATTACAGTTATAGCTTTTTCCATGTTTTCGTTACAACCGGTAAAGTAGATGTCTTGTTACTATTCACAAGTACAACCTACACTACACATACCCATACCCTATTCTTACATCCTTACAACTACTAATTTCAATTTTCTTTTCTAATGAATTTTGTCTCTTAATTAATTATTACATTTATTACATTTTAATTATCTAAATTACAAAAAAAATCAAATTTCACACACACATCTTCCTTCCCCCTAGATGGCGGCACACCCCCCCCCCCCCCTCCTTGTTTTCCCTCTCAATTTAATTTATTTTACTCAAGTTATTCAACTAAAACCTTAATCCACTTTATATAAACTAAATGTTCTCTCTCTCTCTCTTCATTTTCACTTGTCTACAATTTTTCAACAGAGAAAACCTCTCTTCTTTTCCCATTGTGCCGTGAGCTTTCCCCCTCCCCCACTCTCATTTTCAACTTATTTTCTCCTCTTTTTTCTCCAAGACTCCATTGGTAGGTTGATTTTAAGTCTTGTTCATCCCAAATCTTGTAATGGCAAGATCATTCTTGTGTGTTTTCCACCATTAATGTCACGCCCCGTAGGGCATCCTAAACGTACAGCCCGGCCATACTAAGTGAGACTCTCGAGTTCTCTACCCGAGCCCTTCGGGAGTCTTAATTAGATGTAAAGCGTTCCTTTACGACAATAGAATACTTCGACAAATGGAGTTAAACAGTTTAGCGTAGCATACAATAGCCATAGATAATAAATCAAAACGCATAATTATAGTTTACAAAATCTAAGGGGCATTCCCCCGCAAAATAATAACAAGTCCGTTACAGTCATCCAGAGTCCTTAGTTTCCAATGGAAGTCTATACAAAAAGAAATGGATTAAACTTTTACGGGAAACTCCTATCTTCGGTACCTGTGCTGTGGCTTGCCTCGGCCTAAGCCATATAAACTCGTGCTGCAATAGATAGAAACTATGGGGGCATAAGTTAACTAGCTTAGTGAGTAATAACTTCCATAACACAATTAAATACAATCATTCAAGCAAGTGATTATTCAAGCAAGTGTATGCACCATACAAATGTGATCAACAAACATATGACCAACCGGAAATCATATGTGGATGGACTTACGCCCTCCATCCCGAGTTAGCAGATTAACGAATCCTGCGGTACGACGCCGTTTAAGTTCACGGTCAACTAACAATATTTCATTTTATGGATCACGATTAACCAACATATTCGTTTTATGGATCACGAAAAACCAACCAATGCGAATGCTCCAACCCCATCGTGATATGAATGGATTCAAATTACATTGAAGTCGAATATTCATTAATTCAATTTCTTTTAGGTGACCAACGAATATTCACAGACATTCATCGTAAGTTACTAACCAATCAATCAATAGCTAACACCCAGTTTCGATATTTCTTAAGTTCCATTTCACATATCAGCAGTAAACAACATATAATTCCCATATACCCCATCATGCATATACAATTTCTCTTTATCTTTGCCTACACCACTAGTGCCACTACATTACAATCACATTCATTAATTGAGAGTGGAAGTAAAACTCACTCGGTCATTGGACGCCAATCTTCCTACTAGTAGTAGTAGTCGGGAGGTAGAGTGTCGTCCTGCTCGGGATCACCTACCAAGCAAGAATAATCCTAATGAGGCTCTCATTATGTAACTAAATCAAGCTATACATCTTAACTATATGGATTCGGATTTCTCGCTATTTGCGGAAGTTCCGACTTAAAACGGCCATAACTTGATCATTTTTAACTCGGAATTTCGCAAATTTCATATCGATCTCTATCTACTTCGAAAGATCTATCTATTTCTAATATTAAATCCAAGTTTTGAAAATAGTAAGGTCACGGAACAGTGGGATCAGATTTGTTCCGCAAATGTTACAATCTCAAAAATTTGTTTTGCTTTGATAAGAAGTGTTCTTAGATGATGATTCATGCATGAATGATATGGAATGAATTACTAATATGAATGCCATGTGATGAACTTAATATATGCATGGTCATAATAATTTTTGTGATAATAAACTCTTATGAACTCTTAAGTGTTGGAAAATTCCCATAAAGATTATTTCTAAGAAGCTATTTTTCCACATTATACTCCTTAGGGTTTCCTTGGCTTTTAATCTCGTAATCCACTTATTATTTAACTAAAAATAAGTTCTCAAAGTCTATATTAATCATGGCCTTCATTCATGCATAAGAATTCCCATTTTTCATTTGGTAAACATGTCTTCAAACAAGCTTTTTGTAAAAATCCGAATTTTCTAAATTTCATTTTCTTGCATATTTCTTAAGGGAAAACTTGTCTAATGCATTAAAAATTGAAGCTCCATATATATATTATCTAAGGACTTCATTTAGCTTATAAACATCCACTTTAGACTTAAATACCAAGTGTTCTTGTAGGCATGAACCTAAGTTACGAATTTTAAACTATTGATCAACATTTCAACATTTCTCATTCTAACTCCACCACTTGTTTTACATTCCTATCATGCCTAAACTCATTTAAACTTATAAAAATCATTCCTTCAATATACCTATTACACTACCCTTCATTTTTCTTATGAAACATGAGTTTAGAATTGATTTTGAGGGTTTTTAAGGTAGGGTTTCACTTTCATCCGAATTTCCAACATTTCATATTTAACAAAACTTTTCCTTTTTCAATATTCTTGCTTCCCATATGTGAAGATCTACTATCTAACTTCTTATACATGAACAAGACTACATTTTTATGATCATTAAAGCATATAAAACAAAATAACCTATGATCATGCATGTACATGAAAATGTGGTTGTCTAAACTTTAGATCTACTATATATAATGCATGAATCATGGATCTCATGGCATGAACAACAATATATGTGCAAGATCTCTACTTTACATGCATGAACAAGTGGTTATTCCAACAAAAACTCATTCAAAGGCTAGATCCACTTCTTGAGATGGCTTGAGATTCTTGTAGTAGTGTTTTCATATCCCTTGCTATGCTCATTGGGATTTTGATGAGAAAACACACAAGAATGATCTTGCCATAACAAGATTCAGGATGAACAAAGCCTAAAATCAACCTACCAATGGAGTCTTGAAGTGGAAAAGAGAAGAAAGCAAGTTGAAGTTGCGAGAGGGAGAGGGAGGGAGTTCACGGCACTAAAGGGAGAGAAGAGAGGGTTTTTTTGCTCTTTTACAAATTTGAAACAAGAAGAATGAGGAGAGAGAGAGAAAAATATGTATATATGAAGTAATTTAGGGTTTAACTAATTAAATTGAAGTTAAAATAATTGAATTGAGGGAAAACAAAAGGGGGGGGGGGGGGGGGTGTGGGGCGTCGGCACACTTCTTGTGGGTGTGTGTGTGTGCTTTTTAAAAATTTGATATTTTTAATTTAGTAAATTAAATGTAATAAATGTGATAATTATTTAAGAGACAAAATTTCTTGGAAAGAAAATTGAAATGAGTAGTTGTAAGGATGTAAGAATAGGGTATGGGTAGTGTGTAGTGTAGGTTTTGTGAATAGTAGACAAGAATCTACTTTACCAGTTGTTCGAAAACACGGGAAAAGCTATAACTATAATTTTTATAGCTCGGAAAATTATGAATTTGATATTTTTGGAATCCTTATAAAATTACGGTTCTAATGAATATTCCGGAATATTTTTCTGAATCCGTGGTCCAAGGCACGCTTTTCCGTAATTGAGCTCGGGAAGGCCCGGAATTGAAAAATTCCTGAATTTAAAACTTTCAAAGGTTTGAATGTACTTTTAAACAATAATTCACATTCCTTTACTTCATAATATTTATTTTATTGTAAAACCGAAGGAAAGCCGGATTTAGGGTCCCTAGGCTTCACTCACTAGACCCAAACTGGACCGGATTAGGGTTTCGCTTCCAACTCCCGGGGTTTCTTGACTACTAAGTATACCGGGGTTTACAACCTCCCCACCTTAAATAAAGTTTTGTCCTCAAAACGGAACTGACATACCTTGCCTTCAAATATCTCGGGGTACTTTCTCGGATTTCCTCTTCAGCTTCCCATGTTGCTTCCTCAAAGGCATGATTCCTCCATAACACTTTCACGTAGTGAATGTCTTTGCTTCGTAGCCTTTGAGTTTTCTTATCCAATATCTTCACTGGGTGTTCTTCATATGTCAAGTTTTCCTTCAACTGAATTGGTTCCAATTCCAGAATCATTTCTGGGTCGGCAACGTATCTTCTCAAAACTGACACATGGAATACATTGTGGATCCCGGAAAAATTTAGTGGCAGGGCTAGCCGATATGCTAGATCTCCGACTCTTTCCAGGATTTCGAAGGGTCCAATGTATCTCGGGCTTAACTTCCCTTGTGTACGCATCCTTTTGATACTTTTAATCTGGTTTATCTTCAGGTATACATGATCACTCACCCTGAATTCAAGCTCTCTTTCTTTTCAAATATGCCCAGCTCTTTTGCCGGTCCTGAGCTTCTTTCATTTTCCGCTGAATTAACCTCACTTTATCCGCGGCTTCTTGTACCATTTCGGCCCAATTGCTACCTTTTCCACTTCATCCCAAAACAAGGGGGATCTACAACGTCGTCCATACAAAGCTTCATACGGTGGCATTGGATGGTGGAGTGATAGCTGTTATTGTAGGCAAATTCGATCAGGTGTACATGGCTATCCCAACTCCCTTTGAATTCTAAGGCACACGCTCTCAGCATGTCTTCTAGGGTTTGGATCGTCGTTCAGACTGTCCATCGGTCTGAGGGTGATAAGCCGTGCTAAAGTGCAATTTGGTACCTAAGCTCTTTTGCAAGCTTGCCCAAAACATGGACACGAATCTCGGGTCTCTATCGGAGATAATCCCTGCAGGTATACCATGTAATCTTACGATCTCTCTGATATAGATCTTGGCTAACCTTTCCATTGAGTAGGTCATATTTAGGGTAAGAAATACACGACTTAGTCAATCGATTACTACTACCCATATTGCAACAACTAGATGGAGTCTTGGGAAAACCACACACAAATCCATGGATATCTGATCCCACTTCCATTCGGGAATGGGTAGGGCTTTAGCAATCCGCCCGGTCTTTGGTGCTCTACTTTTACCTGTTGGCATACTGGACACTTTGTAAACCCCGGTTTTCAAGTAGCTAAGATAACCCTAGAACCGGAAACCAAAACCCTAAACCGGAATAGCTCAAGCCTGGAGTGAGAACTAGGAACCCTAATTCCGGCTTTTCCTCGGTTTCCAATTAATAAACTTTTCTAAGAAAATTTAATTTTGATTATAATTCTTGAATATATTTCAAACTAAGAAAATATTTGATTTCAAGAAAATTTCAATTCCGGGTCATCCCGAGACCCATTATAGAAAAACGTGCCCCGGAACTAGAATTTCAAAAATATTCTTATGAGTACTCATTGAACCGAAATAAAATAAGGATTTCAAAAATATATTTTTCATAATTTTCCGGTTTATGAAAAATACAGTTATAGCCTTTTTATTCGTATTTCATTACTACCGGAAATTAAATTGTCTTGTCAACTATTCATTACTATTCATAAAGTACACCTACACTACCTATTAGCCACCCTACAAGCCTAACCTTACTAATCACTCATCAAACCCATTCTTCCATAACTTTTGTCTTCAAATTCACTTTACATGACAAGTGATGTAAATCAAATCAAGCAAATCAAGTGAGACAAATCAAGTTTCTCCCCCCTTTAGCTTCAAAACCGGCGCACATGGCCCCCCCCCTTGTCCAATTTGAAAATCTTCTCTCCATTTAACCTAATTCACTTATATAAACTAACTTTTCTCTCTCTCCTCATTCTTTCATTCTCCACTTTCCAAAAGTTACAAAGTGTGAAAAAGCTCCTCAATCCTCTCTTCTTTTCCCCTTTGGCCGAAATTTGAAGCCCCCCACACACATCACAACTTCCATTTTTCTCTTCTATCTTCCATCCACTTCAAGTAAGTTATGATCTACTACTTCCAACTCATAAAACTTGTTATGGCTAAGTGATTTTTGGTTATTCAACTCATGTTCCCATGATCTTTAGTAGGAACAATGAGATACAAACAAAAATCCCGAACCATTACAAGTAGATCTATCTTTTAAAGGAGTTTCCTATACCAAAAGCTTTACTTTTATCCATCAAAAAGTCTTTTAAACAAAGGATCTTTTATAAAAATATGGTTTTTATGTTTTTAAAACTCATTTAAGCTTTTGATAAAGTAGATCCATCATCTTGTTACTCATGAGCATGTAGGCATTTATAGTTTCATTATTATTTTGTTCATATGTGCATAAATAGTCTTTAACACTTTTGTCTTTAGTAAATGACTTTCTAGTGTATAGATCTAATATATATGGGTCCATGAAGTCAAAAAAAAGTACTTTACAAGAAAAAGACTTTTGAAAATTCGGATGACTTTGAAAACCAAGGTCAAAAACACTTTTAACAACTTCTAAACTTATTTTTATAAGAGAAATAAAGCCTATGGGTAATAGATAATGTTTAGTATATTTTTCATGAGTCTAAAGGAGTTTTTACTAAAGAAAATGTTGAAAACAAGAGATGAAGTCCATAGGAGTTTTGAGTTAAAAGTTATGAAAACCAAATTCGTAATAATGGATGTAGGGTTAGAAAACACTATTTTTCCAACTTCAAAAATGATATTTTCTTAAATAAATGAAGTCCTTAGGATATAGGTATAATAGATACTTAAAGTTTCAAGTATAAAATATATTTTTCCTAAAGGAATCAACTTGAAAATGGATTTTGTAAATTCGGATTTTTGGAAACCCCATAGTAAAAGACCCACTTAAAAGTTTGTAAATGTAGATTTTATTAAAGAAATAAAGGCCTTAGGATATAACTAATATAGGGGTCAAATATTCTTTAAACAAAATAGAGTTTTCCTAAAGAAATCCATACAAAATGTAGATGTGTCAAGTGTAGTAAATTAACTTACTAAGCTTTGAGAGGAAATGGTTTCTAAGGAAAGTTTGTTTTCTAAAAATCGTTAAATCTAAAAGTTATAAGAACATAGACTCTTAAGGTTCACATCATGACATTCATGATAGGGAAAATCATTTCCATTGCATTTAGCATCATATTACACTTAGGAATCTCAAATGCATTCATCAAAACCGCATTTTTGGAATCAAGGAACCCGCTGTACAGATCTGATCCCTCAATTCCGAGGCTTAGATATTTTCAAAACTTGATTTAAACTTCATATTTGGAAAGCTTTCGAAGTAGATAGGAATGCGAAATTCCGACTTAAAACGACCAAGTTATGGCCATTTTAAAACGGAACTTCGGAAATGACGCGAATTCCGATTTCACTAAGTTTCCTTAGAGTTTTAGTGTCCTAAGTTGATAGAATACTTATTAGGGTAATTTCTTATATGAATAGGTGAACCCGTGGACGGTGACGAGTTACCTCCGGATTATTACTACTAGAAGACCGGAGTACCGATGGCGGAGTGAGTTTTTCTTCCCAATTCATTTATTGTATGTGCTTGTAAAGTAGTGCACTAGAATGTAGGTCAATTGAATGGAATATGAATAATGGGGATTATTGGGAAATTATATGATTGTTGATGATATGAGAAACAAATTAAGAATATCGAAACCGGGTGATAAACTTTGATTGTATAGTTAGCTATGATGGATTGTCTGATAAATTGATTGATCGCCTAAGTAAATTGGCTTAATCAACTACTTGAGTAAATAAATTGACATGTGCATATCACAAGGGGATGGAGCATGAGCATTTGTAGGTTAGTCGTGAACCATAAACGACATCGAATAATCGTAGGTTAGTCGTGAACCATAAACGACATCGAATAATCGTAGGTTAGTCGTGAACCATAAACGACATCGAATAATCGTAGGTTAGTGTGAACCATAAACGACATCGATAATCGTAGGTTAGCCGTGAGCCATAAACGGGATATTGTCGTACCGCAGGATTCGTTAATCTGCTAACCCGGGATGGAGGGCGCAATTCCATCCACATATGATTTCCGGTTGGTCATATGTATGTTGAACTCATGTGTTTGATGCATACACTTGCTTGATTAATAACTTGGTTGAATTGTTGTGATATAAATGTTTTTGTGGGAGATTACACTCACTAAGCTAGTTAGCTTACATCCCTACAGACCATTCCTTTTGCAGCTTACGCATTTATGGCTTAGGCGAAGAGACCCGGCTGAACAGGTACGAAGCTAGGAGTTTTCCCTAGAAGTTATAATTTTTGTATTAGACTTCCATAGAAAACTTCTAAGACTTGGATGACTGTAATGGACCGCTAAATATTCTTTTGCGGGGGAATGCCCCTTAGAATTATGTAATATTTATTTATGTTCATGAATTATATCCTATTGCCCATGCATGCCAAATTAAGCTTTTATCTCCATTCGGACTTGTACTCTATTGTGTAAAGGTACGCCTTACATCTATATGAGACTCCGAAAGACTAAGGTGGTAATTCGGGAATCTTATATGGCATGTGGCGGACTGTTACGTTTAGGGTACCCTATGGGGCGTGACAGTTTAAGTGGTATCAGAGCACTAGGTTATTAGGCATGACAATAGAGTTAAAATCAAACCTAGAACTAAGTAACTAGGATAAAATTGGAGTTAAAAGCTAGGCTAATTAATAGTTTTCGTGTTGTAGGTTTCCTTGGGTGAAACCCGAGAAAGAGCTAGGAACTTCACCAAAAGACTAGATGAAACCATGGTGGAATACCGGCTTCGGTTAAGGTTTTATGTGAAGACTTTGCATTGGTCCAGCGACCTAGGACAATAAAAGAGATGTATAAGCTATGGAAAGAGGGCCTTAGATACACAAGATGGATATCTGTGATAGATCAGTTAAGATATGATCCAATAAGGAGAAGAAGATGGACAATCATGGAGACTATTTATACCCTAGAGAGGGTGATGGTAGAATATGCGGGAGAACCCATGTTAAGAGAAGCCACATTTATTCTTAAGAATGAAGGAAGTCCCACCCACCCAGACTTTGGGAATTGGCATGGTATAGGACCACTTTATGTACATGCCCGTGATGACCTGGATGATCATAGGGATTGGAATTTGGCAGATATCAGAAATCATTTTGTGTGGCAAGCTAGATACCTTGATCTTATCCCATTCCTAGGAGGAGCTCCAGCTCCACAAGTAGGAAACGGGGGAGTACACCTGATTAATGCCCCAGCTGTTGAGGAAGATGAAGGGAATGAAGGAAACAATGAGGGGAGAAAATAATGTGGAAGAATCTGAGGAGGAGGAAGACCCAGAAGAGGACCCAAACTGGATGGAAGAAGAAATACCTAGATCCCCTACCCCTCCAGTCGTGGCTCCAGAACAACCCAACCCACACCACCATTGTATGGGATTTCAATAGGGATCTGGACATACCCGATAGTGGGAGGGTAGAACCAGAATTCGACCCCACCGTATGGAAAGAATATACCCAGTAGGCGAGCAACCCCCTGAGGTTGAGGCAGTAGCCCCTGAACCGGTAGCTCCAGAACCTGTGGAGGGAATGAATGAAGCTGACCCTTGGATAAGTGAATTCAGAAAGGTGGAGTAGGATGTGGGAAGAAGCAGGAAGAGAAGCAGAGAGAGAATGGGAATTAGGAATGAATCTGATGATAGAGTTGATATGGAGGAAACAAATCAAGTAGGAGATCAAGAAGTGAGAGAAGAAGAAGCAGAAGAAGAAGAGGAAGAGGAAGAAGAAGGAAGAGGAAGAAGAAGAGGAAGAGGAGGAACCAGAGCCTCTAGCCCGACCCGCTCAGAGAAGGAGGTTGACTGTTAGGGCCTATTTGAGTCAGTTCATCCGAAAGGATGATGGAGCATCTTCTAGTCGAGGACGACTCCCAGCCCCTCACCAGACGACTCTGATTAGAATGAAGGATGTAGTATCCCATAAGTCCAATAGTTTCTTTTGAATAGTAGGCAATGCGGGATGCCAAATTGCCTTAGGATCTCTTTATGGTCTAGTATGTTGTTTTCCTTGTCTGTTTCCCTTTCCATGTCTTTAGATGTTATTAGATAGAAGTTGTCGACTAGTATCGGAAGAATTGTTTTGTGTTGTCCAATTTTGCAAGCTTATTTGAAAACAACTTTTGTACGGCACAAACAAGTCAATGAAGTTTATGTTGATTCCAAGAATGAAGTTTCACAAGCATCATACTTTTGCATTAGTAGTAGACTACATTCATTATACTTGATTGCATAATCATAATCTCATTCATATCATCATTTGATTCAGAATTCTTTAATATTATGATTTCTTAATTTGGAATTCCTTTGATTGCTATGATTTCTTTACTTAAGAGCCTTTTTGTGAACGACTTGGAGCTTTAAATTTTCTTTGAGCCTTTTTATGAATTCTATATTTCTCTAAATTATTCCTAGAATTTTGAAAACTCTTTAGCCAACGTTTTATAAACCGCAAAACTCTAAAGAAGAAATAAAACTTATTAAGACAATATGTAACAGACGAAACCGGAGGAACCGAAACCGGGAGCAAGAACCACTCCCAAGTGAGGCTAGTAGTGCGAACCAGATCAACCCCAAGCTAGCATACCTGAAGCTGCTCAGCCTGACCCCCAGGCAGCTATGATGAATGCCATTGGGAATTTGACAAATATGTTTGCTGCATTCATCCAGAATCAAAACCAGAACCAACCCCAAACTCCGAACCAAGTCTAAGGGGTTCTGCACCTTTACCACCTCCACCACCCCCTCCATACAGGAGAATGCAAGAGGAGTTTCCCATGCCACCAGAGGAGCAATCATATAATGCTCGTTATCCCCCTCCACCACCAAGAGGTTACCAGAGGAGTTCCCTCCCTGATTTCATAAAGAGTAACCGCTACTTTGATGGGGCGTTTGGAAAGCCCGATGAGGCGGAAGATTGGTTGGCTCAAATTGAGCGTTCTTTTGCAGCATATGAGACCCCACCACACCTCCGTTTGGAGTACGGCACATACATGTTAAGATATAATGCACGTGTATGGTGGGAGTCTAAACGAAGGAGTTTGGCAACCCCAGTTAGCTGGGAGACCTTCCGAAGAGAGTTCCTAGGGAACTATTTCCCCGCCAGTCTTCGAGTAAGGTACAGCGCAGATTTCCTGCATGTGAGACAAAGGGCAGACGATTGAGCAGTATGAAAGAATTCAATCACCTACTGCAGTATGCTCCTGAGTCATACAAGAATAGTGAGGAGCTGCAGAAACAAGTATTCCTGGAAGGTCTCGATGAGGACCTAAGGATAAAGATACATGAATCTGGATTGTCGACCTACCTTGAGGTGATCGAAAAGGCCCGTTTGATTGAAGGGGCCAAGAAGAGAAAGTATGCTGAACCGGACAAAAGAGTGTTCGGAAAAAGGCACTTTGATGCCTCCAGCTCGAGCTACAGAGGAAAGAGATTCAAGCCCTACCACGGTATTAAGGATAATTCTGGTGGGAGGTTTAACCAAACCAAGTCCAATATTTCCTGCTGGAAGTGCAAGGGAGGCCACTACCCAAGGCAATGTCCCCAGCTGAAGGACAAGTGTTTCTTTTGTGGCGAAGCAGGTCATCTGGTTTATGCTTGCCCAAAGAAGATGACTATAACCTGCTACCTTTGCAAGGAAAAGGGCCATGTAACCTCCGAGTGCCCTCAGAGGAAAAGTGGAACTACCCGCCTTACGGGAATCCAGGAAATGATAACACCCAAAGGTCCGGTAGCAGAAGTGGAGCCGTGCAGCCTCGGCCATGCATGGTATGCGGCTGTACAATTTTGAAGGCCAATGGATGATCGAGGATGATGAGGAGGAAGGCATGGAGCTGGCCGCGCTGGATCAAGACGGCGATGTGGATGGCGGCCTGGTGACAGGTTAGTAACAAGTTCCTTTTTAAGATAAAGTTCTTTGTCTTCGTAGCAAGTTTTTATAAAGGAAATTTAAAACCTGTGTAAGAGGAAAAGCTGAAATATGGAAACCCTGGAATAGATAGTTGTTGAGTGATTAGGACCAAGTAGTGATAAATGTTTATGGTAACAGGACGCATAGGAGTAAATGGGAATGAAGCTTATGTGTTGTTTGATACGGGAGCCACCCACTCCTTTATCACTACCAGCTTGGCTAAGCGGCTTGGTCTACCCATAGCCATGACAACCACAACCTTAAGGATTAAGACACCCACAGGTAGTGTTGTGTCGACTCGAGAGATAATAAAGGATTGTTTGCTAGAAATCCAAGGACACATCTCAACAAGTGATTTGATAGTCTTGGAGATGAGTAAATATGAAGTTATCTTGGGATGAATTGGCTAAGTAAGGTTAAAGCCATTGTGGACTGTCAAGAAGATGATAAGTTTTGATGACCACAGGAAGGAGAGAGTAGACTTCCTTGGAGAGATCACGGTGCGAAGAGATCTTGGTTTAAGCTCCTTCGAGCTAATGATGGAAGATGAGGAAATTGTGCCAATAGAAGATGCCTGGATTAGAGAGGAAAGAGGAGAAAAGAGTGACATACCCGTGGTGAATGAGTTTGAGGATGTATTTCCTGAAGTCTTACCCGGTTTACCACCGAAAAGAGAGATTGATTTTGAAATCACTCTAGCTCCAGGTACAGAGCCGATATCAAAGGCACCATACCGGATGGCTCCGGTGGAATTGAAGGAATTAAAGACCCAATTACAGGAGCTGTTGGATCAAGGATTCGTAAGACCTAGCGTGTCGCCATGGGGCGCACCGGTGTTGTTTGTAAAGAAAAGGACGGGTCTATGAGATTATGTATCGATTATCGGGATTGAATAAAGTCACCATCAAAAATCGATACCCCCTTCCAAGAATCGACGACCTCTTTGATCAGCTCCAAGGGGCAAGTGTGTTCTCGCGCATTGATTTGCGCTCCGGTTATCACCAGTTGAGAATAAACCGGAAGATGTGCCTAAGACAGCCTTTCGCACACGGTACGGGCACTACGAGTTCTTAGTGATGCCGTTTGGATTAACTAATGCACCTGCTGCATTCATGGACCTCATGAACCGAGTATACAAACCGCTCTTGGATAAATGTGTAATTGTGTTCATAGACGACATCCTAATCTATTCAAAGACCAGAGAACAACATGAGGAGCATCTAAGAATGGCGTTACAAACCTTGAGAGAAAATAAGTTGTACGCCAAGCTATCCAAGTGTGATTTTTGGTTGGATAGAATATCTTTTCTTGGACATGTAGTGACGGGAGAAGGAATATCGTAGACCCAGAAAAGATCAAGCGGTGTAGTGGATTGGAAACAGCCCGAAACGGTAACGAGTGAGAAGCTTCTAGGTTTGGCTGGTTATTACCGCAAGTTTGTAAAGGATTTCTCCAAGATTGCCAAACCTTTGACTCAACTGACAAAAGAACGAGAAATTCGATGGACAGATAAGAGGGAGCAAAGTTTCCAAGAGTTGAAACGGCGCTTAGTATCAGCTCCAATTTTGGTATTGCCCGATCCTGAAAAGCCGTACACAGTGCATAGCGACGCCTCTAGGAATGGCCTCGGTTGTGTACTGATGCAAGAAGGGAAAGTCATTGCCTATGCCTCCAGGCAATTAAGGCCTCATGAGCAGAACTATCCCACACGATTTGGAATTGGCCGCTGTGGTTTTTGCCTTGAAGTTATGGAGACATTATTTGTATGGGCAAAGATGTGAAGTGTACACAGATCACAAGAGTCTCAAGTATTTGTTCACACAAAAGGAGTTAAATATGAGGCAGAGACGGTGGTTGGAACTCATCAAGGACTATGATTTGGGGATAAATTACTGCCCGGGAAAGGTAAATGCTGTAGCAGACGCCTTGAGCAGAAAGAATTATGGAGAAGTGGCAAGCCTAATCACAGACAAAAAGAGCTGATAAAGGAATTCGAAAGGTTGAGAATTGAATTCATAGGGCAAGACGTCGAAGTGGAGATAGCAAATTTGGTTATGGAACCCACTTTGATCGACAGGATTAAGGAAGCCCAAAGATATGATGAGGCGATAAAGAGGATCAAAGAAGAAGTACTCAAAGGGAAGTATAGTGACTTTACCCTGGATGATGAAGAAGTGGTTAGAATGAAAGGAAGATTGTGTGTACCGGAAGATGAAGAATTGAGAAAAGAGATCATGAGCGAGCTCACAACTCCGGTTACACGGTGCATCCGGGAGGTACAAAGATGTATCAGGACATAAAAAGCCACTATTGGTGGAATGGATTGAAGAGGGATGTGGCAGATTTTGTTATGAAGTGTGCCGTGTGTCAGCAAGTCAAAGTGGAGCATCAACGGCCAGGTGGATTATTAAAGCCACTACCTATCCCCGAATGGAAGTGGGATCAAATTTCAATGGACTTTGTGTGTGGATTCCCGAGGACATCCACAGGATGTGATGCGGTCTGGGTTATAGTGGATCGTTTGACAAAGTCAGCACACTTCCTACCAATTAATATGACCTATTCATTGGACAAATTGGCTAGGATTTACATCAAGGAGATTGTGCGACTTCACGGTATACCAGGGATTATTTCAGACCGGGATCCAAGATTTGTTTCAAAGTTCTGGATGAGCCTACAAAAGAGCCTAGGCACCAAGTTGCATTTCAGTACTGCCTACCATCCTCAGACAGATGGACAGTCTGAGCGAACCATTCAGACCTTAGAGGATATGTTAAGGGCTTGCATATTGGAATTCAAAGGAAGTTGGGATAATCATATACCCCTAATTGAGTTTGCCTATAACAATAGCTACCACTCAACCATTCAGATGCCACCATACGAAGCCCTATATGGACGGCGTTGTAGGTCCCCTCTGTTTTGGGATGATGTGGAAAAGCTAGCTATTGGTCCTGAATTGGTTCAAGAAGCAGCAGACAAAGTCCGGGTTATTCAACAGAAAATGAAAGAGGCTCAAGACAGGCAGAAGAGTTGGGCTGATCTGAAGAGAAGAGAGCTGGAATTTCAAGTAGGCGATCATGTCTATTTGAAGATAAACCCAATCAAGAGCATAAAGAGAATGCGGGCTCAAGGGAAATTAAGCCCAAGGTATATTGGACCTTTTGAGATCTTGGAAAGAGTGGGAGATTTGGCCTATCGGCTAGCCCTGCCGCCAGGTTTGTCGGGAGTTCATAATGTGTTCCACGTATCAGTGTTAAGGAAGTATGTACCTGACCCTGAGCGGATAGTGGAGTTGGAACCGATTCGGTTAAAGGAAAATCTCACCTACGAAGAGCACCCAGTAGAAATCTTGGATAAGAAGACTCAGAAGCTTCGGAACAAAGAGATTAGATGTTAAAGTGTGGAGAAACCACACTTCTGAGGAAGCGACTTGGGAAGCCGAAGAGGAAATCCGAAGGAAATACCCCGAGTTGTTTGAGAATCAAGGTACGTCAGTTCAGTTTTGAGGACAAAACTCTTTTTAAGGTGGGTAGGTTGTAAACCCTGGTTTTTCAAGTAGCTAAGATAACCCTAGAACCGGAAACCAAAACCCTAAACCGGAATAGCTCAAGCCTGGAGTGAGAACTAGGAACCCTAATTCCGGCTTTTCCTCGGTTTCCAATTAATAAACTTTTCTAAGAAAATTTACTTTTGATTTAATTCTTGAATATATTTCAAACTAAGAAAATATCTGATTTTAAGAAAATTTCAATTCCGGTCATCCCGAGACCCATTATAGAAAAACGTGCCCCGGAACTAGAATTTCAAAAATATTCTTATGAGTACTTTGAACCGAAATAAAATAAGGATTTCAAAATATATTTTTCATAATTTTCGGTTTATGAAAAATACAGTTATAGCCTTTTTATTCGTATTTCATTACTACCGGAAATTAAATTGTCTTGTCAACTATTCATTACTATTCATAAAGTACTACCTAGTCTACTATTAGCCTACCCTACAAATCTAACTCTTACCATCAATCACATCTCTTCCATTCTCCATAACTTTTGTCCTTCAAATTCACTTTATGATGACAAGTGATGTAAATCAAATCAAGCAAATCAAAGTGAAACAAATCAAGTTCCCCCCCCCCCCCCCCCTTTAGCTCCAAAACCGGCGCACATGGCCCCCCTCCCCTTGTCCAATTTGAAAAATCTTCTCTCCATTTAACCTAATTCACTTCCTATATAAACTAACTTTTCTCTCTCTCTCCTCATTCTTCACTTTCCAAAATTCAAAGTGTGAAAAAGCTCCTCAATCCTCTCTTTTTCCCCTTTGGCCGAAACTTTGAGCCCACACACCACACAACTTCTCATTTTTCTCTTCTATCTTCCATCCACTTCAAGTAAGTATGATCCACTACTTCCAACTCATAAACTTGTTATGGCTAAGTGATTTTTGGTTATCTCAACTCCATGTTCCCATGATCTTTTAGTAGGAACAATGAGATACAAACAAAAATCCCGAACCATTACAAGTAGATCTATCTTTTAAAGGAGTTTCTTACCAAAAGCTTTACTTTTATCCATCAAAAAGTCTTTTAAACAAAGGATCTTTTATAAAAATATGGTTTTTATGTTTTTAAAACTCATTTAAGCTTTTGATAAAGTAGATCCATCATCTTGTTACTCATGAGCATGTAGGCATTTATAGTTTCATTATTATTTTGTTCATATGTGCATAAATAGTCTTTAACACTTTTGTCTTTAGTAAATGACTTTCTAGTGTATAGATCTATATATATGGGTCCATGAAGTCAAAAAGAAAAGTACTTTACAAGAAAAAGACTTTTGAAAATTCGGATGACTTTGAAAACCAAGGTCAAAAACACTTTTAACAACTTCTAAACTTATTTTATAAGAGAAATAAAGCCTATGGGTAATAGATAATGTTTAGTATTTTTCATGAGTCTAAAGGAGTTTTTACTAAAGAAAATGTTGAAAACAAGAAATGAAGTCCATAGGAGTTTTGAGTTAAAAGTTATGAAAACCAAATTCGTAATAATGGATGTAGGGTTAGAAAACACTATTTTTCCAACTTCAAAAATGATATTTTCTTAAATAAATGAAGTCCTTAGGATATAGGTATAATAGATACTTAAAGTTTCAAGTATAAAATATATTTTTCCTAAAGGAATCAACTTGAAAATGACTTTTGTAAATTCGGATTTTTGGAAACCCCATAGTAAAAGACCCACTTAAAAGTTTGTAAATGTAGATTTTATTAAAGAAATAAAGGCCTTAGGATATAACTAATATAGGGTCAAATATTCTTTAAACAAATAGAGTTTTCCTAAAGAAAATCCATGTAAAATGTAGATGTGGTCAAGTGTAGTAAATTCACTTACTAAATTGAGAGGAAATGGTTTCTAAGGAAAGTTTGTTTTCTAAAAATCGTTAAATCTAAAAGTTATAAGAACATAGACTCCTTAAGGTTCACATCATGACATTCATGATAGGGAAAATCATTTCCATTGCATTTAGCATCATATTACACTTAGGAATCTCAAATGCATTCATGAAAACCGCATTTTTGGAATCAAGGAACCCGCTGTACAGATCTGATCCCTCAATTCCGAGGCTTAGATATTTTCAAAACTTGATTTAAACTTCATATTTGGAAAGCTCTTTCGAAGTAGATAGGAATCGGTATATAATTTGCGAAATTCCGACTTAAAACGACCAAGTTATGGCCATTTTAAAACGGAACTTCGGAAATGACGCGAATTCCGATTTCACTAAGTTTCCTTAGAGTTTTAGTGTCCTAAGTTGATAGAATACTTATTAGGGTAATTTCTTATATGAATAGGTGAACCCGTGGACGGTGACGAGTTACCTCCGGATTATTACTACTAGAAGACCGGAGTACCGATGGCGGAGTGAGTTTTTCTTCCCAATTCATTTATTGTATGTGCTTGTAAAGTAGTGCACTAGAATGTAGGTCAATTGAATGGAATATGAATAATGGGGATTATTGGGAAATTATATGATTGTTGATGATATGAGAAACAAATTAAGAATATCGAAACCGGGTGATAAACTTTGATTGTATAGTTAGCTATGATGGATTGTCTGATAAATTGATTGATCGCCTAAGTAAATTGGCTTAATCAACTACTTGAGTAAATGATAAATTGACATGTGCATATCACAAGGGGATGGAGCATGAGCATTTGTAGGTTAGTCGTGAACCATAAACGACATCGAATAATCGTAGGTTAGTCGTGAACCATAAACGACATCGAATAATCGTAGGTTAGTCGTGAACCATAAACGACATCGAATAATCGTAGGTTAGTCGTGAACCATAAACGACATCGATAATCGTAGGTTAGCCGTGAGCCATAAACGGGATATTGTCGTACCGCAGGATTCGTTAATCTGCTAACCCGGGATGGAGGGCGCAATTCCATCCACATATGATTTCCGGTTGGTCATATGTATGTTGAACTCATGTGTTTGATGCATACACTTGCTTGATTAATAACTTGGTTGAATTGTTGTGATATAAATGTTTTTGTGGGAGATTACACTCACTAAGCTAGTTAGCTTACATCCCTACAGACCATTCCTTTTGCAGCTTACGCATTTATGGCTTAGGCGAAGAGACCCGGCTGAACAGGTACCGAAGCTAGGAGTTTTCCCTAGAAGTTATAATTTTTGTATTAGACTTCCATAGAAAACTTCTAAGACTTGGATGACTGTAATGGACCGCTAAATATTCTTTTGCGGGGGAATGCCCCTTAGAATTATGTAATATTTATTTATGTTCATGAATTATATCCTATTGCCCATGCATGCCAAATTAAGCTTTTATCTCCATTCGGACTTGTACTCTATTGTGTAAAGGTACGCCTTACATCTATATGAGACTCCGAAAGACTAAGGTGGTAATTCGGGAATCTTATATGGCATGTGGCGGACTGTTACGTTTAGGGTACCCTATGGGGCGTGACAGTTTAAGTGGTATCAGAGCACTAGGTTATTAGGCATGACAATAGAGTTAAAATCAAACCTAGAACTAAGTAACTAGGATAAAATTGGAGTTAAAAGCTAGGCTAATTAATAGTTTTCGTGTTGTAGGTTTCCTTGGGTGAAACCCGAGAAAGAGCTAGGAACTTCACCAAAAGACTAGATGAAACCATGGTGGAATACCGGCTTCGGTTAAGAGTTTTATGTGAAGACTTTGCATTGGTCCAGCGACCTAGGACAATAAAAGAGATGTATAAGCTATGGAAAGAGGGCCTTAGATACACAAGATGGATATCTGTGATAGATCAGTTAAGATATGATCCAATAAGGAGAAGAAGATGGACAATCATGGAGACTATTTATACCCTAGAGAGGGTGATGGTAGAATATGCGGGAGAACCCATGTTAAGAGAAGCCACATTTATTCTTAAGAATGAAGGAAGTCCCACCCACCCAGACTTTGGGAATTGGCATGGTATAGGACCACTTTATGTACATGCCCGTGATGACCTGGATGATCATAGGGATTGGAATTTGGCAGATATCAGAAATCATTTTGTGTGGCAAGCTAGATACCTCGATCTTATCCCATTCCTAGGAGGAGCTCCAGCTCCACAAGTAGGAAACGGGGGAGTACACCTGATTAATGCCCCAGCTGTTGAGGAAGATGAAGGGAATGAAGGAAACAATGAGGGAGGAGAAAATAATGTGGAAGAATCTGAGGAGGAGGAAGACCCAGAAGAGGACCCAAACTGGATGGAAGAAGAAATACCTAGATCCCCTACCCCTCCAGTCATGGCTCCAGAACAACCCAACCCACACCGAACCAGTTGTATGGGATTTCAATAGGGATCTGGACATACCCGATAGTGGGAGGGTAGAACCAGAATTCGACCCCACCGTATGGAAAGATATATACCCAGTAGGCGAGCACCCCCTGAGGTTGAGGCATAGCCCCTGAACCGGTAGTCCAGAACCTGTGGAGGAATGAATGAAGCTGACCCTTGGATAGTGAATTCAGAGAAAGGTGGAGTAGGATGTGGGAAGAAGCAAAGAGAAGCGAAAGAGAGATGGGAATTAGGAATGAATCTAATGATAGAGTTGATGGAGGAAACAAATCAAGTAGGAGATCAAGAAGTGAGAGAAGAAGCGAAGAGAAGAGAGGAAGAGAAGAGGAAGAGGAAGAGGAAGAGAGGAGAACCAGAGCCTCTAGCCCGACCCGCTCAGAGAAGGAGGTTGACTGTTAGGGCCTATTTGAGTCAGTTCATCCGAAAGGATGATGGAGCATCTTCTAGTCGAGGACGACCCCAGCCCCTCACCAGACGACTCTGATTAGAATGAAGGATGTAGTATCCCATAAGTCCAATAGTTTCTTTTGAATAGTAGGCAATGCGGGATGCCAAATTGCCTTAGGATCTCTTTATGGTCTAGTATGTTGTTTTCCTTGTCTGTTTCCCTTTCCATGTCCTTAGATGTTATTAGATAGAAGTTGTGGCTAGTATCGGAAGAATTGTTTTGTGTTGTCCAATTTTGCAAGCTTATTTGAAAACAACTTTTGTACGGCACAAACAAATCAATGAAGTTTATGTTGATTCCAAGAATGAAGTTTCACAAGCATCATACTTTTGCATTAGTAGTAGACTACATTCATTATACTTAATTGCATAATCATAATCTCATTCATATCATCATTTGATTCAGAAATTCTTTATTATTATGATTTCTTGATTTGGAATTCCTTTGATTGCTATGATTTCTTTACTAAGAGCCTTTTTGTGAACGACTTGGAGCTTTAAATTTTCTTTGAGCCTTTTTATGAATTCTATATTTCTCTAAATTATTCCTAGAATTTTCGAAAACTCTTTAGCCAACGTTTTATAAACCGCAAAACTCTAAAGAAGAAATAAAACTTATTAAGACAATATGTAACAGACGAAACCGGAGGAACCGAAACCGGGAGCAAGAACCACTCCCAAGTGAGGCTAGTAGTGCGAATCAACCAGATCAACCCCAAGCTAGCATACCTGAAGCTGCTCAGCCTGACCCCCAGGCAGCTATGATGAATGCCATGGGAATTTGACAAATATGTTTGCTGCATTCATCCAGAATCAAAACCAGAACCAACCCCAAAACTCCGAACCAAGTCTAAGGGGTTCTGCATCTTTACCACCTCCACCACCCCCTCCATACAGGAGAATGCAAGAGGAGTTTCCCATGCCACCAGAGGAGCAATCATATAATGCTCGTTATCCACCCCCTCCACCACCAAGAGGTTACCAGAGGAGTTCCCTCCCTGATTTATAAAGAGTAACCGCTACTTTGATGGGGCGTTTGGAAAGCCCGATGAGGCGGAAGATTGGTTGGCTCAAATTGAGCGTTCTTTTGCAGCATATGAGACCCCACCACACCTCCGTTTGGAGTACGGCACATACATGTTAAGATATAATGCACGTGTATGGTGGGATCTAAACGAAGGAGTTTGGCAACCCCAGTTAGCTGGGAGACCTTCGAGAGTTCCTAGGGAACTATTTCCCCGCCAGTCCGAGTAAGGTACAGTGCAGATTTCCTGCATGTGAGACAAAGAGGCAGAACGATTGAGCAGTATGAAACAGAATTCAATCACCTACTGCAGTATGCTCCTGAGTCATACAAAATAGTGAGGAGCTGCAGAAACAAGTATTCCTGGAAGGTCTCGATGAGGACCTAAGGATAAAGATACATGAATCTGGATTGTCGACCTACCTTGAGGTGATCGAAAAGGCCCGTTTGATTGAAGGGGCCAAGAAGAGAAAGTATGCTGAACCGGACAAAAGAGTGTTCGGAAAAGGCACTTTGATGCCTCCAGCTCGAGCTACAGAGGAAAGAGTTCAAGCCCTACCACGGTATTAAGGATAATTCTGGTGGGAGGTTTAACCAAACCAAGTCCAATATTTCCTGCTGGAAGTGCAAGGGAGGCCACTACCCAAGGCAATGTCCCCAGCTGAAGGACAAGTGTTTCTTTTGTGGCGAAGCAGGTCATCTGGTTTATGCTTGCCCAAAGAAGATGACTATAACCTGCTACCTTTGCAAGGAAAAGGGCCATGTAACCTCCGAGTGCCCTCAGAGGAAAAGTGGACTACCCGGCCTTACGGGAATCCAGGAAATGATAACACCCAAAGGTCCGGTAGCAGAAGTGGAAGCCGTGCAGCCTCGGCCATGCATGGTATGCGGCTGTAATTTTGAAGGCCAATGGATGATCGAGGATGATGAGGAGGAAGGCATGGAGCTGGCCGCGCTGGATCAAGACGGCGATGTGGATGGCGGCCTGGTGACAGGTTAGTAACAAGTTCCTTTTTAAGATAAAGTTCTTTGTTTCGTAGCAAGTTTTAAAAGGAAATTTAAAACTGTAAGAGGAAAAGCTGAAATATGGAAACCCTGGAATAGATAGTGTTGAGTGATTAGGACCAAGTAGTGATAAATGTTTATGGTAACAGGACGCATAGGAGTAAATGGGAATGAAGCTTATGTGTTGTTTGATACGGGAGCCACCCACTCCTTTATCACTACCAGCTTGGCTAAGCGGCTTGGTCTACCCATAGCCATGACAACCACAACCTTAAGGATTAAGACACCCACAGGTAGTGTTGTGTCGACTCGAGAGATAATAAAGGATTGTTTGCTAGAAATCCAAGGACACATCTCAGCAAGTGATTTGATAGTCTTGGAGATGAGTAAATATGAAGTTATCTTGGGATGAATTGGCTAAGTAAGGTTAAAGCCATTGTGGACTGTCAAGAAGATGATAAGTTTTGATGACCACAGGAAGGAGAGAGTAGACTTCCTTGGAGAGATCACGGTGCGAAGAGATCTTGGTTTAAGCTCCTTCGAGCTAATGATGGAAGATGAGGAAATTGTGCCAATAGAAGATGCCTGGATTAGAGAGGAAAGAGGAGAAAGAGACATACCCGTGGTGAATGAGTTTGAGGATGTATTTCCTGAAGTCTTACCCGGTTTACCACCGAAAAGAGAGATTGATTTTGAAATCACTCTAGCTCCAGGTACAGAGCCGATATCAAAGGCACCATACCGGATGGCTCCGGTGGAATTGAAGGAATTAAAGACCCAATTACAGGAGCTGTTGGATCAAGGATTCGTAAGACCAGCGTGTCGCCATGGGGCGCACCGGTGTTGTTTGTAAAGAAGAAGGACGGGTCTATGAGATTATGTATCGATTATCGGGATTGAATAAAGTCACCATCAAAAATCGATACCCCCTTCCAAGAATCGACGACCTCTTTGATCAGCTCCAAGGGGCAAGTGTGTTCTCGCGCATTGATTTGCGCTCGGTTATCACCAGTTGAGAATAAAGCCGGAAGATGTGCCTAAGACAGCCTTTCGCACACGGTACGGGCACTACGAGTTCTTAGTGATGCCGTTTGGATTAACTAATGCACCTGCTGCATTCATGGACCTCATGAACCGAGTATACAAACCGCTCTTGGATAAATGTGTAATTGTGTTCATAGACGACATCCTAATCTATTCAAAGACCAGAGAACAACATGAGGAGCATCTAAGAATGGCGTTACAAACCTTGAGAGAAAATAAGTTGTACGCCAAGCTATCCAAGTGTGATTTTTGGTTGGATAGAATATCTTTTCTTGGACATGTAGTGACGGGAGAAGGAATATCAGTAGACCCAGAAAAGATCAAGGCTGTAGTGGATTGGAAACAGCCCGAAACGGTAACGAAGTGAGAAGCTTCCTAGGTTTGGCTGGTTATTACCGCAAGTTTGTAAAGGATTTCTCCAAGATTGCCAAACCTTTGACTCAACTGACGCAAAAAGTGAGAAATTCGAGTGGACAGATAAGAGGGAGCAAAGTTTCCAAGAGTTGAAACGGCGCTTAGTATCAGCTCCAATTTTGGTATTGCCCGATCCTGAAAAGCCGTACACAGTGCATAGCGACGCCTCTAGGAATGGCCTCGGTTGTGTACTGATGCAAGAAGGGAAAGTCATTGCCTATGCCTCCAGGCAATTAAGGCCTCATGAGCAGAACTATCCCACAACGATTTGGAATTGGCCGCTGTGGTTTTTGCCTTGAAGTTATGGAGACATTATTTGTATGGGCAAAGATGTGAAGTGTACACAGATCACAAGAGTCTCAAGTATTTGTTCACACAAAAGGAGTTAAATATGAGGCAGAGACGGTGGTTGGAACTCATCAAGGACTATGATTTGGGATAAATTACTTGCCCGGGAAAGGTAAATGCTGTAGCTGACGCCTTGAGCAGAAAGAATTATGGAGAAGTGGCAGCCTAATCACGGAGCAAAAAGAGCTGATAAAGGAATTCGAAAGGTTAAGAATTGAATTCGTAGGGCAAGATGTCGAAGTGGAGATAGCAAATTTGGTTATGGAACCCACTTTGATCGACAGGATTAAGGAAGCCCAAAGATATGATGAGGCGATAAAGAGGATCAAAGAAGAAGTACTCAAAGGGAAGTATAGTGACTTTACCCTGGATGATGAAGAAGTGGTTAGAATGAAAGGAAGATTGTGTGTACCGGAAGATGAAGAATTGAGAAAAGAGATCATGAGCGAAGCTCACAACTCCGGTTACACGGTGCATCCGGGAGGTACAAAGATGTATCAGGACATAAAAAGCCACTATTGGTGGAATGGATTGAAGAGGGATGTGGCAGATTTGTTATGAAGTGTGCCGTGTGTCAGCAAGTCAAAGTGGACATCAACGGCCAGGTGGATTAAAGCCACTACCTATCCCGAATGGAAGTGGGATCAAATTTCAATGGACTTTGTGTGTGGATTCCCGAGGACATCCACTGGATGTGATGCGGTCTGGGTTATAGTGGATCGTTTGACAAAGTCAGCACACTTCCTACCAATTAATATGACCTATTCATTGGACAAATTGGCTAGGATTTACATCAAGGAGATTGTGCGACTTCACGGTATACCAGGGATTATTTCAGACCGGGATCCAAGTTTGTTTCAAAGTTCTGGATGAGCCTACAAAAGAGCCTAGGCACCAAGTTGCATTTCAGTACTGCCTACCATCCTCAGACAGATGGACAGTCTGAGCGAACCATTCAGACCTTAGAGGACATGTTAAGGGCTTGCATATTGGAATTCAAAGGAAGTTGGGATAATCATATACCCCTAATTGAGTTTGCCTATAACAATAGCTACCACTCAACCATTCAGATGCCACCATACGAAGCCCTATATGGACGGCGTTGTAGGTCCCCTCTGTTTTGGGATGATGTGGAAAAGCTAGCTATTGGTCCTGAATTGGTTCAAGAAGCAGCAGACAAAGTCCGGGTTATTCAACAGAAAATGAAAGAGGCTCAAGACAGACAGAAGAGTTGGGCTGATCTGAAGAGAAGAGAGCTGGAATTTCAAGTAGGCGATCATGTCTATTTGAAGATAAACCCAATCAAGAGCATAAAGAGAATGCGGGCTCAAGGGAAATTAAGCCCAAGGTATATTGGACCTTTTGAGATCTTGGAAAGAGTGGGAGATTTGGCCTATCGGCTAGCCCTGCCGCCGAATTTGTCGGGAGTTCATAATGTGTTCCACGTATCAGTGTTAAGGAAGTATGTACCTGACCCTGAGCGGATAGTGGAGTTGGAACCGATTCGGTTAAAGGAAAATCTCACCTACGAAGAGCACCCAGTAGAAATCTTGGATAAGAAGACTCAGAAGCTTCGGAACAAAGAGATTAGATACGTTAAAGTATTGTGGAGAAACCACACTTCTGAGGAAGCGACTTGGGAAGCCGAAGAGGAAATCCGAAGGAAATACCCCGAGTTGTTTGAGAATCAAGGTACGTCAGTTCAGTTTTGAGGACAAAACTCTTTTTAAGGTGGGTAGGTTGTAAACCCCGGTTTTTCAAGTAGCTAAGATAACCCTAGAACCGGAAACCAAAACCCTAAACCGGAATAGCTCAAGCCTGGAGTGAGAACTAGGAACCCTAATTCCGGCTTTTCCTCGGTTTCCAATTAATAAACTTTTCTAAGAAAATTTACTTTTGATTATAATTCTTGAATATATTTCAAACTAAGAAAATATTGATTTTAAGAAAATTTCAATTCCGGGTCATCCCGAGACCCATTATAGAAAAACGTGCCCCGGAACTAGAATTTCAAAAATATTCTTATGAGTACTCATTTGAACCGAAATAAAATAAGGATTTCAAAAATATATTTTTCATAATTTTCCGGTTTATGAAAAATACAGTTATAGCCTTTTTATTCGTATTTCATTACTACCGGAAATTAAATTGTCTTGTCAACTATTCATTACTATTCATAAAGTACTACCTAGTCTACCTATTAGCCTACCCTACAAATCTAACTCTTACCATCAATCATCTCTTCCATTCTCCATAACTTTTGTCCCTTCAAATTCACTTTAATGCATGACAAGTGATGTAAATCAAATCAAGGCAAATCAAAGTGAGACAAATCAAGTCTCTTCCCCCCCCCCCCTTTAGCTTCCAAAACCGGCGCTACATGGCCCCCCTCCCCTTGTCCAATTTGAAAAATCTTCTTCCATTTAACCTAATTCACTTCTATATAAACTACTTTTTCTCTCTCTCCTCATTCTTCACTTTCCAAAATTTACAAAGTGTGAAAAAGCTCTCTCCTCTCTTCTTTCCCCTTTGGCCGAAACATTGAAGCCCCCACACATCCACACAACTTCTCATTTTTCTCTTCTATCTTCCATCCACTTCAAGTAAGTATGATCCACTACTTCCAACTCATGAAACTTGTTATGGCTAAGTGATTTTTGGTTATCTCAACTCCATGTTCCCATGATCTTGTAGTAGGAACAATGAGATAAAAACAAAAATCCCGAACCATTACAAGTAGATCTATCTTTTAAAGGAGTTTCCATACCAAAAGCTTTACTTTTATCCATCAAAAAGTCTTTTAAACAAAGGATCTTTTATAAAAATATGGTTTTTATGTTTTTAAAACTCATTTAAGCTTTTGATAAAGTAGATCCATCATCTTGTTACTCATGAGCATGTAGGCATTTATAGTTTCATTATTATTTTGTTCATATGTGCATAAATAGTCTTTAACACTTTTGTCTTTAGTAAATGACTTTCTAGTGTATAGATCTATATATATATGGGTCCATGAAGTCAAAAAGAAAAGTACTTTACAAGAAAAAGACTTTTGAAAATTCGGATGACTTTGAAAACCAAGGTCAAAAACACTTTTAACAACTTCTAAACTTATATTTTATAAGAGAAATAAAGCCTATGGGTAATAGATAATTTAGTAGTATTTTTCATGAGTCTAAAGGAGTTTTTACTAAAGAAAATGTTGAAAACAAGAAATGAAGTCCATAGGAGTTTTGAGTTAAAAGTTATGAAAACCAAATTCGTAATAATGGATGTAGGGTTAGAAAACACTATTTTTCCAACTTCAAAAATGATATTTTCTTAAATAAATGAAGTCCTTAGGATATAGGTATAATAGATACTTAAAGTTTCAAGTATAAAATATATTTTTCCTAAAGGAATCAACTTGAAAATGACTTTTGTAAATTCGGATTTTTGGAAACCCCATAGTAAAAGACCCACTTAAAAGTTTGTAAATGTAGATTTTATTAAAGAAATAAAGGCCTTAGGATATAACTAATATAGGGGTCAAATATTCTTTAAACAAAATAGAGTTTTCCTAAAGAAAATCCATGTAAAATGTAGATGTGGTCAAGTGTAGTAAATTCACTTACTAAATATTGAGAGGAAATGGTTTCTAAGGAAAGTTTGTTTTCTAAAAATCGTTAAATCTAAAAGTTATAAGAACATAGACTCCTTAAGGTTCACATCATGACATTCATGATAGGGAAAATCATTTCCATTGCATTTAGCATCATATTACACTTAGGAATCTCAAATGCATTCATGAAAACCGCATTTTTGGAATCAAGGAACCCGCTGTACAGATCTGATCCCTCAATTCCGAGGCTTAGATATTTTCAAAACTTGATTTAAACTTCATATTTGGAAAGCTCTTCGAAGTAGATAGGAATCGGTATATAATTTGCGAAATTCCGACTTAAAACGACCAAGTTATGGCCATTTTAAAACGGAACTTCGGAAATGACGCGAATTCCGATTTCACTAAGTTTCCTTAGAGTTTTAGTGTCCTAAGTTGATAGAATACTTATTAGGGTAATTTCTTATATGAATAGGTGAACCCGTGGACGGTGACGAGTTACCTCCGGATTATTACTACTAGAAGACCGGAGTACCGATGGCGGAGTGAGTTTTTCTTCCCAATTCATTTATTGTATGTGCTTGTAAAGTAGTGCACTAGAATGTAGGTCAATTGAATGGAATATGAATAATGGGGATTATTGGGAAATTATATGATTGTTGATGATGTGAGAAACAAATTAAGAATATCGAAACCGGGTGATAAACTTTGATTGTATAGTTAGCTATGATGGATTGTCTGATAAATTGATTGATCGCCTAAGTAAATTGGCTTAATCAACTACTTGAGTAAATGATAAATTGACATGTGCATATCACAAGGGGATGGAGCATGAGCATTTGTAGGTTAGTCGTGAACCATAAACGACATCGAATAATCGTAGGTTAGTCGTGAACCATAAACGACATCGAATAATCGTAGGTTAGTCGTGAACCATAAACGACATCGAATAATCGTAGGTTAGTCGTGAACCATAAACGACATCGATAATCGTAGGTTAGCCGTGATCCATAAACGGGATATTGTCGTACCGCAGGATTCGTTAATCTGCTAACCCGGGATGGAGGGCGCAATTCCATCCACATATGATTTCCGGTTGGTCATATGTATGTTGAACTCATGTGTTTGATGCATACACTTGCTTGATTAATAACTTGGTTGAATTGTTGTGACATAAATGTTTTTGTGGGAGATTACACTCACTAAGCTAGTTAGCTTACGTCCCTACAGACCATTCCTTTTGCAGCTTACGCATTTATGGCTTAGGCGAAGAGACCCGGCTGAACAGGTACCGAAGCTAGGAGTTTTCCCTAGAAGTTATAATTTTTGTATTAGACTTCCATAGAAAACTTCTAAGACTTGGATGACTGTAATGGACCGTTAAATATTCTTTTGCGGGGGAATGCCCCTTAGAATTTGTAATATTTATTTATGTTCATGAATTATATCCTATTGCCCATGCATGCCAAATTAAGCTTTTATCTCCATTCGGACTTGTACTCTATTGTGTAAAGGTACGCCTTACATCTATATGAGACTCTCGAAAGACTAAGGTGGTAATTCAGGAATCTCATATGGCATGCGGCGGACTGTTACGTTTAGGGTACCCTATGGGGCGTGACAGTAAGGGAGCACACGCTCCTAGGCAGTGCCAGTTGCTGAAAAACAAATGTTATTTCTGTGGCGACGCTAGCCACATGGTCTACACGTGCCCAAAGAAGCTGGCTATGACTTGCTTTATTTGCAAGGAGAAGGGACATTTAGCCTCTGAATGTTCCCAGCGAAAAAGCGTGGCCGCTCGACCCTATGGAACTCCAAGTAATACCAACCCTATGAGGTCGGGTAACAAAAGTGGGAGCCGAGCAGCTTCAGCAATGCATGGGATGAGGTTATATAACTTCGAAGGCCAGTGGATGGTCGAGGAAGATGAGGAGGAGGACGTAGAATTGGCAGCTTTGGATCAAAGCGAAGGCGCTGATAGCGGCCTGGTGATAGGTTAGTAACAGAAACCCTCTCTAGCTGAAATTTAAGTTATAAATCTAAATTGTTGCCTGTATGAAATTGAATATGATATGGGAAAGCTGGAAGTAGGAACCCTATGTAGATAGCCTTAAGAGTGTTGTAGGGTTCAATTGTGATGGATATTTGTTGACCTCAGGACACATACGAGTTAATGGCGTGGAAGCTTATGCTTTATTCGACATGGGAGCAACTCATTCATTCGTCACCAATAGTTTGGCTAACCAATTGGGATTACCTATAGCCACGACTACGGTTAGTCTACGGATTAAGACCCCCACAGGAAGTGTTGTATCAACCCGAGAATTGGTGAAGGATTGTCCGTTGGAAGTTCATGGACACAGCTCCAAAAGTGATTTGATAATGTTGGAGATGAATAAATACGAAGTTATCCTTGGAATGAGTTGGCTAAGCAAGGTAAAAGCGATAGTGGATTGCCAAAAGAAAACAGTGAGTTTCTATGATCAATTGGGAGAAAAACTAGAATTTGTGGGAGATACCCTAGTTCCGAGAATGTTTGGTGTAAACTCGTTTGAGCTAATGATGGAGGATGAAGAGATAATACCGATTGAAGGTGTCTTAGATGGAGAGGGAACCCGTGAGGAAAAGGATATACCGGTAGTGAATGAGTATTTGGATGTGTTCCCTGAGATCCTACCGGGATTACCACCAAAAAGAGAAATTGATTTTGAGATTGTTTTGGCTCCAAACACTGAGCCAATATCCAAAGCACCATACTGGATGGCACCGGCTGAGTTGAAGGAGCTAAAGACACAGTTGCAAGAACTTCTGGATCAAAAGTTTATAAGACCGAGTGTATCGCCATGGGGCACACCCGTTTTGTTTGTAAAGAAGAAAGATGGATCGATGAGAATGTATCGATTATCGGAGTTAAATAAAGTGACTATCAAGAACGGTATCCCTTGCCAAGGATTGATGATTTGTTTGACCACTGCAAGGGGCTTGTGTGTTCTCACGCATTGATTTGCGTTCGGGATATCATCAAGGATTAAACCTGAGGATGTACCCAAGACGGCTTTTCGTACCCGTTATGGACACTAAGTTCCTGGTAATGTCATTTGGACTGACTAATGCACCAGCTGCATTTATGGATCTGATGAACAGAGTCTATAAGCCACTTTTGGATAAGTGTGTGATAGTCTTCATAGACGACATACTCATATATTCGAAGACCAGGGAACAACACGAGGAACATCTTCTTTGGCATTGCAAACCTTACGGGATAATAAGCTGTACGCCAAGCTGTCCAAGTGTGACTTTTGGTTGACAGGATATCATTTCTTGGACATGTAGTAACCGGTGATGGGATATCAGTTGACCCCGAAAAGATCAAGGCTGTAGTGGATTGGAAGCCACCACAAACGGTTACCGAAGTAAGAAGTTTCTTGGGATTAGCTGGCTACTATCGCAAGTTTGTGAAGGATTTCTCTAAGATAGCCAAGCCACTGACTCAATTAACTCAAAAGAATGAGAAATTCGTTTGGACGGACAAGAGGGAACAGAGCTTTCAGGAATTGAAGCGACGATTGGTATCGGCACCGATTCTAGTTTTACCAGACCCAGAAAAGCCCTACACGGTACATAGTGACGCCTCAAGGAATGGCCTTGGATGCGTCCTGATGCAAGAGGGAAGGTTATTGCATATGCTTCTCGGCAATTGAGACCGCATGAGCAGAATTACCCTACATGATTTGGAATTAGCTGCCGTTGTCTTCGCTTTGAAGTTATGGAGACATTATCTATATGGACAAAGGTGTGAGATATATACAGATCATAAAGTCTTAAATACCTGTTCACACAGAAGGCTAAACATGAGACAAAGGAGGTGGCTAGAATTAATAAAGGATTATGATCTGGGAATAAATTACTGTCCAGGGAAAGTGAATGCGTCGCGGATGCCCTAAGTCGGAAAATCACGGGAAGTAGCCGCCTTGATCACAAGTCAAAAGATTTGATTAAGGAGTTTGAGAAGCTAAGGATCGAGTTCATAGATCAAAGCGCTGAGCTTGAGATATCCAACTTGGCACTAGAACCGACCCTCATAGAGAGAATCAAGGAAGCCCAAAGGTATGACGAGGTGATACAAAAGATAAAAAGGGAAACCCAAGCAGGAAAGTACCTTGACTTTGCCGTAGATGATGAAGATGTGATCCGAATGAAAGGAAGGCTGTGTGTACCAGAGGACGAGGAGTTGAGGAAGGAAATAATGAGTGAAGCACATAACTCCGGATATACCATGCATCCGGGAGGCACCAAAATGTATCAAGATTTGAAAAGCTGCTATTGGTGGAATGGCATGAAGCGAGATGTGGCAGATTATGTAATGAAGTGTCCAATATGCCAACAGGTGAAAGTAGAGCACCAGAGACCGGGCGGATTGCTAAAGCCCTTACCCATTCCCGAATGGAAGTGGGATCAGATATCCATGGATTTTGTGTGTGGTTTTCCCAAGACTCCATCTGGTTGTGATGCAATATGGGTGATAGTGGACCGATTGACGAAGTCGGCGCATTTCTTACCCATAAATATGACCTACTCAATGGAAAGATTAGCCAAGATCTATATCAGAGAGATCGTAAGATTACATGGCATACCTGCAGGGATTATCTCCGATAGAGACCCGAGATTCGTGTCCAAGTTTTGGACAAGCTTGCAAAAGAACTTGGGCACCAAATTGCATTTTAGCACGGCTTATCACCCTCAGACCGATGGACAGTCTGAGCGGACGATCCAAACCCTAGAAGACATGTTGAGAGCGTGTGCCTTGGAATTCAAAGGGAATTGGGATAGTCATGTACACCTAATCGAGTTTGCCTACAATAACAGCTATCACTCCACCATCCAGATGCCACCGTATGAAGCTTTGTATGGACGGCGTTGTAGATCCCCTTTGTTTTGGGATGAAGTGGAAAAGGTAGCAATTGGGCCGGAATTGGTACAAGAAGCCGCGATAAAGTGAGGTTGATTCAGCGGAAAATGAAAGAAGCTCAGGACCGGCAAAAGAGCTGGGCAGATTTGAAAAGAAGAGAACTTGAGTTCAAGGTGGGTGATCATGTGTACCTAAAGATAAACCCGATTAAAAGTATTAAGAGGATGCGTACACAGGGAAGTTAAGCCCGAGATACATTGGACCTTTTGAAATCTGAAAGGTCGGAGATCTAGCATATCGGCTAGCCCTGCCACCAAATTTGTCCGGGATCCAATGTATTCCATGTGTCAGTTTGAGAAGATACGTTGCCGACCCAGAAAGGATTCTGGAATTGGAACCAATTCAGTTGAAGGAAAACCTGACATATGAGGAACACCCAGTGAAGATATTGGATAAGAAAACTCAAAGGCTACGAAACAAAGACATTCACTACGTTAAAGTGTTATGGAGGAATCATGCCTTTGAGGAAGCAACCTGGGAAGCTGAAGATGAAATCCGGAGGAAGTACCCCGAGATATTTGAAGGACAAGGTACGTCAGTTCCGTTTTGAGGACAAAACTTTATTTAAGGTGGGGAGGTTGTAAACCCCGGTATTCTCAGTAGTAAGAAACCCCGGGTTGGAAGCGAAACCCTAATCCGGTCCAGTTTGAGTCAGTGAGAGAAGCCTAGGAACCCTAAATCCGGCTTTCCTTCGGTTTCATAATAAAAGAAATTTTATAAAGTAAATGAATTGAATTATTGTTAAAGTACATTTTAAACCTTTGAAAGTTTTAAATTCGGGAATTTTTCAATTCCGGCCTTCCCGAGCTCAATTACGGAAAAGCGTGCCCCGGACCACGGATTCAGAAAAATGTTCCGGAATATTCATTAGAACCGTAATTTTATAAGGATTCCAAAAATATCAACCGGTAAAGTAGATGTCTTGTCTACTATTCACAAGTACAACCTACACTACACACTACCCATACCCTATTCTTACATCCTTACAACTACTCATTTCAATTTTCTTTTCCAAGAAATTTTGTCTCTTAAATAATTATCACATTTATTACATTTTAATTTACTAAATTACAAAATATCAAAATTTCAAAACACACACACACACACTAGTGATGGCCGCGCGCCCCCCCCCCCCCCCCCTTTGTTTCCTCTCAAATTGATTTTTTTACTCAATTTTATTCAGCTAAACCCTAATCCACTTATATATAAACTAAATGTTCTCTCTCTCTCTTCATTTTACTTGTTTCAAAATTTTACAAAAGAGAAAAACTCTCTCTTTTTCTTTCCCTTGTGCCGTGAGCCCCTCTCCCCCTTCCTCACACATTTCAACTCATTTTCTTCTCTTTTTCTCCTTCAAGACTCCTTTGGTATGTATATTTAGGCTTTTTTCATCCCAAATTCTTGTGTGTTTTCTCATTTAAATCCCAATGAGCATGAGCAAGGGACATGAAAACACTACTACAAGAATCTCAAGCCATCACAAGAAGTGGATCTAGTCTTTGAATGAGTTTTGTTTGAAATATCAACTTGTTCATGCATGAAAAGTAGAGATCTTGCATATATATTGTTGTTCATGCCATGAGATCCATGATTCATGCATTATATATAGTAGATCTAAAGTTTAGACATCCACATCTTCATGTACATACATGATCATAGGTTATTTTGTTTTCCATGCATTGATGATCATAAAAATGTAGTCTTGTTCATGTATAGAGGTGTTAGATAGTAGATCTTTACATATAGGAAGCAAGAACATTGAAAAAGGAAAGGTTTTGTTGAATATGCAATGTTGGAAATTCGGATGAAATGAAACCCTACCTTAAAAGCCACCAAAATCATTTTTTCTCATATTTCACAAGAAAAATGAAGGGTATATGTGATAGATATCTTGAAAGAATGATTTTCATAGCTTGGATGAGTTTAGGCATGATAGGAATGTAAAACAAGTGGTGGAGTTAGAATGAAAAATATTGATATGTTGATCAATGGTTAAATTCGTAATTTAGGTTCATGCCTACAAGAACTCTTAGTATCTAAGTCTAAATTGATGTTTTATAAGCTAAATGAAGTCCTTAGATAGTATATATATTGGAGCTTCAATTTTAATGCATTAGACAAGTTTTTCCATAAGAAAAATGCAAGAAAATGAAATTTGGAAAATTCGGATTTTTACAAAAAGCTTGTTTAAAGACATGTTTACCAAATGAAAAATGGAATTTTTATGCATGAATGAAGGCCATGATTAATATAGACTTTGAGAACTTATTTTTAGTTAGATAACAAGTGGATTACAAGATTAAAATCAAAGAAACCCTAAGGAGTGTAAAGTGGAAGAATAGCTTCTTAGAAATAACCTTTACGGAATTTTCTAACACTTAGGAGTTCATAGAGTTTATTATCACAAAATCATCATGACCATGCATATATTGAGTCCATTACATGGCATTCATGTTAGTAATTCATTCCTATACCATTCATGCATGAATCATCAACTAGGAACATTTCTTATCAAAAGCAAACAAATTGTCGGAATTGGAGAAAGTGTGGAACAGATCTGATCCTACTGTTCCGTGACTTTACTATTTTCAAAACTTGAATTTAATATTAGAAATAGATAGATCTTTCGAAGTAGATAGAGATCGATATAAAATTTGCGAAATTCCGAGTTGAAATGACCAAGTTATGGCCATTTTAAGTCGGAACTTCCGCAAATAGCGAGAAATCCGAATTCATTTAGTTTAGATGTGTAGCTTGATTTAGTTACATAATGAGAGTCTCATTAGGATTATTCTTGCTTGGTAGGTGATCCCGAGCAGGACGACACCCTACCTCCCGACTACTACTAGAAAGACCGGCGTCCAATGGCCGAGTGAGTTTTACTTCCACTCTCAATTAATGAATGTGATTGTAATGTAGTGGCACTAGTGGTGTAGGCAAAGATAAAAAGAAATTGTATATGCATGATGGGGTATATGGGAATTATATATGTTGTCTACTGCTGATATGTGAAATGGAACTTAATGAATATCGAAACCGGTGATAAGTTGTTGACTGATTAGCTAGTATCTTATGATGAATGTCTGCGAATACTTGTTGGTCACCTAAAAGAATGAATTAATGAATATTCGACTTCAATTGTAAATTGAATTCATTCATATCACGATGGGGTTGGAGCATTCGCATTGGTTGGTTTTTCGTGATTCATAAAACGAATATGTTGGTTAATCGTGATCCATAAAACGAATTTGTTGGTTAATCGTGATCCATAAAACGAAATATTGTTAGTTGACCGTGGCTTAAACGGCGTCGTACCGCAGGATTCGTTAATCTACTAACCCGGGATGGAGGGCGCAAGTCCATCCACATATAATTTTCGGTTGGTCATATGTTTGTTGATCACATTTGTTTGATGCATACACTTGCTTGAATAATCACTTGCTTGAATGATTGTATTTAATTGTGTTATGGAAGTTATTACTCACTAAGTTAGTTAGCTTATGCCCCCATAGTTTTTATCTATTGCAGCACGAGTTTATATGGCTTAGGCCGAGGCAAGCCACAGCACAGGTATCAGAGATAGGAGTTTCCCATAGAAGTTTAAGCCATTCTTTTTGTATAGACTTCCATTGGAAACTAAGGACTCTGGATGACTGTAATGGACTTGTTATTATTTTGCGGGGGAATGCCCCTTAGATTTTGTAAACTATAATTATCCGTTTTGATTTATTATCTATGGCTAATGAATGCCACGTTAAACTGTTTAACTCCATTTGTTGAAGTATTCTATTGTCGTAAAGGAACGCTTTACATCTACTTAAGACTCCCGAAGGGCTCGGGTAGGGAACTCGAGAGTCTTATTTAGTATGTGGCGGGCTGTTACGTTTAGGATACCCTATGGGGCGTGACAATAAGAGTAGTAGTAAAAATGAATGCAACTTGACAACGTGCCATGCATGACCGTTTTATTGTTAACTTCCAATGATATTAATATGTGTTTTAAAGGTGACCATCGATATAATCACACACAAAGCATCAAGATAAGGAAATAGGAGTATTACTCAACAATTTAAGTTCCGTTATACTTAACATTCATTCACCCAACATAGTGAAACACAAGTATGATTTCATGACAGCTCACATGCAACTCCATTTTATCTTTTCCTATATTCTAGTGCTATATTTACAAGCACATACAAGAATACTTAAAGTGTTGGGAAAAACTCACTTGGTCATTTTGTTATCCACTTAGTCGAAATAATCTTTGGGAAAAGAGGCCTCAAGGTCCTCATCACCTATACAAAAGAAATACCTTAAATGAGTATTTTATATTAGTTTTGCTAAATTTACCAACTCTAATTATTCCATTCACAGTAGATTTTCTTATTACTAAGTTTCTATCTTAAAATGATCATAACTTGCTCGTTTTAGCTCTAAATTTCGCATATAAATAGTCGTTTTCTACCTACCTCGAATGCTTTATCTATTTTTAAGGTTATTTCAAACATTTAATTTTAGGTCTCAAAATCCTATTGTAAAGATTACACCTAGACCGTTTTAGAATTGATTTCTACTACTTTTTTATAATATTTACACTATATAAACTCTCTATATTAAATACATATTACTTGAGATTCATTAGCCAATACTAATAGTTCATAATACATTCATGATCCTAGTGATGGTGGTAGAAATAGAATTTTTACTCACTAGACTTTTGAAATTAAGTTAGAAAACTTAGGCCAATGGGAATCGTTCTTGGAAACTTGTTGTAGATTTTTATTTATTGGGATTTTTCAATTGGTGGTTCATCTTGAAAATGATGTTCTCATATTTTTCTCATTCCATTGGAAGTCTTCTTAAGGATTTTGTGAACAATATATATTTGAAACCTTAGTTCATAAAACATTGACCTTTGTGTAACTTTAAGAAAAGGATTTCAAGTTGTAAAATTTTGCTAAATTTCGTGCTTATATCTTGGCATTTAAGAAAATAAGAGATTGATTTTCTTTACTAAATTTTTCTTTTTACCAAGGATTTTCCCAAGCATTGAAAACAAATTTGAGAAGTTATTTTACATAACAATGAGTTCTCAACATGTAAAGTTTAGGAATTCATTTTAACATTATGACAACATCACTATGAGTACTCATATTCATGAACATAAAACTAACTCATGAATATTTCAATAATATATTGAAGGTAAGAAAAATAACACTTAGTAGAAATAATAATAAGAACATAAAAATAGCACAAAATAAACATGAGAGTCTTAGTTTATAATCAAGGCTCCCGAAACTTGAAATAATCTAGATGTCGTATAAAATAATTTAAAAAATAAGAGGAAATAAAAACAAGTAAGAGTCTTGGATTTTTGTCGAGGCTTTTCCGAGGCTTGAAATATTTCAGTCTTATTCGAACTTGATTATAAACCAATTTAAGACTAGAAGTTGACTAGTCTTATGAGCAGGTAATTGAATAAATTGCATGACATAAATAAGGTTATGTGAGTGAGCAATATACTCTAAAAGAATATTTATGCATATATATATATGTATATATATATATAAGCCTACACATATAGAAAGTTAGATTAGTAAGCATGCAATGTACTAACATAAAACTTAAACATAAACATGAACATAAAGGTAGACATAGCATGATGCCTTGTATATTTCCATTCCTAGCATGATGCATCATTAGAATATATCATGGAAATTACTAAGAGACACACTTACATGAACATAACTTAAGTTTAAGAGATATGGAGAGTACAGAAAATGTGTGTGATGAGGGGTAAGGGAAGGTGGGTGAGTGGGGGGTGTGTGGGGTAGGTGTTGGACAGAGAGATGCTGAGACAAAGTGAAAAGAGGTAGAGAGAGACGGTTTGAGAGGAGAAAAGAAGAGAAGAAAGTTTGAGAGAGTGTGTGTAAATGTAAAGTGAAAATTGTGTGGGCATGAATGGGTATTTATAGAGGAAAAAGTGAGGGATATAATGTGTAAAAGGAAAATGAAAAAGATATTAATATGTGAGTGTAAAAGGGGTGGGGTGGGTGTGTATAGAGAGAGAGAGAGAGATAAGCAGAAAAGATTATGAAAAGTAGACATAAAGTATGGTAGATTAGATAGATATAAGATGTAAGAATACGATGTAAGAGTGTAAGAAAAAAGTGATCGAGGTGAACAGTAGTGAATGGTAATTGAATAATAGAAAAGACTAATTGTTTGTAGAAAGAAAAATATGCATATATGTGCTACAACTAATGTTTTTATGAGCGATAAAATTTTATATGATATTATATGAATATCTTAATATTATTTTAGTATAATTTGTTTGTTAGAAAATTTTACCTCGAATTACGTGTCAGTGATTGGATACAGAAACTGATATAAAAAGGTTCGAAACGTTTAGCGTTTCAAAAAAACTTACTATTTTAGGGTGTATATTTTACACTCGACTTCTATTTTGGATTCTTACCATTTTCTAATTCATCTAATATTTTAGGATTTTTGAAATTATTTGATCGAGTCTAGGATTTCTACGGTTGAGAGTTGACTTAGTTTGACTTTAGGTTTCTAGTTTCGATATCAACTCTAGGGTTTCACCTATAAGATTACCGTAAAATTTAGGGGTTTATAAGCATTATATTATTTTAACTTAACTCATATATAGCTCTATCTAACATTAGATATAAAAAAATTTAATGGTTATACAATGATTCATAAGAGAAGGCATAAAACCAAACAAATAAATTTAGGCTTTCATTTTTTTTTTCATCTGTTTTTTTTTTTTTCCTCATAGTTCAATTTGAAATGCAGCTTATATGAGAAAAGTTCAATGTTGTTAGCCAAACAAAAGCATACCTTTTGATTTACATCATGAGTGTGTATCTCTTCCAAAGAATAGTAATTCCCAATTCTTAATTACCGAATATTTTCTCTTTGGAGAGAAAAAGATGAATAATAATAAATTTTATATAGAAATTCCTACAAAAAGACATAACAATTAATTGCTTTTTAAGCACCAAAACGAATTATAACCCTTACAAGAGCCATGATACGTAATCACTTAGGCTGTTGTCGTGGGATTTAGTTTGCATTAGTTAATAGCTGATTCAAAACCAAAGGTTTGAATGGAAATATTGTATTTTTTATAATAAATCCAAAAATGTGATATACATAATAAATATTTGTTTTTCCTTTGAGCAAAAGTGCATTTACTGACTGCCCTCCATTTTTTATGAAGTAAATGAATGCATTCGAGTTGGTAATTTCTTTTTTTTTTATTTAGTTTCGGGTGCAGTATTATACACTATAATATATAAGTAAATAATTTATAAAGAAGGGCAGAAGTGTCAAGTGATGTAAAATAAGAGGTTAATATAGTCAACAATCTAAATACATTTGTATTTGATCACATGATAGACATATGATGAAAGATGGAAATTTTACATTGAACACCGACTTCAATGCTGCCAGCATAGGATCAAGCACCATCGGCATGCTTGTATGTGGCTTAGGTAGTTTTGAATCGGTGTTGAAATGGAAGAATTATGAAATGCATGTTATGCACCGCCAGCTTTTGTATGTACATTGTCGACCTTGAAGTCTACACCACCGGTGTACCAGCCAACATACCTTTGATAAAAAATGACCCAAGACAAATGGCAAAGATACGCCACCGGCTTTAATGTCTACACCATCGGCCTTGGATTTACGCCATCGACATACATTATAAAAACTACCAGTGTACGTTTGTGAAGGAAGTGAAAAGTTGCACAAATTCTTTTATATCAATCCTATGTTGTCCATGCCAAACATACTCCTAAACCTAAGTTTTCTATCTATGAGTGCTCCTAGCAAGCCAAGGGGGTTCAGAAGTACAAACCAGGTAATCATATCTCTATTTCTTCTTTAGGATTTCATAGATCTATTAGTTTCCTCTGTTGGGAATTTTCGATCCAAATATGAATCGTGCAGCGAAAATCGTTTTTTTTTTTTTTTTTTTATAATTCCCAATCGGATCCAAGCGCTCCAATAATAATCAGAAAGAAAGGGTAATCGTGTTATACCTTTTTGTCTTGATGATGGGAAAAGGAGATGCAGATTACAACTAACTCCCTCTACGGTATCCACACGACGAGTTGGATCTTCGTGTGTGCTAGCACGTCGAAAAAGTTTCGAACCTTTGGGATCCCTCACACTCTCTTTCTAGGTTACGAAATTTCTTTCTAAATGATGGCCAGCGTTAGATGAATGAAAAATTAACCTAGTGGAGAATATATAGTGATATATATAAGGGTTATGTCTTTAAATTACACCTAAACGAATTAGGGTTTATGTAGAAAGACATATATATCCATTATAGAACCGATTTATTTATTTTAATATTAATCAATTAAAACGACAAATAAATAATTAATCAATTCCAATACGATTATCGAAGATCCATTTTATTCATTCTTTGTGTGTGGACCCTGTAGGTTCACTTAAAATTGGTGTAGCTCTTAAACATTCTTTTAGGACTACAAGACATAATTGGTCTCTAGCAAGACATTATGTCTACCCAATTTTAGTGAAGATCGATGATCTGACTTTACCTACTAACAGTTTAGTTATTCAGTCCTTTTGTTACACGATTATCTTATAATCAAACATAAGGTGTGGATCAAAACACTCTTATATTGTCTAATTACTTATTCTTGAATATAGAGTTTGACTGACTTAAACAAATGATATTGATAAACTCTTTATCAATTCATTCGAGCATGGCCATGCATTTCTCAGTCTTACTCATCAAGAGGCCTGATAGATATCTCTCTCAAATTAATGAGATGAACAAATCCCTTTACTAACACTCACATTCCTCTATATAACATATTGCATGCCCAAGTTTATTCTTACAATCATCCGATAAAAGATGAAAAGAGATGAATCAAAACATGGAAACTGCTATATAGGAATCCATGGTGCCATTAGGTCAAAGACTAAAACAACATTGTAAATAAGATACTTACTGCATTGATCCATACAGTATTCTTATAGTTGGTCAATCCAATACAATACACTCCTGTTGTATCTATGTGCTGAATTGATATCCCATATCCATGATCAGTAAAACTTGATCATCATACAGCAATCATACTAGTCTTAATTCATTATCATTCCACATAATGAGTGACTAGGGATAATTTAGAATAAATTTATAATTCAGCTTATGGTTCTACTATTAAAGTCACATACTTTAGACATAAGGTATAACTAAATATTCAAGGAATAACATTACCAAAGTAAATAGGCCAAAAATAACTTTGATAATTAAAATGACTTGATAACAAACATAACAAATGATAAAGAATCCATATGGCCTAGGGCACATCACTAGCATCCTCAAGGTTTTTCTTTTGTTTTGAAGGAAAAGTTGGAGAAAACCTCAGTTTTCTTGGAGATCTGGATATTCATTGTTTAAGAAGGATTTTGAATCAAGTTTAGGTAAGTACTTTAATGTTTTCGATCTTGTGATTTCATAAAAGTAGTTTTTGTTGATTTCTGGCAAATTTGGCATTGGCTGGAGTTCTAGGGTTTGGAGAATTTGTGGAGGAGATTGGTTTTTTTAGAGGATTTCTATATTTCAATCAAGGAAAAAAGTGTAGATTTATGTTTATTTTGATATTAGGGTTTTAGATGATATATGAGATTAAGGTTATTTGATGATGTATATTATTGAAGTTGTTTGTATTCTTATTATCAGGTTTTGGTGAATAAGGTTATGTTATAAAGGATATTTGGTGATTTAGAATCCTATTGTTTAGAAATTGTTTCAGATACAACCTTACCTTATTTGTTGTATGTGCTTGTAGGCTTAGATTGCTTGCTATATGTGTTGTAGGGTCAGAAATTCCAATTAACCTAATTTTTATCTGGCTATTAAATTGTGTTGCTACTTTTGTTTGGCTGTAGTTAGTAACCACACAGAGTGTGATACTAACGCTGATAACCTAATGACCCTTGTGTGGTGTTATCTCGAGTGGAGTTGCATCTGAATATGATTCTAGTAGATTAGGTTTTGGTAGTATGGTAGCGAGTGTGTGGGAGATTCCCAACACCAATATATGTATAATTATCTATTTTCTGTAATATTTGTTTTTATGGAGTCATGAGTCATTCCAGATTTGGAACTAGATGCATATCGTTTTTGAATTGTGTTGCTTGTCAACTAATCACCGATAATAAATAGTTATTGTTGCACTAGCAATAGTTGGACATGATTATATATGTCATGTGTGCATATTCATTTGTAAGTGGTTTGATGTATTGAGCTTTTTGCTCATTCCTTTCATTTTTCAAGGACAGCAGAAGATCCGGTGATTTATGATCTTTCTAAATATGATATATATGTTGATCAAGGGGAAGACGATAATGGTCCAGATTACCCTACTGCTATCTAGGATACATGGCTTGGATTAGAATAAGATGAAGATGTAATCATTGATATGTTTTTATGAGTTTAAAAAATGTTTAAGAGTTTTCTTTTATGTTATAAATTTGGTTTTTGTTGGTTATGGTTTATGGCAACAAGGTCATTTGAAGGTTTAGTTTTGATAGTATGTTTTAAACAAGTATCCTTCATGTGAGTTTTGGAGATTTATATTATTATTTATTTGTGGTTTAGAATTCCATAGCCTTGACCTGTTCTTATAAAGAGAAGAATACGTGTAGGTTGTAATGCCTCTAGATTGGGGCGTTACATGCACTCTGAGCATATTCACTAAATGTGCTTGATGTAATGCCATGTATCACTTTCTAATAATAACCCTTTATTTCCATTGCCATTGGATTTCCCTAACTAGTTTGTTCCATTACATCACTATGCTCTCTCTCTCTCTTTCTCACCAAACTTTTTTTTCTCCTTCTATATAGTGATTGTGATTGCGAGCCTAGCTCTTCTATTCTCTTATCTTCTCGATAAGAGTTTTAGAGTAGAGGAAACAAACAACAAAAATTGAAGAAAGAGTGGGTGTGTCACCATTGAATATGAGTGCAAGTACAATGCATGGGGTATTGGATGATCCTGACAGTGTTGTCAAGAGTTAGGGAGTTTGCATGTCCAAACTATAAACTACAACAAGTGCTTCCATCAGAGCTAATGAAACCAACACATGACATGGTGCTATATTTTGGAGTATGAAGATATGTTGTTGTTATCAAGTTCCATTTGCATTAAAAGTTTTGGTACTTTCTATAATCTAACATTTTACATTGTTGCTACACATGCATGAATTGGAGAGGGAGCTTGTTATGTGATGTTGATGCTGTTGGATTTGAATATTTCGAAGAACATGTGCCAACTCTAAAGGAGGAAGAGAGAAAGTTACCCATACATAGGTGCATTCAATGAATGCGTCCGTTTGTAAAGAAAAATAATTTTAAAATATCCTTTGCCGCATTTACATAGTGCTCCTTCTTTGTAAAATTGAGATGCACTCAATGAATGCTTCTTTACCAAGTAAATACGAAATATTTGTTCCATATACCATATTTTTATATTTATTATCCAAAAATATGGTATAACTATACAAATCTATAACACCAAGCCACATGTCCATATCAAACATAGACATGCAACGGTTCAGAGGCTATTATAACTGCAATAAACATCATAAATACTTGAAGATCGCTCGTGCATTAATGACTCCAAAATCTATAAGCTCAACTACTTGTAACCATAATCAGCCATATAAGTATCTACTTATATTCCTTAAGAGTTTAACTAACATCTACAATACTAAAGTTACAAGGATTATAACTTATCAATACAAGACATTTCTTTTAACAAATACTAAGAAACCACTACTTTTAAGACCAACTACTTTAATTGTCCATAATCTTTACTCATCATCTGGAGGGTCTTCATTGCTAGCTGATAAGTGTCGATAGAAAATTATCTATAGTAATTATTTGGACATACTTGATATGTATTTCTTATAATTTATCAAGAATAGGATGGTTAATTGCTTAAATATTAATTTTAGGACTAAAGATGATATTTGGAGAAATTGAAGATGATTCAAGTAAAATCAAGAATAAATTAGCAAAATATGAACAATAGCTAAATTTGTACATAAATTACCTTATGCATGCCCATGATGAATGCAAGTGAACAAATCAGTGGACTCTAAAATTTCATATCATCCTTCAGTACGAGCAAGGAAAGAGGCAAGGAAACACTCCAAACTAGGTAGTTGACATTATAAATTCCAATGTCGGCAAAACTTCAAATTTCAGCCCTCCCTTGAGCACGGCCATGTAGACTAGGCTGTGTAGACATGTTTCCCATCGTTTACTATAAATAGCTACCTTGTTTTCATATTTTAAAGTTTTAGATCATATTTTCCATACCCTATAGAGAAATTACAAGCTTCAAGAGGAGAAGTACAAGGACATCATTGGAGATCACAAAACATCTATAAAAGCTTTATCTCTTACATCATATTCATTGTCTATTCTTCTAAATTTTGTGCTATGATTGTAAATTCTATGGAAGAGTGTATTTCTTTACCCTAGGTCTTGTGAAACTATAGACCCATGTGTTAAACCTATTGATTAATGAAAGTTTATGCCTTTGGATCTATTCACATATATTATTTGTCTTGTGATTAATTTATGCGTGCAAGTTAATTGCATGTATAATTCTTGTTAGAAAGAAAGAGGTTTCATATAATAACATAGATCTTCATAAATAGAGAGATTGCATGCTTCACCTAGAGGTAGGAAAACTTCGATTTTCTATACAAAGATTAAATCTATATTTAGGAATTATGAACGTTAATGCACTCTTATATGGAGTTACTGAAGGAGAGGTCTCTACTATCTTATAGGAATAGGAATTAATTAACTTGAGGTAGTGATTAGTTTAATTGAGAATTCCTATAGTGCAAAGCATAAATAATTCGTTAATTAATCCATTATCATAAGAAAATTAAGGTTTAGGGTGGATCAAGATTGAAGGTATGTTTTATGATTGAATACTTTTTTGAGAAAGCATATTTAACTCTAGGGTTTGCTAAAATAGATTACTTAGTAGTTTATACCATTAATCTCATATCAAGATTTAGGTTAGATAGTAGAGAATAGGTAATACTAGTACTTGCTCCTTGGATCCCTGAGGACAATACCCATTTTTAATCCTATGCTACTTTAGATAAGTACACTTGTTTAACTCAGTCGTTGGATTTACTTGGGTTTATAAATTTTATAATTTGACATGATCGATGAGAGCACACTAAGTTTTTGACACTGTTGTTGGGGATCTAGCAAGGCAATATTAAGGAAAGCTTTAATATCTACACTTTAACCACTTTTTATTTTATGATATTTGGGGTTATTCTATTTCGCATAATGTGCTCTTGAGTTTTTTGTGACTATGTGAGCTATGAATTGCATGGGATTTGCATGTTTGTATTGTGAAGGTGATCACAAGTATTATGTATGCCTAATTCATATTATCATCCCTCTAAGTCATTTTATACAAATTCATTATTCCCTGTTGGTCTTTATCAAGTGTTTCTAGATACTAACCTTATGACTCATGATGATATGATATGTAGGAAGTATGATGGTAGACATTGAACCTTTGAATGTCAAAGTGAGAGACTTGTCCCGCATCTTTCTTAAAACTCACATTGCGACCATACTCAAGCTACCTTGACCACATCATCCTCTTCGCTGAGCCATACTAATGGAGATCCTCAAGCAAAATCTATGTTGGAATGGATCATTAAGATAAGATATGAAAAGTTAGACTCGTTTGTTAAGATGATGCAAGTACTTTTCGAATCAAACTCATGGCAATCTTATGTTTCTATTCTTTATAAACTCATAAGCTAAGAATTGGCCTCTCTTCTAAGACCATCTCAAGAGTAGGTATCTAGGTTAATTAAATCTTTGGAAACTCTTAGGAGACATGAGAGAGTAAATAAGGAGATTATTACAAGTCTTTTTGATGCATTAGGAGAATATGATCTAGTTATACATCTTGAGGAGTCAACAAAAGTGAAAGATGAGTTGGTGGAGAAGGAAAACAAAATTGTAGATCATAGGATAGATTTGGGCAATTATGAACATGAGTTGTAATCTACTAGAGGAAAGGATGAATGTGAGAAGACTAGATTATTATATCTTAATTCTTTCCCTAATACTCTAATCCTTGATAACATAAATCTAGAGGACATTCCACAGTTTACCCCGGAAGAAAAGAAGGTTAGAGAGATTAAACACGAGATCTAATTTGAGGATATCAATTTCTCTCCATGTATTGAGTTGATTGAGTGTTTGGGAGCTAATGAACCTCATGAGATGTACTTGGAGCCTATAGTTTATATTATAGATTTTGAGCCAATACCGATTTATAATTCTGCTCCCTATCAAAAACCCATGGTATCTAAGAATAGGGGAATTTGACTTAAAAGAATTGGAGCATGAATAAGAAAGAATTCCCTTTGTTGACTTCAGAAATATGGAAGTGGGACACATTCCCATGGGATTTAGGCGGAAAGGTTAATACCAAGCTGAGTTTGTGATGGACATCGAGCCAACGACGCTAATAAAAATGCACTTCTTGGGAGATTACACATGGCTAACATAGGTAATTTGAGTTCCTTTTGTTTTCTTTTTGTTCTTCACTATCTTAAGTCAATTTTTTTTGTCAAAATTGCAGGATTGGAATGTTTTCACTCAATCTTAACAAGGTGAAAGTTCAATCTTAAGTGTGGAGAAAAGCACAAATTGGTATGCTTTAATTTTAAAAGCGAGTGAGGCAATGTATCGTTCATTTTCTAAGTGTATTACTCATACTAAGAGATGAAATCATGATAGAAATTTGCAATTTTTCTAATGCAAGTCTAGAGAAATTGAAATACACTTTGTCAAATCTGCTAAGGAACCTCACTTTTCAAATTGCTTAATGTTGTTTAAACACTGCCAAGCATGGCCATGCTCGGGGTAGTATACACTAGTAAATTCAAGAACAATGAAGCCAAAAAGTGGACTCAAACTTCTGCCTTAGCCTAAGCATGGCAGTACAGGAGGTAGGGTACAACAGTTGTGCCTCTGGCTTCTGCCTTTACATCTACACAGGTCATGCAAAAGGGAGTGTAGGACTGCAACATCCCAAAACCACATTCTATTGGTTTTCTCTCTCTCCATTTCCATTTTATCCTGACCCATCCTTGCTGTCTCTTCTTTTTCTCTCTATTTTTGGTCAAATTTACCACACACATACTTCATTTTTCATATCATGTTTCCCATTCACTTTTGGAGTAATTATGCACTGAAAAAAGAGGACAAAGAGATTCGATCCCCTCATAGGAAGATTATTGGATTTACTAGGTGACATGGATTGCTTGATAGCTTATGGATAGACTAACTTTTGTTTTTTCTTTTAGTTTTTGGTTTTCTTTTAGGAATTTTGCAACATGACTTTTGTTGATGGTTTCACTAGATAGCTAATGATGATGCACTTCATTCCTGCTTACCTGATATGGACACCTGTTGTAATATCTTGAAAATCTAAGGAAGTTCTAGTGTCCTTTTCTTTTTTCCTTATTTGTGCTTGATTTAGAAGACACTGGGAACAATGTCTTACTTAAGTGTAGGGAAGGGGGTATGCTAAGAAAGAAATTATTTAGGTCTTAATTGTATTTAATATTATCTATAAACTTGTTAATCAAATTCTCCCATTTATAAGTTTGCAAATGAGCTTTAAAGTTGATATATTTTGAAAAAACAAGTATCTTGAAATTGTACTCATTTTTTTCTAAAGTTAGAATTCAAGAGATAAAGTATAGTGACTTTGTATATCTTACTCACCTATTTTGAACTTGGTATACTTAGTTAAATTTTTAGAATGAAATCTAAGTAGGGAAAATTTACTTGCTATTTCATGATTGAATCTAGAGTTGTGGAAGGAGCTAAAGCCTATAGTTTAAAGTCAAATTGTTGTGTTTCTAAGCTTGTTGGTTAGTATATGTACTTTTCAAAAACTTTAAGAGCCCTTCTAACCTTTTTTGGAAGGGGGATATGAAGTCAATCACTTAGTGATTCTTTTTTAGTAATCTCTTTAAAAATCAATCAATTGTAGTGCTAAACTGATGATATAAAAAGCTTAGTTAGTATAGGGGCGGGCTTTGGTCCCTTAGAAGAGTGAAGTCTGATCTCGCTATTGACTAAACAAGCTTCTTATACCCAATTGAATCTGGAAAAAAAAAAATAAAGCTGAAATGTAGCCGCAAAAGCTCGTCTAGAGGAAAAGGAAAAAATGAAGGTTAAAACCTTACCCTCTAAAGGCTGTAAAAAGAAAAAAAAATTGGAGAGATTTCAATAAAAGAGGAAAAAAAATCTAAGGGAATGATGGATGACATATACTTTTATTCTAGGTTGTTGTGCTTAGAGAGGTGGCTGAACGGTTTTATATGCTCTCTAGTAAGTAGTGAGATGTAACCAAACTGCTTTCATTTTTTTTTTATGACTTTGGAAGTGGTTATTAAATGGTAAGGACAGTTGGATTTACTTAGACTAATTTAAAAAATTTGACTATAATACGCAGGTACAAGTACAATTATGATAGGCTTGAGTTATAGGCACTAATAAGTTACTTTGGATTAACTGAATTAAAGAATGTTACTTATTATATGATATTTTTCTAATAAGTATAATTCATGATAGATTCTTTTGTCCTTATTTTGTTTGCTTAAGGACAAGCAAATAGTTAAGTGTATGGAAGCTTGAAAAGTGTTGATAAACCTTTACCTATAGTGCTTATTTAGACATATTTGATACGTATTTCTTATAATTTTATCAAGAAAAGGATGTTTAATTGCTTAAATATTAATTTTAGGACTAAAAGATGCTATTTAGTGAAATTGAAGATGAGTTAAGCAATATTAAGGCGAATTGGTAAAGTATGGACAAAAGCTAAATTTTTACATAAACTACCTTGTGCATGGCTATGATAAATGTAGGGGAACAAATCAATGGACTCTGAAATTTCAATCCCTTCTTCAACACAGGCAATGAAGGAGGCAAAGGAACACTCTAAAGAGCAAATAGAGCAAGAATAGCTTCTGATTTCTACCCCTTCCCTAATCTCACGGCCATGCGGACTAGGCAACTGATGTTATAAATTCCAATATCGATGAAACTTCGATTTCAACCCTCCCTCGAGTACGGCTGTGCAAACATGTTTCCCATCTTTTACTATAAATAGCTACCTTGTCTTCATATTTTAAAGTTCTTTATCATATTTTCCAATTCTAAGGAGAGAAATTACAAGCTTCAAGAGAAGAAATGCAAGGACATTATCAAAGATCACAAAACATTTATAAGGGCTATATCTTTTACATCATGTTCATTATCTATATTTCTAGATTTTGTGCTGCGATTGCAAATTCTATGGAAGAGTATATTTCTTTACCCTAGGTCTTGTAAAACTATAGAACCATGTGCTAAATCTATTGATTAATGAAAGTTTATGCATCTGTATCTATGCATATATATCAATTTTCTTGTGATTAATTTATGTGCATAAGTTAATTGCATATATGATGCTTGTTAGATAAAAAGAGGTTTCATCCAATTAGATAGATCCTCATGAATAGCGAGATTACATGTTTCACCTAGAGATAGGGAAACTTCTATTTTTTCTACAAAAAGATTAAATCTTTATTTGGGAATAATGAACGTTAATGCAATCTTCTATGGTGTTAGTAAGGGAGAGGTCTCCACTATCTCATATAAGATTAGGAATTAATTAACTCGATGGAGTAATTAGTTTAATTGAGAATTCATGCAGTGCAAAGCATAAACAATTCATTAATTAATCCATTATCATATGAACATTAAGGTTTAGGGTGGATTAAGATTAAGGGTATATTTTGTGATTGAATAATTTTTTAGAAAGCACTCATATTTAACTCTATGGTTTGTTGAAATAGATTAATTAGTAGTTTACACCATTAATCTCATATCAAGATTTAGGCTAGATAGTAAAGAATAGGTTATACTAGTAATTGCTCTTTAGATCCACAAGGACAACACCCATTTTTAATCCTATACGACTTTAGATAGGTACATTTGCCTAACTTGGTCATTAGATTTACTTGGGTTTATAAATTTTATAATTTGACACGATCAGTGAGAGCACATCACTAGCGATATTCCTAACCCACTATCTATAAGTACTTAGTAATACAACATTGTACACACACGTCACCCGTACTTGAAAAAGATATGAGTGAGCCAAAGCCTAATGCCATATACCACAAAAACATACACATGATTTAACGAACACACATTTACACACAAACCTAATATTAATGCAACCACCAATGTTTTATTATCTTTGATTCAAGCCATGCAATCAATATAAGGATAACTCAATATCCCGTCACATGTAAGTATAATAATATACATATATATGAAGTTGGGTACTCCACAACATCCAACAATCCGAAACATGAATATTAGGTACTCCCTAATATTTCCAAAACCCAAATAACTAAATCTACCCAAATCATTTCCATACACGACTCCACTCGGACACCATCACACATTGATCATCAAATCATCGCAATAATAGCATCGATACTCTCTACTTATTACCTGTAGCCAAGCACCAGTAGCCAAGCATATTTATTGAGCCAAATAGTTAATTAATCTATTTAAGATTATATCCTAAACATGCACAAACATCAAGCAAGGTATACACGTACCTACAAGTCATTTCATTTCAAACTAACATCTACTACCTGAATTACATGTACATAAATTGTTTAGAAACCTCTATATGTCTAATTTAACTCTTACTCTATTCCTATCACTCTTGGTCATACTCCTTTACTACCTACATTTTCAAGATCTTAAAGTAAGCCTAAATCATAAAAGGAAAGATTTTAATGAATTATAGTCATTTTTAGGTAAGAAAAAGATGAATTTGAAGTGTTATAATGTGCATAAACTAGTGTACAAGTGGGTATAAGGTTAGGTATCATTTAGGCAGAGAAAAAAGGTCGTAAAAAGGTTCATAGGGAGATACAAAGATAATACACGGGGGACCCATAAGGAGAACACAACCTTGTGGTTCTCCTTATGTTCTTTTCAAGCAAAATTTCTAAAATGCACTAAGAGGAACACGGGCAATAACATGAGACTATGTATATGTCTTGTTCTTTACCAATCTCCTTTTGTTAAAACTCAAAAGGAGAAACATAACTTCATATAAATAACCATGTATTAGCTATGTTCTTTTGGAAAACGCAACTTTCACAATTAGAAAGGTACATAGCTTAAAGCATGGGACCGTGTATAACCCATGTACTTCTGGAAGACACCTTATTTTGAATTTTCCTCTTATTTCCAAACCAACACTTGTTTAAACTTCTTCCTAAGTCTATTTCATCACTTTAACAATTCCATATGTTTATTCTCAACCCCACACTACTCGACAACATATAACTCCTTTCCAAACACATCTAGCACTCATATAAGTGTGATAATAACATTACCTTGTTGAAGAAACTCTAAAATCCCTTTGTTTTCTACAATACTCTATCCTTATTGCTTTGAATTTTCTCTAAGGACCCCACTTACGTTCTCCTGTTCTCCTTCAGAAACTCATTGTCATCATCATTCCTACAATAACCATAACATTAGCCACATCCTCCACCACCAAAAGTATTGAAACAAATGGCAAAAAAGGAGTTAAGTGATATTACATTTTTATTTTCCTAATCTTTTTGTTTCTCTAGCCCTTAAATCTTTATTGATAAAGTTTCCTAAAAATTCTTCTTGCAAAACTCAAACTTTCCTGTTGGAGGTTGTTTTTAAGACTAACACTCTAGAAAGGAGTTATATGTTCTTTTCATTCCTAAAAATTCACACTCAGAAAGGTATACGGCTTAAAACACGAGACCGTGTACTTCTGGAAAACACCCTATTTTGCAATTTTCCCCTTATTTCTGAACCAATACCTGTTTAAACCTTTTTCTAAGTCTATTTTATCACTTTAACACTTCCATATATGCATTCTCAACCCCAAAATACTCCACAACATATAACTCCTTTCCAAACACATCTAACACATGTGATCAAAACATATAAGTGTGATAATAATATTACCTTGTTGAAGAAACTCTAAAATCCCTTTGTTTTCTACAATACTCTATTCTTCTTACTCTGAATTTTCTTTAAGGATCCCATTTACATTATCCTCTTCTCCTACAAAACTCGTTGTCATCATCATTCCTACAGCAACCATAACATTAGTCGCACCCTCCACCAAAAATATTAAAACAAATGCTAAATAATGAGTTAAGTGTTATTACCTTTTTAATTTTCCTAATCTTATCATTCCCTTAGCCTTAATCTTAATTGATAAAGTTTCCTAAAAATTCTTTCTCGCAAAACCCGAACTTTCCTATTGGGTGTTATTGTTAAGACTAACACTCTAGAAAAAACAAAAATGAATGTTACCTTGGATGTAAAAGGTGAGGAAAGGAGAAGAATCTTACTTTACCATGGTAGTCATTCAAGAATTTGTCATGAACTTGAAATTTTGTTTAGGGAATTTTCAAACGGTTCTGTAAGTTATGTGAGAAAACAAATATGGTAGGAGGGCGAGAGAAGTTATCTTCAGGCATATTTATATGTTGGTTCTTAATCAACGTATCCTATAAAATAAAGAGATAATTTACCATACTGTTCTTACTAAACTATTGACTTTCCTATTATGCCCTTTATTATAATTTATGTATTTTAGGTTATTTCAAAACCATCCACTATAAAAGATTACAATTATAAACTAAAAAGACACATTAATTCCAATAATAGTTATAACTCCTTAAGGGAGCACAAAGTTGTAAAAAAATTAAAAAGCAAATTTGATTAGTTCATATGTGACGACCAAATTGTTCAAATCGTTTTGGTGGGACACTTTTGGTCTCAGTAAGAATTCATTTGACTCACCTAATAACATAATATGGATGTATCAAAGCTGGTTACTTCTTTCTCCAATCCAGCTCAAGCTCGCTTAGATCACCTCTTATGATGATTTGAACAACTTTAAAATATTTAATACCAAAGGAAAATTTTATATGTTAGAGTTATCATTCATATTTTTATGTAAATTTTATCTAAATAATTAAACTATATTCAACATATAGTTTGTAATTTAATTCAAAATTAGATTTGCAATCTAGATATTGATTTAGATAGTCAAACAATTCGCAGTTCTGATCCAACCCAAACAAAGCTAAGATGACATTAAACAAACCATGTTATTGGCTTAAATGTTTACAAGAAAGAAAAGGAAATATCTTTGGTGAGCCTGTGTAAAGTATAGCCTCAAAATATCCTAATTTCAACAAATTTTGCCATGACAGTTTGAATCGTGCCTACGTAATGAGCCGTCCCGTCGTGTTTGTGACATGAACCCGAACTGAGGCAGGTCCTAATTCATGGATGGACACATATCCTATTAAAAATAAAATAAATATATATATATAACATAAAATTGATTAATAGTAAAAATTCAAAAACTATTTATACGGATTAGGAAAAAAAGTTTTCCAATTGATAACATTTAGGGACGAAGGAAAAAAATAAATAACTTTTTTCCAAAAAAATTACATAACTCCTGCTAAATAAAAAATAATCCTAAAAATAGACAACTTGAACTCATATTTTGAAGAGATGAGATTGTAAGTGGCATATATCATCTTTTCAAAAGACGAAATTAGTATAAATATACTAAATTCTTTTCTTAAAGAGATAAGGACAAAGACGATGTTGATTGTACAACACTAAACTTGGCTTTTGAAGCGACGAGGTCATGGTCTCGTCTTTTTAAGAGACGAATTCAACTTGTCTAAAATTTGATATTATTTTTATCTTAATGGTATTTTTATAAATTTTTTTTAAAATATATCATTATTAATTTCCTTTTCCCTAACATTTAGTGTGTTTTAATTAACAATTTAACAATTAAATATGCCTTAGTAGTAGCATAGGATGATATATATATATAATATATATATAAGTTTTTACTTAAAATTTTTACTTTTTCCCTTAACAATATGGGTCTACTATTTGACCTTTTTATTTATTTTTTTATTCCTTTCACATTAATAGCATCACATTATACGTTGGGTATAGCTTTGTATAAATACACAAACAAATTATTTCCCAACCTTGTTAAGAAAAGGCTAGAAATATATGAACTCTTGGCACAAAGTTATTAAGCTTGAAATATAAGAAGGAAAGGTCGATGGGTCTAAAGACTATATGTTGACCCTATGGAACTAGCGGGTCCTTCGCACGTGCCCCAGAATTACTAAAGAAGTGGAGATGGGCTGATCAGTAGTTTCTCGTTTCCATGTCCGGAGGTCTTGTGACTCGCTGGTCCTTGGTGGATTCGTTCGGGCTGCAATCGTCCATGTCGACATGCTAAAGAAAAATTTAAAAATCTAATATTAGCCTCTTGAAGAAAACTCATTTAAACGTTAACTTTATTCATTATGTCAATAGTCATGGAAGATACAATACAGCTATTCGAAATTAACTTTTGGTAGATGTTGCGAATGATACCTAAATTTTAGTAAAATATGTAACTAGGTACTTCAATTTTAAAATTGATCAATTTAGTACTTGAATTTTAAAATTAATCAATTTAGTATATAAAACAATTTTCGTATATGCTAACTAATATCATGAAAATACTATTGACATGCATAAAAAGTTTTTTAATATATTAAATTGATAAATTTTAAAGTTAACATACTAAAATGATCAATTTAAAGTTTAGATGTCTAATTGTATATTTTATCAAAATTAGTTATCATTTGCAACATTAATCCTTAACTTTTTTAACATAAACTCAATTTGGGAACATCATTTTTGGGTTTCTTAATTTAGTTGATAGGTCTGATAACGATGAATCGATTTATTTATTTATTTTAAGGGTTGGGGGTTTGAGGAATAACGGAAGACTGCACAGTCGATGCAAGATATTCTTTGACAAAAGTTAAAGTAAGGAATTAAGAATTTAGGGCAAGCTTTTGTGCATTACAAGTCAGGTCCAGTTTTCTTTTGTAAGCTAAAGTGATAAGAAATGAGAGGGGACCACACAAACACTTTTCATTTAATGGGCAGCAAATTGTGCCGACAATTACGAAGCCATTCCCATAAAGCACCAACGGAGTGAAAAAGAACGGAGTTGAGCTCATGAAACAAAACCCTATCATTGCCGACGCGCGGGCCACTGCACTTGGTTAATAATCTGCCAGATAACTTCTTATTGTCGGTATTCCACGCGTGGCTTTACTGACGCTGCTTCGCTATTAGTAGGTGGATAAATAAATAATTTTAATAAAAGAAGTATTTATAACCATCGGTGTGGTTCTTTTTACAATACTACTGTACATATTAAATTCTAATTTAATTTTACTTCTAAGATTCATTTTTTTCTTCTTTTTTCATCATAAGCCACCTACTTTCACGTATAATATTAGAGTAGAAGCCCATTTTTGTTATATGTTTCCTTGCTGAGAGATGTGGAATAAAATGGCTATTCCTTCCTTTCAAAGTTATTATTGTTATGAATATATTATTTGTAATGCCCTAAATTAAGGCATTATCATCCACCACGTGTCCTCTCTTCAAAGGTACACATAAAAGCTATAAATATCTAAACCACAATACGTATCATCACATAACTCTATAACTCACATAAAGGATACTCAATATGAAAATCCAGATAATATAATTCAATAACATCTATGTTGGCATAAACCAAGCCAATTGATAAAAATCCTCATAAGAAATATAAAACTAATAACTCATAAAATCTTTTCAACTAGAAATCTAATAACTCAAAAAGATTAGTAAAACTTCACTCCAACCATTTACATATCAGTTGGGTAATCGGATTCACTATCATCCTCCCCAGGCTCTACGAAAACATCAAAGCCAGATAAATCATATAATCTCTAATCTTCACCTGCTCTTGAAAAATAAAAAGGAATGAGCACAAAGACCCAGTACATTCAAACTGAAAACACATATGTATGATCATACATCAAACAATTCACACACGACTTAGTATCTAATGTAGCAAGCACCAATTCTTATCTTTTCTGTTAACCCAGCATATAACACAGTTTAAGATCATCCGCGACTAATCCCAAACTTAGAGTAACTCAGACTTCTTAAAACAAGTAGTATAGGAAAATAAGTAATATAATACATATATGGTGTTGGGATCGAGTGTTGTATTCGTACTACTCTTAAGCCACCAGAATCATCTCTATGTACGAGTCTACTCGAAACAACCTCACACATATATCATTAGGTTACCAGCGTTAGTATCACACTCTGCATTGTCTTTACTAACCGCAGCCACTTACAACCAACACTCGATTCAATTATAGTCATATATAAATTACATCAAATTTATAAACTAATCCTATAAGCACAAACAAACAAGCATCGTAAGGATGTACCTATTTCCGGTTAAGAAATCATAATCCTATTCTCAAACAAACACCTGAACAAAGAGTCATCTGTTTCTCTAATCAATTACACATTGATACAACATAAGAAATATAAATCCTAAACCCTAATTCATCAATCTGGAATCTCCAACACACCTTTCTCCTGTGAAACCCGTAGTATCACCAGATCTCCAATCAACACCATGAAATAATGAAACCTTAATTCTCAAGATCACGTGTTTTTCATTATTCATACATTCACAATCATTCTCAACAACAATTATGATTCCAATTCTCCTAACAACTTAAGATATATATGAATTATAGTTCCAGTTTTAGTTTTACCTTCTTTAATCGATTGTAAATCCGAGATCCCCAATTCCTACACCTAGGGTTTTCCTCCAATTTCCACCAATGATCAATTCCCTTCACCAATACACAACAAAATCTTAGAAAGAACTCATCTTAGAACGAACTAAAGGATTAGGAGAGGTTACTTACCTGATTCCTTGATGAAATCCTCCTTGGAGAATGTCGACTAGGGTTTGTTTATGTTTAAGAGAGGTTATGAGGGTTAGGGTTGAGTTTAAGACTAATTTATAGAGTTAATTCTCGCAGGAATATAGGCTAGTACGCATAGGAAACAAAGCTGGTGGCTTAAAACTCTCAAGTCGCACAAGATCATCCACGGCCGCCACTTAGGCTGGCAGCCTTCTTGGGTACACCGGCGGCCTAAATGCCGACGTATGACCAAATTCTCTAATTCGCACAATTTTCCCCTGATGCTCCAAGCTGGTGTTTAGGTTGTTGTCCTTTGTATTTAGGCTGACAGCTTAGAATTATATGCCGGTGGCCTATATGCCGGCGGCCTATATGCCGGCCTACTCCAAAATCGTCCGCTCATTCTCGTACAACTCCCCGATGTCCAAATTCATCTGTTCCAAGACAAAAATACCCTTTTAAACAACTATATATTACACTAATACCCCTTACTATGAAATATTTACTTGTATATTACATTATTATAGATATTCATTATCTTCTTCCTTATTTTATATAATCGATAATTATCTATTTTCTTGTATAATTGATGTCTTTCCATAGTCAGTTTGTATCAATATCTATATATATCATCTTAGTGTAATATATAACATAATGTAAGTCACTCAATCTCTTTTCTTAGTGTGATTTCGTTTTTTTTTTTTTTTTTTTTTTTTTTTTTTTTTTTTTTTTTTTGTTAATGATTCCATAATTTTTATTTATTTGTTTCGATCAAAATTTAATTTTTTGACCTAATATTCATTGTAAAATCTCACTAATTGTCACTTTATACGTTTTGTGTTTTCACGATGACAAATGTTGTAAAGCTTAAGTTTGTCGCTCTTGATATTTCTAGCGAGAATTATTTATCGTGGATGGTAGATGTAGAGATTCATTTAGATGCTATGGGTCTTGGGGACACAACCAAGGAAGAAAATAATGTATCTAATCATGACAAGACCAGAACAATGATTTTTCTCTGCGATCATGTTAATGAAGGATTACAAAACGAATACCTTATGATACAAAATTATGTCAATCATTAGAAAAGTTTGAAAGAAAAATATGACCATTAAAATATGATGATCCTTCCAAAAGCTTGATATGATTGGATGCACATAAAACTCCAGAATTTCAACTGTGAGTGATTATAAATCAACTATATTCATAATTACATTTCAACTAAAATTATGTGGAGAAATGTTAAGGATAATGATATACTTAAAAAAAGCATATTCCACTTTTCGTGCCTCAAATATGCTCCTACAACAGCAATATTGTGAAAAAGGATCTAAAATATTTTGAACCGATTTCGTGTTTACTAGTGGCTTAGCAAAAATGATGAGCCGTTAATAAAAAATCATAAACCTCAACTAACTAGATATGCTCAATTCTTTGAAGTGAATATAGAATTATTTAAAAAATTATGGTTGTTGTTATACTCGTGTGGCATGAAATGAATCATCATAATTGTCACAATCATGGTGCTTATAAAATACATTGAACCATCAAAAGTGGACAAATAAAGAAGAAAAAGGTGCTTTAAAAAGAATTAAGATAGTGTTTGCCATTTACGTGGCATTTTTTATCTCATACCTGTCGTACAATAGAATAATTTGTTGGCTTTCGTTAAAACTCACTAAAATCCCGGGGAATAATATGGAAACAAATTATGTTCATAAAAATTTCAATAATGACTAATATGAACTAACAAATTTTGATGTTATTGATTTTTTGGTCTACCTTAAAAGTGGAACCAATTTTCACATGTGTTCACTTATTGTTGCGCTAGATAGTTTAGGATTATTCTTTAAGTTTTCCTTTTTATTTTAATCTTATGTTCCTCTTATTAATTATAGTAATCGATTTATATTACGCATCTTATTTGTTTTATTTTATTTGTCTATAAAGATCGGATATTCATACGACTAAATCCAAGATTGGTGAAGCAAATATATGTCTAGTAGATAGTGCTTATGTACTACAACACGTGCCATATTGCAAGATAAGAAATATTTTACTAAACTGACAATTGGATAAGTTAGCATTAATATAATATGTAGTACAAAAATAATAGAATGCTCCGGAAGAGCCAATATTTACTACCCGAAGGAACAAGATTAACAATCAAGGATGCACTATTTTACTCAAGATCCCAAAGAAATTTATTAAAATTTGAAGATATTTGTTTGAATGGATATCATATTGAAACAAGGGACAAGAAAAATAATGGGTATATTTTATTACACCTACTATTTCAGGTAAGAAATGTATATTAGAAAAACTACCGTTTTATCCTCTAAATTATATTACACAAATATTAGAACGATTGAATATTATTCGATAATAAACCAAAAGCTTATTAATGTTTTACAATTTGATATGATCAGTTGGACCACCCCAATTCAATAATGATGCAAAAAATCATTGAAAAACTCATGGGACATCCATTAATAAACCCGAAGATTTTTCAATATAATGAATTTTGTGTGTTGCTTGCTCTCAATGCAAATTAACTATAAGTCCATCACTACCTAAAGTTAGGATTAAATCCTTTTTATTTTTATAACGAATTCATGGCGATATATGTGGACCTGTACATGCAGACATTTATATATTTTATGGCATTATTTGATGCATCAATTAAATTGTCATGTGTATGTTTATTATCAATTCGCAATTTAGCATTTGTTAGATCAGTAGCACAGATAATTCATGTGCAAGCAAAGTTTTCCTAATTATCCATTTAAGACAATTTGTACGAATAATGCTAGTAAGTTTACATCCCAAACTGTTGGTCCCATTTTAATAATCAAGAATGGAGGTTGAATTAATTATTATAAAAAATTTAAATTTTAGCTTTAAAAGAAAATTACCCCCTTCATTGAAAAATATGATAATAAGTTAAATAAACAGATGAAATGAAATTTGCAGGACATTAAAAGAGTAGGGAAAGAAAATGGGGCAACGATGAATAGTGTTCCGCCTTATGTACTGTCGAGCCTGGATTTTCCCACTATTTGGTTCATTTCTCCTAACCCGATTTACATTAAACCCGAACCCATTTAACATGAATCCTCGACTAGGGGTTAAGAGAAATTTTAATTTTTGAAAATGATTTAGAGTCGCCACCCGATATAAATCGGGAAAAAATAAAAGCCAGGATCAATGGGTCGGTTGATCCTAACTTAGCTACTAGTCTGCGAAAATTTGATTTAAAAAATCAACTTTTAAAACCAGATATCATGGATTCGGGGGCTAACCTATTAAAACCAAATGGTTACCACTTTTGGAATTTTAAATTTATAATCTATCATTTATATGCTCAAAAATTCAAATGAAACAAAACAAATATTTATAAGTCACATTTTTCTATTTTTTTTTAGAATATGAATATCAACAAAACATCTTATATTTACAAAATATTTATTCACAATATTAAAAAAAAAACATTTATTTTATTTTTTATGTCGCCCCGCAGGTGCCTACGTACTCGCTAATCAAGATCAGACAAAACGTAGTTCTTTTAAAAAGAACTTTAGTTTGTTGATTAATTTTAATTTTGAACTCTTCTCACTTTAAGTTCATTAAATTTTAAATTTTTATGAAAATCATTTTTGATGATCCTATGATCTAATCAATTGATTTTCATTTCATGAAAACATATTTTTCTAAGTCCAAAAAAAATCATTCATTTTTTTTTATTTTAAAATTTTGGTTTTGGAAAATCCAATTTTTTCATTTTTATTTATTTTTATCATTATTATTATTTTTTTTATAATCATCACATAAATTCACAACATATTCAAAATATTTTACAATATATTAAAATTATTTTTTATGCATCAAATATGTATTTCTAAAAGCAATTTATGTATAAATACATATTAAAAATATTCAAAAATATCAAAAATATCAAAAAAAATAAATTTATATGAAAAATAATTATTTTGATTTTTCTGGATTTTTCTGAATTTTTTCGAATTTTTTATGAATTTTTATGAATTTTTTACTATTTTTTTGCTATTTTTTGAAATTAATTATATAATAAACTAATAATAAAATAATGCGGATTGACCTGGGCCGTTGGATGGAGCGGATCAGATCTGGAGCGTCGGTCGCGCTTACTTGATCTGGACCGTCTGATATTGTTGACTCGATCTGGTGCGTTAATTACCTTGATCAAATCTGGGCCGTCGGAATTGGATGATCAAATCTGGACCGTCTGATCTGCTTGATTGAATCTGGGCCGTCTGATCTGCTTGATCGAATCTGGACCGTCTGATCTGCTTGATTGAATCTGGACCGTTGATCTGCTTGATCAAATCTGGACCGTCTAATCTGCTTGATCAAATCTGGACTGTCTGATCTGGATGATTGAATCTGGGCCGTCCGATCTGGGCTGACCGTTGGCCGTTTACCAGGGGCGGGTTGGACTTCGGACTTTCGGGTCAAATTTCAGGTCGGATCCGACCCGATCGGGAGAAGAAGACGAAGTCACGGCCTTTCGAGCGTTCCTCGGCCGTCCCTGGTGGTTGTTGGCCTTCACAAGCTTGTCGGCCCGACTCTTATGGTGGTTGCGCGTCCGCTGGTGGTGGTGGTTCGCCCCCAGAACCACCGTGGACGGCGGTTCGAAGTGGTGGTTGCCCGCGGTTCAATTTGAAAATTAAAAAAAAAATTGCATAACTTAATTCGAACAAATTGATCAAATTTAAGCACACTTGATCACTTTAAACTTGTTCCTAAAGCTCCTCAAACACTCAAATTGGATAAAAAATGATTGGAAATTTTTGAATTTGGAATTTTCTTCCTAAGAACCTTAATTTTCAAAATTTTCGAATTCATTCATTCTAATTGTGTTTTCTTCAAATTGACTTGTGCCTTTTGATCCTAGTACTCTCTATTTATAGGTTGCAAGCTCAATTTTACGTTTCGTATTGTTTTAGAAACGAATCGATTTTTGCCTCTTCATTTGCACGAATTTAATTCAATGATTCGTATTTAATTTGTTTCAAACTGATGAATTGATGATTGATCTTTCATATTCTTCATCAAATCATTCAATGTGGGTAGATGAATCATCCAATTTTATCAATTCTTGCAAATCCTCATTAATGGACAATTGAATGCTTCATAAATTGCAATTTTTTCCAATTTTTTTAGCACGAATTTTGTGACTTTTGGGTTGTTTTTACACATGAGTTGTGTATTGATCTTTCATATTCCATGTCTACTTTGCAATGGTATCACCAATTTCAACAATTAATGAAGCTTTGTCAGTTAAAAATTGATGCAAAGTAAGGCAAAAAGTCACTTTGAGAAGGCAAAAAATAAAAAGGCAAAAATTTGCCTTTGCTAGGGTTTGAACCTGGGTCCTTGAGCTTGGGTGTGTGTTTGGGTCAATGTATTTAACCAACAGGCCATTTGGCCTGTGCCTTGATCACTTAGCCAACTCATTACTTAATTAAGGCTTTTAGAAAAATGAGTTTAATTAAACTTTATAAATTTAAGCCTTAATTAATTAGGCAAAAATTGGGTGTCTACATGTACGTATGTGTAAGCCCCTAGATTTTATGGGTCAACCAAAAACCCTAAAGTTAACAAGTCTATAACAAACCCTAGTAGGTATAGATCCAGCAATCCCATGCTCCCAACCCCTAAATAATGGAATTGAGATAATTGTGAATTGTAGTCCGTAATAATATAGAAAAGCTTAAAAATATCAGATTCAATAAAATTTAATTTGTTTCGGAACCGAATGGGATCATATTTCGAAAACGATGTCCTAGTACACTAAAGGGTAAATTGATAACACTGTTAGATTCGTAAAAATATAAGGATTTTAAAAATATCAGTTTTATAATTTTTCGATATCTAAAAATATCATATATAGCTTAATTACGTGCATTTTCTTTACTACCGGTATTAATTTGTCTTATCTAGTATTCATAGTACTATTCTACACTATTCATTACTATTCACCTATTTCTACTTTTCAACTACCTATTTTTACACTCTACCATACCTATTTCTTACTTTTTACTTTTCTCATATAACTTTAATCACATCATACCTTACAAATTATTACTTTTCATTAATAAAAATACAAAACAAATCAAAATAACTCTCTCTCTCTCTCTTGCCGACGGCCATGTACCACCCACACACACATTTATTTTTTCCTTTTTTCATTTTATTTTATTTATACAATTTTTCCTCCATAAAATTCTACAAATACCCCATCTCCATCTATTTTTTCACACATTCATTTACTATAACAAAACTCTCCAAAAATCATTACTCAAATCCTCTCTCCAAAAATCTCTTCTCATCTTCCCATATTTCTACAATCCACATACTACCAAACCCTCTATTTTTCCACCTTCCGTATTTCTAATATAGGTAAAACTCTTACCTATACCTTTCTTATCATACCATGTAACTTAACATGACCATGGTGTATATTTTCTAAACATCCAAGTGTTATGGAAGCAATACTATGTTCATGTTTTGTTCTTGTTCGTGAATAAATATCATTTTATTATTATGTTGTTTTACTATTGTTATATTGTTACATGTTATTATTATTATTCTAATCTAAATTCTATATATTAGTAACCATATTTATGCGTATATATATATATTTCTTAGAGCATATAAGCTCACTAATATAACCGTTATTTATTTATTTATTATACTTTGCAATTTATTTATTTATTTATTTATTACATACTTTTATATTAAGACTAGTCTTTCTAGTCTTAGACTTGTTCTCCTCAAGTCAAACAAATTTTCTTATTTCTTTTATTTTTCCTTTTGGACTTGCTCATATCTAAATCTGGAAACCTTGATTCAAGCTTAAGCTTTCAATACTTGATATTTATTATTTGTTTATCTCTATATTTTTCATCCTTCTTATTAAATATTTTTGTCATGTTATTTAGCTATAAATCCAAGTCATACATGATCATGTTGAATGTTGTCTTAATAAAAATAAAAAGTTCTTTCTTAAGTAAAAGAAAAATAAGCTCAACTTACTTTAAAAATAAAATTTTATCACTTAGGAAAAGTTTCATTAAAGTTTAGAAACTTTACATTAACAAAATGCTTTTCAAAGAATTTAGATAAACGTCACCATAGATTTTGGTATTGTTAACACACAAGAACTTTTCAAAAGTTAACCAAGAAGTTCTTTACTTTTTTATAAATCTATCATTAAAACCTTAATGTTGATAATACTTTTTTATAAGAAATCTTCTTAAAAACTTGGTTATAAAATCCTCACTAATATTTTAATAAATACAAAGACCAAAACAAGCTTTTCAAAACAAGTAAAATTAACTCACCAAGTAAAGTCTACTTATCGTAGATAACTTGGAAATACTAAAATTTTTGAAACTAATTATCTTTTAGGAGCTAAGGAGAAATAAATCATATCACTCATTTAATGACCCAAAAATCTTTAGTTTTATTCCCAAACAACTTAAAATAATTTTTGTCAACTTCATTTTTTTTTCAACTAGTAAGACTAGTTGTTTTATGAAAATCATTTATTGAGACAACATCATTAGAATTACGTGTATTATATGAGTTGCATATGTATCAAAAGGATTTTTCAACTATATATATATTTATATGTTTGTTGTGGGATTTTTGGTTGATAAAAAGTTTGGAAAAATCATGTTTTAAGGGCTGGGATTTTCGTGTCGATTCTATACCTTGTCTTTTTGAAACCCAGCTGAATTTTTTTTATAAAAATAATCGTATAAATAGATAGATTTTTTCAAGTAAGTAGAAAATTGTATATAATATGCGAAATCCTGAGTTGAAATAAGCAAGTTATAGCCATTTTAAGTTGAAATTTCACCGCACACGAATTTTGACGAACTTAGTAAATAGAATTTGCAAGTTTAAGTAGATCTTCAAAGAAATACTCATTTTTGGTATTTCTCTTATTTAGGCAATGAAGAGCCCGAGTTTCCTTGTCTAGAAGGCTACTTCAACTAGGAGCTTTCTACTGCCATGACTAAGTTTATTACTTATGTTTTGTACTTATTTGCTTGTAGAATAAAGACACTAGATTTAGGAAAAGATAAAAACATGAAAGCGCATGTGTCTTACATGTATGGTTGAAATTATGTTAAGCATATCGAGGCAGGAATTGTCAAATAATCATTGTATGATTAGTATAAGAATGATATGCTTGTGAACTCTATGATCACTTTTAAAATATCTAATATTATGCCATGATTACTTAAATAAAATTATTCATGCATAACACGTAGTGAGTCACATTGCATTCATTATTATACCCTTGGTAAGATAAAGGCACAGTAGTGAGTTCCGTAGAACCTGAAAATCTACTTTGTAGCGAATGTTCGCCCAATTAAAATGGTGAGTAGACACCTGAATTAACTACATTTTAGTGGCTAGTAGTGGCTTGTATAAAAACTAAAAAAACTTCATTTGCAAATTATGGCCTTATGGCCCGAAATACCTAACCCCGAATGGAGGGGTAAATCAATTCAACATATGATTCCTGGAAAATCATATGTATTGTTTGCTCAGGTGTTTGTTGCATTTTATATGCTTATTTGAATATTGTTTGTTCAAGTCCTTTATTTGTAGAAATAATTCTCGCTAAGCAAGGAAGCTTATCCCATTATAGATATTTATTGCAGCACCCCTACCTTTAGTTGATGCTTAGAGGATATTTCTCTTAGGTACTAGCTTTTGGATTCAAAAGTTTTAGGATGAAGTCAAAGACTAGTTGTAGATATAGACTTCTAAGTAGATCTCCAATGTAATTGTTATAGATAAACTATGATGAACTTTATCATTTGATAGAAGAATGCTCTTTTAATATTTTGTAAGACTTTTATATTTAAGGTGCTTATGTTGTGATTTTCATTCTTAACTGATATTATGAATGTCTTCTTAAACAACTATTTTCAAAGTTGGTCCTCTATGATCGTGAAGGTACGTTTTACACTCGATATGGAAGCTTTTAGGATGACTAAGGTTATCATACTTAAGCTTTAATATCAAGTGTGGCATACTATCGCGTTTAGGGTACCATTTGGAGTGTGACATTATATGCCAGTCCATTCTTCCAGCTTCGAGCCGAGGACCCCATAATCCACACAAGTTTATTCCACTATATCTAATCAAATCAATTTACAAGATATTACAATTCCTCTACTCGATTCTCACAGCTTTCCTCAAGCTACCAATCGACACTACAGAGACTAATCTTGTGGACTAGAAGGCAACAACAAATTCCTTCTTTAGAATAAGTAAATTAAGAAGAAAACAAGAAAGTTGTAGAAGTAAAAAAATTGCACAAATTCGGGTTAGAAGCAGCAAGAAAGAAGATGCATATATCTAAGTTGAACTCTATCTTTCTATTTCTTTTTCTCATCATGTGTATCTCTTATTAGAAAAGAGAGCTTCTAATATATTTTTCAAATCTTGAACATTGAAAGTTTGTATTGCAGGAGCTTAGATAAGATCTTCCAAATATTTCAGATGATATCACTTGTAGCTTATCTTGGGTTGATTTCAAAACTCGAGAGTTTGTTTTATTTCAGAAACAACTTTATCTTCTGTTCAAAAACTTGGGTAAAACTTGTGTAAGATCTTCCACATGATATCTCAATATGATCTTCAAAACTAATCTTCTTGTTGATTTCAAAAGCGTGAACATTACCTTTTTGCTTGAAACTTATCTTTAATAATTGTCCTTTTCATATCTTAAGAACTCGTCCAAGTATATCTTAAATATGATAAGATAAGATCCAATAATAAATCCATAAGCATCATGTCCTAACATCGTTTGAACTTGAATGACTGTAGCAAAAATTTCTTCATTCACGTAACTAAAATCCCATTTGGATATTAACCGACTTTAGTGGAACAAATAAGTAATATTACCCAAATATACTTATTTGATTGGAGCTAGCTCTTCAATACACTTATTTTAAACTTATCTGGAATAAATATAAATGAAAAAGAAGATTTGGACCTAAACTATGCATGTTCTTGTTTGCTATCAAAAAGTTGTAGATAACCTTCTATAGAACGTTCTATAACACCTTTTGAGTCTACTGTTTGAAAGATTTCCTTGTTCTTTTGTGTTTTATTTCTTTTGCAAATACTTCGTAAAGATTTTTATCGGTTGATGATCTTCAAAACTTAGTCCATACTCTCTAATTTAGCGCATTTCTTCGTTCAAGCAAGGTTCTGTAAAATCCTCTGGTTTTCTAAAATAACTTTTCTTTCTTTAAGCGATATTCTATAAAACCTTCTGGATTTCTTGTTTATTTGTTAAGATCAAAATTCTATTTTAGTCCTGCATACTAAGTATTGTAATTAACTTTAAGTACTTTCTTGTTATCAAAACTTAATTTAGAGAGAATTAACACTCTCCCCTTTTTTGATGATAACAAAATCTTTCTCATAAGGAGAAACAACAAACAACAATATGTCATTCACATCATTCAGATCACATATCCAAACTATCTCCCCCTTTTTTGTTATGAGCAAAACATACAACCAAAGGATCAAAATAAAGAAAATTGACATTAAAGATGGAAAAGTTCATTACATCACAGGTTTGATATATGTAAGACCAAAAACAAAATAGAATTAAAAGATTTAATTCTTTATCAAAAGTTTGGTGGACTTTATGGCTTTCATCTTTTGGTATCTTCAGTAATAAGGAGGAAAAGAAGTTGGTTAGAGAAAGATATTAAAGTGTCAGCAGTAGCTACATTAGGGGATGCAGATAATTCTTTGGATTCTTGAGCACATCAAGAGGAAAGAAAGGAACAAGGCTAAGATGATCAAGAGTTGGTTCATATGGTTTCTTTGGCGATGAATGAAATCTTGCCTCAGATGTTTCAGTGGAACCACATTTGGAATTTGCTCTTCTTCAGCTGGAGGAGATGTTCAAGAAGAATAAACTGAACTAGAAGACGGTTCAATAAACATATAAGGTGATTCATGATCTTTAGTGAAAAAAATTTTAATTCCTTTTTTAATACAACCAGTTAGATCACGTTTGAAAAATTCCAACTTCTCATCCACAAGTTTTGAAAAATAATTCTCAAGCTTCATTGTGGAGGGTTCATCGAGTCCTTCATAAAATGTTGGAGTTTCATCCTCCTCAGTATCAAAACTTAAATGCACCCGAGCTTGTTCATTGATATGAAATTTGCCTCTAATCATTGGAACAAAATCATTTTTCTTCTTTTGAGACAAGGATTCCTTGCCATGTCTATCGTAACGCCCTAAAATAAGGCATTACAACCCGCCACGTGTCCTCTCTTGAATAGGACGCTAAGGCTTTAATATTCACAAATTATTTAAATATCACCTGTAAACACACATAAAGTATCTCATAAGGTACTCAACACAACCTATATAACCTGGAACATAGCTTCTGAACAAACTTCTTGTTTAAAACAATCATACAATTGGCAACACCAAGCCAACTAATGTAAATCCCCGAAATTTTCGATCCACAAATAAAGACCTAAACCCTAAACGGAAGTCAAACAGATTCTTAGGTTAAACAAAACCCTAGTTTACCGTAACCTTTTAACTCCGGCATTGCCGTTTTCTCAAGTCATAGAAAACGAAGTTGGAAAAATTAGCTCGAATAGTTCGTAATAACCATAGGTTTTATAAAAGTTTCAGTTTCGCGAAATTCGGATGTCCTTCGAACCCGAACAGACACAGTTCTTGAAAAATGAGTGGAAGCCCGGAATAGGAAAAATATTCCGAATACACCGTTAGACTCAAAAATATAAGATTTCCAAAAATATCAATTTCGTATTTTTTCGGTAGCTAAAAATATCAGATATCGCTTTTATACTCGTATTTTCTTACTACCGGCATTAAATTGTCATGTCTACTTTTACATTACACTATTTTCTACTATTCTACACTATTCATCTATCTCTACTTTTTCTTACAACCTACTCTTACAAACCATACACCTATTTCTTACATTTTTCATTTCCAATACAACTTCACATCTTTCATTTCTTACTTTAATTAATCAAAAGACAAAAAAATTAATTTTTATCTCTTCCCCATGCATCAAATGGCGCCGGCCCCTCTCTCTTTATGCCTCAAATTGTTTTATTTTTCAATTATTTAATTAACACAAATTATCTCCCACATTTTCCTATAAATACCCCTTCATACCTTCACTTCTTACACACTTCTTCTTCTCTAAAGTTACTCTCTCAAAATCTCTCTCAAATTCTCTCAAGAGTTCTTACAAGAAGTCCTCTTAAGTTTAGCTTCTTTAGGTAAGAAATTTCTCAAGATTTCTTCATGTTCATTTACTTAGTATGAGCTTAGTGTGTGTTTTCTAAAACCATGAAGGTTAAGAAAGCAACATTAGATTCATACTTTGTTTTTGTTCATAATATCAATCTTTTTATGTTCCTTTATGTTCCTTATATTTCCTTTATGTTCTTTATATTTCCTTTATGTTACTACTATCTAATATATCTATATAATTATATATATTATTTAGAGCGTATAAGCTCACTGTCTTACAATTTATTTATCTTTCATGCAATTTAATTACTTCATTTCAAGTTATTTAAATTCAAGTTGATTTTAAGACTAGTCATTCTAGTCTTAGACTTGTCCTCATCAAGTCAAAACAATTCTTTTCTTTTCGGGACTAGTCTTTTCTTAGTCCCGGGGTACCTTGATAAAGCTAAAGTCCCAATACTTGATTTACTTTATTATTTAAGCTTTCAAGTTATTATGTTCCTTTGTATTTCTATAGTTTTGATTCATATTCATGCATGAACATAATGTTTTGTCTCAACAAAAACAAATGAGAAAATGTTTTCTTAGATTAAAGATTCTTTCTAAAGAAATAAATATGGGAAACGGATTTCTAAAAACTCATGAACATGCATAAGAATGATTTTCTTACATAAACAAAAGGTTTTATGAGAACTTATCTTTTATCAAGAAGTAGAAATTCCTTTGAAACATTACAAGAAATAAAAATATCATTTTGCTACTTTTGAAATCCAAGTTTAGAAAACAAAACCACACTTTAGGAAAATTAAAGTAATTACAAGAGATTTCATTTAAAAATAAAGTCTTTATCTTAATGACCAAAAGATCTTTCAAAAGTAAAATAGAATCTCAAATTCAAAGACTTTTAAAACCTTATTTTTAAGTTGAGACAACTTCATTTACTTCATACATTTGTTATGAGTCATTACAATATATATATATACCTTTCAAAAGTTTACAAAATAATGAAATGTTATCTTTTCAAAATGAGCTCTGTTTACAAAAAGGAAACAAGTGTTTACAAATTCGTGGCAAATCTGATCGCTACCTTTTCGGAACCCAAACGACTTAGTTTTATGGAAATAAGATTAGAAATGCGTAGATCGTTTCGAGTAGGTAGAAAACGGTATATTATACGCGAAATTCCGAGTTAAAATGAGTAAGTTATGGCCATTTTAAATTGGAATTTCCCTTTATACGATTTTACTATGATTTTTAAGGAAAGATTAGAATTTTCAAAAATAGAATTTCATGAAATACTCATTTTGGGTATTCTTCTTGAATTAGATAATCACGAGGAGGATTGTTCGTATCCCGAGGATTACTACGATTAAGTGGAATTTTCCGAACGACCCATCCAATTCAAGAAAGGTGTCACCATGGCCGAGTGAGTTACTTTCCGTTATTTTTCATACTCTTGATTGTGCTTGTAAAGTTAGTTGCACTAGAATTTAAGAAAAATAAAAAGGAAGTGTATGATAATATGTTGAAGGAATACTAAGTATATCGAAACTCGATTTGTTTGTAATAAAGTGGTATGTGAATTAATATCTTGTAATGTTTGAAATTGATTGATCACTTGAAAGAATTTAGACGTAACTACTAGACTTTAATTAAAGAAATTATTCATGCACTTCATATGTGAGTCACATTGCATTCACTACTATACAATTGGTGGGACAAGTGTATAATAGTGGTGGTAGACATAACCAGTATATCACGTAAGTGGCGAGTAGGAGCCGATAAGAACTACTTAAATTGATGGCTAGTAGGAGCCTGTAATAAACTACAAGTTTTTGGTGGCTAGTAGGAGCCTGTAACAACTACAAATTTTTGATGGCGTATAGGAGCCGATAAGATCTATAAAAGTGTTTTTAAAAGTTGTGGCTGTAATTGGCCTGAATCCCCAACCCCGAATGAAGGGCGTAAATTCATTCAACATATGATTCCCGAAAGTCATATGTCTTGTATGCTCACGTGGTTGTTGCATTTCATATGTTTGAATAATAAACTCGATTGATAAATTTTATTTGAGTATGAATTTTTGGAATTTACTCACTAAGCCCATAAGCTTACACCCCTATAGATATTTGTATTCTCAGGAACACCTATTTTTGAGCCCGAGGCCATCCCGTATCCGTATACATTTTATGTTGAAGCTTTTGGAGGAAATCTACTCGAAGACTTAGATTAGACTTCCTTTGAAATCTTTAATTTTGGATATTATGAGGTTATCTCGATCCTTGGAATTAGCAGAGGTATGCCCCTAAGAATTTATGTATCAGACCTTTGGTTATTTATGATATGATATATTTATTTCTGAATTCTTGTATGTTTAACCTTACTTGCTTAAACTATGCTTCCCAAAAGCGTCTCCTATTACCGTGTTAGACGCCTTACATATAATACTAAGGCTTTCGCATGACTAAGATAGCCATTCTTAAGCCTTGATATTATATGTGGCGGACTGCCACGTTCAGGGAACCCTTCGGGGCGTGACAACTAAACCAAACCACCAACTCACATGAAAACCTTCTTTACAACCTAGAACTTCATACAACATAAAATCCTAAAGTTTTTACATAAAACATAAATAGATAATTTCCAAGACTTCAATATATTTAAACACTTCTCTCCTTCCATGAACCTGTAAACTGCAAATCTAACTCTCAGCTAGGTAGTCAAGTTCACTATCGTTATCCCCCTGATCAAAGAACAGATCATAACCTGAAAAATCATGTACAATGTCTTCATCACTTGTATCCGGAATTTTAAAAAGTGAGCTGCGAAGCCCAGTATGATAACTCCAATCCTTTAAACCAAATGCAAATGCACACGCAACAGGTATATATTTCAAATGCACTTAATCGAATGCAAGCAATCACTTTGTTATCTTTTTATAGTCAGCAAATCAACACAGTTCAAAACTATGTATACTCTAGTTCCAAACTCGAAGTAACTCAAACTCCTCTTTAAAAACAACCAACTCTTTGAAAATAAGGTAATTATATACATATATGGATTAGTGGGTACTCCCCAAACATTCCCGTTTCCCCCTAATCTACCGGAATCATCTCTATGCATGAGTCCACTTAGGACAACCTCACACATGGATCATCAGGATGCCTCACCAGTATCACTGTCTGCCAGGTCTTTACTGATCAAAGCCAAACACAACCATGCAGACAATTATTAAGCCTAATCGAATTAAGCTCATTATAAAGTTCTATCCCAATAACCAATCAAGCAATACTAATCTTACAAGCAAAAACAATAAGCAAGGATTGGTCGTCATTTTCCAATTCCGGGAAAAATCTCTCCAAATCTACAAATCCCTTATGAACAATAACACAAAATCTCCAAATCTCCTGATATGAGAAACACCAAATCTGAACCTCTTCTTTGATTGACTTTCACAAAATCCAATAAGAACAACTTTTCTTCTCAAAACCCTAATTTATAAATTAACAATTTTAGAAAATCCATTATCATCATAAATCCCTTATTAATTCTAAGATAAAGAGGATGAAACTTACTTTGATTAATCTTAACTCCTGATAATTCGCCAAATGATAGGATCTTTTCAAAACCCAAACCCTAGGTTTCATAAACAGACAAAACCCAAAATCACAAAATCATTCTCTTTCTTTTAAATCTATGATTGAGATGATATACTTACTTGATTTGAATCTTAATCCTTGCTTGTTTTCCCGAAAGATTGGATCTTGATCAAAATTAGGGTTTCCCAGAAAAATCCCTTCAAAATCCAAACAAAACCTTAAGGAAACGGAACGATATACGAAGAATCTTGATTGATAAAGGCAAGATTACTTACTCTTGATCCAAATCTGATATCCCTTGATCTTGTTCTTCAAAAACACTCAAAAACGCTCAATTCTCTCTCTCTCTGATCAAAGGAAGAAGGTTACAAATGAACAACACGAACCCTAGGATCTCTTATATAGGAAACACTTCGGACAGGAAAGGCTAGCACTTACGCCAGCGGCCTATGTCCTTACGCTAGCAACCTTCTTGCCGGCTTTCACAAATTTCATAGAAGTCCGAGAGCTTTACGTCGGTGGCTTTCACATATAGGCCAACAGCCTAAAGACCAATTTTCCCTTGTCAAAAGCTATTCTTCAAACATCTCTAGGTCATAGAAAAAAAACATCAAGTTAATATTAAGGTGGACCATAAAACCCTCTTATTTTTCAACATAGGACAACTTTTGCCCTTTATCATAATTTATTGAAGATTTACTATTTTTAAAGATTTGTTGACCATCATCAATGTGAGGGATGATTATTATATATCTCATTTATTAGGAATGACCAAAATTTCCTTCTTCTTAATTAACAAATGACATTCATTTGCCCTTCTTTATAAAAATATTTTTCTGTATATTACATCTGTGTTTTGTACTTTTCTCTTTTTCAGAAGGATCTAGAGAACCTTCTGTATTTTCTTTTAGCTTCCTCTCAGCTGTTGCGCTTATTGAATCTTAGTCAATATCTTTTCTATGTTTTTTATGAAATAAATTGCACCATCTACTGAATACCAAAAATTATTATAAGGTCTAATTTGCATGTGATTCATGCTCTTTTCTCCTATTCATTTAAGACTGATGGGAAATTTAACATGTTTAGGAAATTTGATTTCTTAAACTTGAAAATTTCTGTTAGTAAATTCCCGTAAATCCTAAAGTCTTTGTCTTTCCAAATACGACGAATGATTCATCATAGCAAATCAACTTTTATATTCTTCAACATTGATAAAATTATTGAACCATCTTCTTTTGTCACAGTGGTAGTACTTCCTCTTCTTGGAGGTATATATTCTCGGACAGCCTTATGCAACAACCTCACAATCAATTCAAATTCATGAACAAACACATCATCATTAGGAAATTCTCCTACTCCACCATTTATCATAAAGAAAAGATCATTTCCTTTTAAGAGGTATAAGCATCATCATCTTTAAAATTCTTTAAAAAAAAAACAGTTGATTAAATCGCTATGATTCAGAGTAAAACTATTCCCATGAACAGAAGACCTTAGACGATCTCATCATTATAGCTCAGATTCAATAAAATTCTTCTACCATTTCTCTAACTACTTCTCTAATTAAACCACATAAACTTTTACATCCTAACTTATTGAGCCACTCATCCCAGTAAAATCCATTTTTCTCAAAATATTGGAAATCAAGAAATGAGCAATCATGAATTTTTACCTTTATGATTGAAACCCTAGAAGCAAAAACACGTTCTATCCTTTTCTTTTTTGATTTTAAAGAAACTTTAGGTGAGTTCGAGGTTTCTTTCCTTTTCTTTGAAACACTCGGTGTAGACTTGAATTTCTTCATTTTGATTGAGGGTCCTGGATTTGGTTCTGGGTCAGAAATTATAGTTCGCTTTATACTTGTCATCAATTTCTTTGTATTCATACTAGATTCTTGTGCCATTTTTTATCGAGTTTCTCTAACTCTGGGTGATGAAGGTGTTGATTGTTGTGGCAAGGTCTTCTCAGAATCAGAAGATTCGTCTTTAATAGAGATGGGTTCAGAAGATGTAAAGGTTTTGAAATTTTTGTTCGAAAGACATTGGGATTTTCTTGGAGCCATTTTGAGGGTTTGGGAGATTGAGAGACGCTAAGAAAAATTAAAAGGAAGCAAAATTTTTTGCAAAGTCACAAGATGCATTTAAATAAAAACGTTATAAAAAAAAATGTACGACTTTTCGCAAAACTTAAAAATAAATTAATAAGAAAGACAACATAAACCAATCTCATTTATGATATATTCAAATTTTATTTTTTCAAGAGGTTTAGTAAAAATGTCTGCTAATTGATTTTCGGTTGGCACAAATTCAACATTGTCATTCCCATAATTTTGAATAAAGCAATGTCTAATTTCTATATGCTTTGACCTAGAATGAAGTACCGGATTCTTTGTTAACTTTATTGTACTTGTGTTATCACATTTAATAGGTAAAATTTTTAAATTGATACCATAATCATTTAATTGTTGTTTTTATCCATAAAACATGTGTACAATAATTACCAATAGAAACATATTATGCTTCAGCTGTGAACAAGGCAACAAAATTTTGTTTCTTAGAAGACCAAGAAACTAATTTCTCACCTAAATATTTACAAGTACCATATGTGATTTTTCTATCAATTTTACAACCAGTATAATTTGTATCAAAGTATCCTATTAAATCAGAATTTTGATTTTTAGGGTACCAGATGCCCAATTTTGAAGTATTTATCAACTACTTGAAAATCTACTTAACACCCAATAAATGTGTTTCTATTAGTGCACTTTTAAATCTTGCACACAAACATACACTAAACAAAATATCAAGTCTAGATGCAATTAAGTACAATAAAGATCCTATAAGACTTCCATAAAGTTTTTCGTTCACCTTCTTTCCATTGGAATCAAGACCTAACCTTGTTGAAGTACTCATAGGTGTTGCAGTTATTTTACAACCTTCATATCCAAACTTCTTTAGAATTTTTCTTACGTACTTCTCTTGATGAATGAAAATTTCTTCCTTATTTTGTTTTATTTGTAGCCCAAGAAAGAAAGTCAATTCACTCATCATTGACAATTTAAATTCTACCTGCATGGACTTGACAATACATTTCATTTGTAGATTCGAATATTATATCATCCACATAAATTTGTACAACTAAGATATCATTATCATATGTTTTTAAAAACAAGGTTGTGTTAACTTTTCCTCTTTGAAAATCTTTTGAAATTAAAAACATATTTAACATTTCATACCATGCCCTTAGAGCTTTTTTGAACCATATAAAGCTTTATTTTATTTGAAAACATAATCATTTTTAAAAGGATCTTAAAACTAGGGGTTGTTCAACATATACTTCCTCTTTTATAAAACCGTTTAAAAATGCACTTTTTACATCCATTTGAAAAACTTTAAAAGTACTTATAACATGCGTATGCAAGCATCAAACAAATTGCTTCTAATCTAGCAATAGGTGCATATGTTTTATCAAAGTCAATTCCTTCCTCTTGTGAATAACCTTTAACTACAAATCTAACTTTATTTCTAATAATTTTACTATTTTCATCCAATTTATTTTTAAGCACCCATTTAGTTCCAATTACAGATTTTCCTTTAGGTCTAGGTATAAGATTCCATACACTATTTCTTTGAAATAGATTTAACTTGTCATGCCCGGAGGGTACCCTAAACGTGGCAGTCCGCCGCATATAATATTAAAGCTAATGAATGACAACCTTAGTCATGTAGGAGCTTCGATATCACATGCAAGGCATGCTTCCAAGATAATAGGAGACTCACAGGGGTATTACATTTAAGTAGATAATAAAAGCATGCAAAAACTTATATAAATAAACAGGTGATATTCATTTGGATAATAATCTCTTACAACTTCTTGGGGGCATTCCCCCATTCTAAATAGTATTGTTTAACTAAGCAATCATCAAAATATACATAAATATACCATGAGTCTACTATAGAGATTTTTCTTAGAAGTCTATGTTCAAAACTAAATACATATAACTTCTCCCAAAAACTCATAGTAGCTTTGGCTTATACCGGGCAAACGAGGCTCCTTGGTGCTAACCATAGGTAATCATACTGTAACAAAAAGCTATAGGAGTATAAGCAAAACTAGCTTAGTGAGATAATTCCCATCTACCAAACATTTCCATATATCAAATTAGTATTTAAACAATCATATGAGAATGCACCAAACACGTGAGCAAACAAAATACACACGATTAGCTAAAAACCATGTGTAGCATGGATTTTACGCCCTCCATGTCGGGGGTTAGGTGGTTACAGGCCCATATGACCATCAATATTTGCAGATTTACTGGCTCTATTCGCCCTATCGACTTTCCAGCTCCTACTTACCCATGTAGACTTTCTAGCTCCTACTAGCCACCACTACAACTCCTCGTTTTCCCACACGAAGAATAGTAGTGAAATAAATATGACTCACAATTATGATATGCATGAATTATTTTCAATATAGGTTTAACCAAATAATGTTGAGTTCAAGTTAAAGGTGATCAAAACAATATTCAGCATATCAATACAAGAAAACATAAATTATTCATCAACTCCTCTTTCGATATTCTTAACTTTTATTCAATCAATCATAAATCCAAGTCACACAATAGTTGTTCATTTATCTTTTCCTTATTTTCTAGTGCTACTACTTATAAGCACAACCAAGGAAATGTAACTAGTAAGGGATTAAATCACTCCATGACGATCGCTCCTAGTCGAAGTAATCTTCCGAAAATGCGATTTCGATTCCTTCTTCACCTAAAAAAAATGAAATACCCAAAATTAGTCTTTCATAGGATTTCTATTTTTGAAGATTCTAAATCTATCTTGAATTCGCGATAAAATCGGATTGAAGGAATTTCTAACTTAAAATGGCCATAACTTGCTCATTTCAACTCGGAATTTCGCATATCATATACCATTTTCTACCTACTCGAAAAGATCTATCTATTTCTTAAACTATTTTTATCAAACTAAGTTGTTTGAGTTTCGAAATAGTGGTGATCAGATTCACCACGAATTTTCACAAAACTTGTATTCCTTCTTTTAACAAAAACTCATATCAAAGAGATAGATATTATAATAGTTTGTAAAACCTTTGAAATATATTTATATATATTTATGACTCATATCAAATGTATGAAATTAATGAAGTTGTCTCAAACCATGAATTTTTGGTAAAAGTAAAGTCTTCTAAAGAAAAAGTAAAACTTTTGAAAATTCCTCTTATTTTGCTAGAGAATATCTCAAGTTATTTTAAATGAGTATTTTTCTTTTCCTTAATTTTATTTCCTTAGTCTTTTTAAATTTCCAAAGAATGATTTTTATTTTCTAAGCTTAGTTTCTAATACTTTTTAAAAGTAATAACAATTCTATATTTATAGAAATAATTTCCTTATTTTTTAAGATCATTCTATTGTTATGAAAGGAATTTCTTGGTGTTTGTCAAACTAGTATTGATGAAAAAGTGAAGTTTAGTAAAACTTTTGTTTACTCAAGAATTTCTTTCCATGTTATGTATGTATTATAAAAATTCCTATGAGCTCCTCTAGATTTCTTAGAAAAGTTTGTTAAGATAAATTCCTAAGTTTTTATGAAAGATTACTTCCTACTTTTAATTTTTAGAGAAGAATTTCTATTTTAAGAAAACTTTTCCTCATTTATCTTGTTGAGACAAAATCAATATGTTCATGCATGATTATGAATATGAATCATAAAATTATGAAAACATAAGAAAGACATAATAATTAAAGAAATAAGCTAGTAAAGAAATAAGTCAAGTATTGGAACCTTAACTTCATCAAGGTATTCCGGGACTAAGAATAAACTAGTCCCAAAAGAAAAAAAAATTGTTTTGACTTGATGAGGACAAGTCTAAGACTAGAAAGACTAGTCTTAAAACAACTTGAAAGTAAATAAATTGCAAGGAAAGTAAATAAATTACAAAACAAAGGAGCTTATATGCTCTAAAAGATATATATAGCTACATAGATATATTTAGTTAAATATATATATGAAAGCAACATAAAAGAAATTAGATTCATGAACAAAAACAAAGTATGAACTTATTGTTGCTTTCTTTTTAATTTATGTTTAGAAAACACACACTAAGCTCATACTAAGTAAATGAACATAAAGGAAACTCTAAAGAAGAATTACCTATCAAGACTAATTTTGAGAGAACCTTGAGAGAGAACTCTTGCAGAATTTTGAGAGAGTAATTTTAGTATATGGAAGGTGTGAAGGAAGTAGAAGGAAGAGGGGTTATTTATAGGAAAATGTGGAAGGAAAATTGTGTTATTTAAATAAATGGAAATTGAAACAAATTGAGGAGGAGGAGGGCATGGCCGACGCAAATTGAGTGTAAGAGAGGGAGAGAAATCTTTTTTTTTTTTTGTATTTTTGTTAATGAAAAGTAAGATATGAAAGATGTGAAATTGTATTGGAAATGAAAATTGTAAGAAAATAGATGTATAGTTTGTAAGAGTAGGTTGTAAGAAAAAGTAGAGATAGATAAATAGTATAGAATAGTAGTAAATAGTGTAATGTAAGTAGACATGACGATTTAAGTACCGATAGTAAGAAAATACGCGTATAATTGCAATATATGATATTTTTAGTTACCGAAAAATTATGAAATTGAAATTTTTGAAAACCTTATATTTTTACGAGTCTAACGGTATATTCGGAATATTTTTACTAATCTGAGCCCTAGGACATGATTTTCGAAAACTGTGTCCGATCGTGCTCAAAACGAATCACGGTCTAACTAATCTGATATTTTTAAGCTTTCTCAGGTTATTACGAACTATTCTACATACTAATTTCTTACTTATTTTCTTAAGGTTGCTTATACGGGATTACCGGACTTGAACGATTACGTCTGACTAAGGTTTTGTTGACTTTAGGATTTTTGGTTGACTTTCTAATTAGGGTTTAAACTTAAATTGATCACAAAACTTTGGGGTTTTACATAACTCGTCTTGCATGGCATCTATCCAACTATTATCATTCAAAGCTTCATCAATATTACTAGGTTCAAAATTAGATAACAATGCAAAATGATTTTCAAAATCTTGCAAACTAGATCTTGTTTTAACACCAGATTGAACATTACCTATTATTTGTTCAGGAGGATGAGCAGATTTATATTTCTAAGCCTTAGAAGTTTCTGGTTCAGATTCTCTAGGTTTTGAAGTACCTTTTGTATTACCCTATAGAAAACATTCTGGGTTACCATATGTCACGCCCCGAAGGGTACCCTAAACGTGGCAGTCTGCCGTACACAATATTAAAGCCTAAGAATGACCACCTCAGTCACGCGAAGGCTTCCATACTATGTACAAGGCGTCTAACACATAGAGGAGACACATCGGAATGATAAGTTTTATGTTGATACAATTGAGTAACAATGTAAAGGAAATACAATCCACTATACTCCAAATACAAAACACTATACTTCAAAATACTATTCATCAAACGTCAATTACATTCATCCTAAGACTTCATTACATAAAACTATTACAAAGCAAAACGTAAAGCTTAGCCAAAAACTTCGAGTATTCTTATATCTTGTCGGAATCCCGAAATCATTTCCAGCTCCAACCAATTCGGTCCCCACTTAGCATTCTTGGAGTAACCTGCTCATTTAGACAACTATTGGGGTATAAGCTACACTAGCTTAGTGAGAATTCCCTTAATTTCGTACCATAACGAACATGTTATTAATCAATCATATGCTATGCATGAACAAACACGTGAGCAAGCAATTATGCATGGGTAACCGGAACCCACACACAGAACGGATTTACGCCCTCCGTATCTTGGGTTAGGAATGGTATTGAGTCTACACGACCGCATCTAGTCCCCAAGCCCTCGGCTCTTAGCACTCGACTCGGCTAGGCTCATCCAAGGATGCATCCACATGCGCCTTAGTACCCCAGAATGAGCTCTGGCACCGGGCTCGTTATTCAAACGAGGCAACAACGGACCATACCGATCGACCTGCGTAGGAGTAGCATGCTACCAAATGCAATATGTCCGATGCGATGCATGATCAATTTACTTTTTGCTTAGGTCAAAATATTTATACAATCTTTAGAGTGACCAGGCAATATCATACACATAATAATATGAACCATGCAGTTATTCAATCAAAGCGTGGTTTCGATATGCTTTAGTATTCCTTGGCATACATTCATCACAGTCTCATCATATATCTCATCCCCATTCATATCGATTTTTATCTTGTTCCTAAAATTCTAATGCGACTAATTACAAGCACAATCAAGGTAACAAAACAAGGAGAAAACTCACTCGGCCATTGGATCACCGGTCTTCTAGTAAAAATAATCTGGTGGTAGGGAATCGTCGAACTCGGGATAACCTAAAAAGGAAGAAATAATCTAATAAGTATTTCAACTCAAACTAATCCAACGACTTCATACGAACTTATCAAATTCGTAATTTGCGTCCTAAGCGGGAATTCCAACTTAAAACGGCCATAACTTGGTCATTTTAACTCGGAATCTCGCAAATTTTATATCGATTTCTATCTACGTCGGAAGAGATTTCTAAATATGAAGTTTAAATCAAGTTTTGAAAATATCTAAGTCTCGGAAATGAGGGATCAGATCTGTACAGCGGGTACATGGATTCCAAAAATGCAGTTTTCATGAATGCACTTGTGATTCCTAAGTACAAGATGTAACTAGAGCATGATATGAACTCTAATGAGCCTAAGTTCTTATAGCTCTTTAGGTTTGAAGAATTTACATAAACTTTTCTTAGAAAACCATTTCATATTAATGTTTCACAAGTGAGTTTACTACACTTAGTCACACCTACATATTGCAAGGATTTTCTTTTAGGAAAAGTCTATTTTGCTTAAAAAAAATTTTGACCCTCATATTAGTTATATCCTAAGGCCTTTATTTCTTAAATAAAATCTTCATTTATAAACTTTTAAGTGGGTCTTTTACTATGGGGTTTCCAAAAATCCGAATTTAGTAAAGTCCATTTTCAAGTTGATTTCTTTAGGAAAAATGTATTCTATACTTAAAACTTTAAGTGTTTATTATACCTATATCCTAAGGACTCCATTTATTTAAGAAAATACCATTTTTGAAGTTGGAAAAATAGTGTTGTCTAGCCATCTATCCATTATTACGAATTTGGTTGTTAAGACTTTTAGCTCTAAATTTCTTTTAGACTTCATCTCTTGTTTTCAACTATTTTCCTTAGTAAAACACATTTAGATCCACGAAAAATATTGCTAAACATTATCTATTACCTATAGGCTCCATTTCTCTTGTAAAATACATGTTTAGAAGTTGATAAAAGGGTTTTTAAACTAGGTTTCTCAAGTCATCCGAATTTACACTAACTCATTTCTTGAAAAGTGTTTTCCTTTTTGGTATTATTAACTCATCTACCTATATCTATATACTAGGAAGGTTATTTACTAAGGGCAAAAACATTAAAGACTATGAATGCACATAAACTCAAAATAAAGATGAGATCTTAAATGTCTACATGAATATGAGTAGTAAAATGATAGATCTACTATATGAAATGCTTAAATAGGTTTTGAAAACATAAAAACATTTTTATAAAAGATCTTTTGTTCAAAACACTTTTTGATGAAAACTCATAAAGCTTATGCCTTGAAAGCTCCTTGAAATACAAGATCTACTAGTGATGGTTTGGTATTCTTGTTTGATATTTCCTTGTCCCTATCAAGAGATCATGGGGACATTTAGTTGGAAATATCCAAGAATAACTTAGCCATAACAAGATCTATGAGTGGAAGGAGTGAAGGCTTACTTACTTGAAGTGAATACAAGATGTAAAGAGGAAATGGAAGTTGTGTGTGTGTGTGTGTGGGGCATAGAACTTTTGGCCAAGAGGAAAAAAAAAGAGAGATTTTGAGAGCTTTCTTACTTTGTGAAGTTTGGAAAATGAGTGAATGAAGAAAGAGAGAGAAAATATGGCTTAAATATAAAGTGGATTTAGGTTAAAAGAAGAAAAGTTTGCAAATGGAACATGGAAGGGAGAGAGGGGGGGGGGGGGGGGGGCGCATCACGTCGGCTTTAAGCTTGTGGGGGAAGGGAAAAGTTTGAAATTTTTACTTTATTTGATTGATTTAACCTTGATGTAATTGTCATATCTTGTTTAGAAGGTGAAGGGACAAAAAGTAAAGAGAAAAGAGATTGATTTGAGTGATGGTAAGAGTTGAATTTGTAGAGTGTGCTAAAAGGTAATATAGGTGGTATAGGTGATACTTTTTGAATAGTAGTGAATAGTTGACAAGACAATTTAATTTCCGGTAGTAATAAAATACTAATAAAAAGGCTATAACTGTATTTTTCATAAGCTGGAAAATTATGAAAAATATATTTTTGAAATCCTTATTTTATTTCGATTCAAATGAGTATTCATAAAGAAATTTTTGAAATTCTAGTTTCGGGGCACGCTTTTTTATAATGGGTCTCGGGATGACCCGGAATTGAAATTTTCCAAAAATCTGATCTTTTCTTGGTTTGAAATATAATCAAGAACTATATCCAAAATTAATTTTGCTTATAAAAGTTTCTTATTTGGAAACCATGGAAAAGCCGGAATTTGGGTTTCTAAGTCTTTCTCACAAAGCTTGAACTAAACTGGTTTAGGGTTTCATTTTATGGTTTTCGAAGTTTACTTGATTACTAGGAAATCCGGGTATTCATTATAAAAATAATAAAATTGTGTAATGAAATAAAATGAATAGTGCAAAAGAATAATCAATTACCGGTAGAAATGAAAATACGGTAAAAAGGTTATAACTGTAACTTTTATAACCCGAAAAATTATATAACTGATATATTCGGAAATCTTATGAAATTACGAGTCTAACGATACTATTGGTATATTTTGATATCTCGAGCCCCGGGATACGCTTTTCGAAGTCTGTATCCGAACGGGTTCAAAATAGGTCAAAAATTTACCAATCTTATGTTTTTAAATAAACTTAGATTACTATGAGCTATTCTACATATTTACACTATCTTTCGGCCTCTAGAGTTAAGGGCGCTAGATTGCCGGACTTACACTATTGTATTCCGGTTAGGGTTTCCGGATGATTTTCCGGTTTAGACCTTTGCCAATTTGGAAACTGAGATTTTCTGTTTATACAACGTATTTAGTTTGAGAAATTTATTTTAAATTTTATTTTTATAAGTATTTAATATCTCTTATTGCTTTCGGAAATCTTGAATTGAATTATTATATCCGGAGTTATATCGGTAATGGTTACCGGATATGATTTTCTTGAGTTTGAGTCAAATATCGGTTTTTAGAATGATTTTGGGGAAATATTGATTTTTATAATTTGCTTTGAAAAAGGATCTTCATAGTGTTTTGTTTTCGAATTTATTTTTGCTTTGATTTAAGGTTTTATGAACAATTGGTTAACTTAAGGATTATCTAATTTGTTATTTTGTTTCTTGAATTCTTCCTTCTTAAGATTACGAGATTTCAATTTCTAACTCGTTCTATGATTCTTGGGAGTTTGATTTGATCGTTAGGGCTTTATTGTGATTTCCGTCTCTTAGGATTATTAGTCTGGTCGTTTGGGAATTTCCAAAGTCTATATTTTATTATTGGCAGATAAAGTTTTCTTAATCGTGCCAAAGCCTAATTATGGAATTGGCCTTTGGTGATTTCATGATCCTTCAAATTGTCATGTTATGGATTAACTTGCTTTTTAGCAAATTATCTTTTTTTTTTTATCCCATTTTTATGAATTATAGATTAGGTAAGCAGTTTATCTTACGTAATGGTTTTTGGACTTAAGGACTTTTGTAGTCCTTGTTTTATTTTTAGATTTTGTCAAGACTAATGAATTCTTACTTTCGTTTATATTTTAGGACTCGTTCAAAGTTCGGTTTTAATTTGGAGTGATTTTTAGGGTTTATTTTCGAAGTTTATCGTAGAATTATTTACTAAAATTTTCCGGGGCTTACACCATATTCATGAGTTTCAACAGCTAGTGCTTCAGACTTTAGTTCTAGACTAAATTCTTCTTTAGTTTTAGATTATTTTTCATCATTAGACTTAGCATTCTTTATATCTTCAACAAATTTAACATTAATTGATTCTTCAGTAGTATTAGATGATTTATAAAAAACATGATAAGCATGACTATTTAAAGAATATCCCAGAAATATAGCTTCATCAAATCTTTCATTAAATTTACAAAGATTAAGTGCATTCTTTTTCACAAAACACTTTGAACCAAATACATGAAAATATGAAATAGTAGGTTTTTTTACCTCAAAAAATTTTATATGATGTCTTGGATGTCATAGAGTGTATGTATACTCGAATGATGATATAGCAAGCTGTAGAAACTGTTTCTGCCCAGAAATACTCAGCAATACCACTTTCATTTAACATAGATCTAGTCATTTCTTATATTATTCTATTCTTGCGTTCTACAACTCCATTTTGTTGAGGAGTATATAAAGCTGAGAAAATATGAGATATACCATGTTCTTCACAAAAATTTATAAATTTTGCATTTTGAAATTGTATTCCATGATCAGTTCAAAGACTAATTATGGAAACTCCCTTTTCATCTTGACTTTGTTTTGCAAATTTTTTACAAGAATCAAAAGTATCTCTTTTATGACACAAGAATATAACCCATGTAAATCTTGAAAAATCATCAACTATTACAAGTCCACATTTACTTCCACTCATGCTTAAAACTCTTGTGGGTCCAAATAAATCAAGATGCAGCAATTCAAGAGGTCTTTTAATTGATATTTCATTTTTACTTTTGTGAGAAATAGATACCATTTTATTCTTTAAGCAAGTATCACATCTTACATCATCTTTAATATTAATTTTAGGTAAACCTCTTATTATATATTTTTTTAGATAACTTTTCTAATTGATTGAAATTAGCATATCCTAAACATCTATGCGAAGCAAAAATATGATCATTCATAGATAACAAGCAACAAGCATCTTCAACTTCAGTAGGTTTTATAAGATATATATTTTTCTTTCTAAACCCTTTGAATAATTTTACATTATTTTCGTTAAAAGCATAGCATTTATCTTTTTCAAAAACCATTTTATATCCTTTATTACATAGTTGACTAATGCTTAATAAGTTATGTTTCAGGCCTTTTACAAGATAAATATTTTCTATAATATAAGGAGGCATACCAATATCTTCAGTTACAACTATTTTACCTCTACTATCATCTCCAAATTTTGCACATCCTTTTTCTTCCCATGTTATGCTATTGAACAATGAAGCATTTTCTATCATATGTTTGGAACATCCACTACCAAGATATCGTATTCCTTTGATTTTTGCTCCATGTTCCTGCAAGATTCAAAAGGATTAAATCTTTTTAGGAACCCAAACAAGTTTGAGTCCTTTATAAGACAAGCTCATTTGATTTCTTTGTTACACTTGTTGATTATTGAGCTTGTTTCTTTTATAATAACAATACTTCTCTATTGAAATAGCCATAAATTCCAAATTCACATTTTATATGTGCGTTGTTGAAATTATACATGCTTTTAATATGTGTTAAAATGTGATTTATATTTATGATGAATTATATGTTGTGTAGTTGTGCTAAAAATATTTAAATTTATTAGAATTAATTAAATATTGAGTTCATAAAATTTTAATTTCATTAGAATATATTAAATATGCTTACAATATGTTAGATAAAGCATATACATAATTCTCAAAATTGCAAAATTTTGGTCACAAATAAAGCCTATAAACCTACCTTTAATTTATCAAATCAAGCCCATTAATTAAAACAAGTGAAGCCCATTAAAAGCCTTATTAGTGGCAACCATGAAAGTCAAACAAAAGGATAACATCAACACATAAAATGCAAAATTCGTCCAAATTTTTAAAGCAACACAAACACCCACTCAAAGGCTTCTAAACTCCATTTTTGCACTCCCAAAAGCTTCCTCATGGCCCTATGCTATTAAGCCCTTCATCTCTTATAAATTCAACCATCAAAAGCTTGCTTTAGGACTACAAATCAAGAGTACAAAGTTTGCTTGGTAAGTATGTTTTTCCTATCTTGAAGATATGAATGTATGTAGTTTCTTGACACTAGGTTTGAGCTTAAACTTGTGTTTGATGATTTATATGTTGTACTGATAGTATAAGAAGTGTTATGGGGAATAGTGAAGTTAGTTATATATGTAGTATATGAGATTAGAAGTGTTGAGAAATGCAAATGGTTGATGACTAAATGTTGGCTGTTGTGGACTTGGGGTTTGAAGTGTGATTTGTGAATAATGATGATGGTGAAGTGTTTAATGTTTTGAGTGGAGTTTATGTGAGTTGAATGATGTATTGATCATTTAACAAGCTTAGGAAAAACATAGGATGATTTTAAAGAAGTTTTGGAAGTGTAAACTTTACATAAAAAACAAAGAAAATTCGTGTCAAGCAACAGGGGATAAGTCATGGGCAAGCGAAGGGGAGTGATTTAAGCTGATCGTCACTTTTTCACATGTCTCGGGTGACCAAAGGGGCGTGATATGCTCTGATGTTGTGTTTTTCAATAATCACGGGTGACCAAAGGGGTGTGCAATCTCCCCTGCAGCTTGACATGTTTTCGTATTTTAGCTGTAACTTTTTCATCCAATCTCCGATTGAGGTGATTCAAGTTGCGTTGGAAATATTAAAAAGAAATCTACAACTTTTATGTTTTAAGTTTTTCCAAATTCTGAAATTTTCAATGCTTAAATTCCGATTCTTTCCAACTATTGCATTTTCCAAGCAAAGTCAAAAACTTATTTTTGTTTGTTTTATGTGTATTTGCTTTGGCAAATGGATCTTTATGAACTAAAATGAGATAGATTAATGATATTTGATATTTAATGATTATTGAGTGATATAATTAAGTATGATTCAAGTATATTTATAGATTTAACAAATTATTGATTTTCTATGAGTGCTAAGCTAAAATAGTTATATTGTATATATGATTTCCTTTGCTTGTTTTAAGATCGTGTGATAACTTATGTGAATTTATTTGAATGGTTAAGTATGAGATTAGTTGATATTGAGCTTTGACTAAGTGTGATATTGCAATAATCTCTTTGAACAGTGATTGATCCCTGCTCGGCCACCCCGCTTGGCCACCCCCATTACTTCCTAAGCTAGTACAAGTTTACAGTAACTTGCTTGTTTCCTTGCTAAGATAGGCATTACTTTAAAGCTACTCTATATTGAGAAAGAGTTAATAATTTTTTGTTGAATTTTCTGTTATGCCGTTAAACCTGGTTCGAAGAGCGACACCCTGCTCAGATTGGGGGCATGGTAGTTTAGGCGCTTAGACCACCCTTGTCATTCTGATATGACTTTCATACGTGGTTCAGTAGGTAATCGATGGGGAATTGGTATCGGTGTAACATTTGCTTAAACTTGGGGGGAAATACCATGGTTTAGTTCAATGTTTATAAGAACGGTGAACTAGATTCATGTTATAGACTGAGTCCAAGTAGAGTTGTGTAACAGCTAGAAACCCTATATGAGATTACTTAATCGTTATGGTAAATTTATCTAGGATGATATTAGTATCCGAGCTACTTATATCAACCCCCTAAGCGTCAAGGTTGTTACTCAGGTTCCCACGAGATCCCTATTGTCCGGAGTTTGAATACTCCCTTGTTGTATGGCTAATTAAAGATTGAATAATAAATAATTGGTTGTTGCATTTTGCATTTAGCTTAAGAACGTGTGACTCACTTTGCATTTGTATTCGTTACTTGTGTATTGGGCCTTTGGCTCATATTTTAACCATTTCAGGAGATGACACCGATGAGTTTTATGCAAGTATGGAGTATGGAACCGAATTTGAAGATCTTCTTGATGACTTGAAGGATTAGAGATAACCATGGACTTGATGGAACCCTGTCTTTGTAATAGACTAGATGTGAACTCTTTTTTTGTTGATGTAATTTAAGTTTCAGTTTGAGTTATGTTTTGTGATTTTGTTAAGGCTTATAAGAAGCCTTTGGTTGTAATATATTTATGTACTTGACTATGTATGACTTGGGTTGTATCTCTTGTGATATATATATATATATATTAGTAGTGAAGTTATGTTTTGCTAGAGTCTTAAAAACCTATGATTTGATATATGTTGATCCTTATAGAATTAGGCAAACAATTACTCAAACACTTCATTTTGGACAACCTTACATATAATTCTGCAGGTTATATGTGGTTGGAGAACTGTTATCACCTATTTTAATTATAGGGAGATACCGGGTCCTTACATCTATGTATCCAGGTTTATTACAAAAGAAACATGTATAAGAGGTGTTATTCCACCTATTGTTTACCTGTCTCCAGTTGTTCTGTCTTGAGTAACTTCTAGTATACCCTCTAGAGTTATGTTAATAATATCCATAAGAAGGATATCTACTTTCAGGATAACTCCTGGGATATCTTCTGGTATTTCTAGCATACTATCTTTTCTCATGATTCATTTCAAATTCATTCTTTTTAACAATAAGTTCAGCATTTACAACTGGTTTAGCTTTCACAAACATTGTTTTCTTAGATGATTTGAACTAGAACCGTGGTCGTATCCTAAACCATGCTTTTCATAGGATAATCTTTGTGAAAAAATCAACTTATTTAATTTTATATCACTTTCATTGAATTTATTAAAGGTGTTTTTCATTGAATTAGATAAATCATCTATTTTTACCTTTAAAACAGCGGTTTCCTCTTTTAGTGTATTATTGTCTTTTCTTAGTTTTTCATTATTAAGATGCAACTTTTCATTATCATTTTTTAAAATATCATTGTCATAGCAAGCAAAGAATTTGTTTGTTTTAAAGCCTCTTTTTCATTTTTAAGATCTTTAATCTCGTTATCAAACTTAACTAATTTTATACCAGCCTTTTTAAGAGCTTTGAAACTTTTTCATTTCAACAAGCATGTCATCTTCAGTTGATTCGTCATCAGTTTCACAATTTACCTCAAAAGTGGCCAAAAAACATAAATTTCCTTCTTCCTCTTCTTCATCTGTATCCTCTGGACTACTTTCTCTGTCATCCAAATCACTCCAAGTAGCTAACATAGCTTGACTCTTCTTATATTTCTCCATCTTCTTAACCAGAGTAAGACATTCATACTTTATGTGTCTGGGTTTCTTACATTCATAGCATTGAATCTCTCTCTTTTCCTTTTTTTCTTCTCCTTTTCCTTATAAGCCTTTCCTGCATCATTTTTCTTAAATTCAGTATTTTTCTTAAACACATTAAATTTCTTACCTCTTTGCTTTTTGAGAAATCGATTAAGCTTTCGAGCTAGGAGAGTTATATCATCTTGTTCTTCATTATCACTATCATCAGATTTGGCTTGATTAATCACAATATCTTTGGCTTTAAACGCAATTCTTTTGGTATTGCTTTTGGCTCCTTGCATGGTCTTTATGTGCTATACATATGCCATCAGCTTTTCTTTTAGTTGACTAAGAGTAAGTTTATTAAGATCTTGAGCTTCTTCTATGGCTGTTTTCTTCGCATCCCAAGAAGGTGGTAGAATCCTCAGCATTTTCCTTACTAGATCTGGATCAAGAAGTTTCTTCCCAAGTGATCCAAGCTCATTGGTGATTGCTATAAACCTATTTAAAGCATCTTTGATAGTTTCATCATATTTAAATTTAAATAATTCATACTATTGAATAAGAGCATTTACCTTAGTTTCTTTGATGGTATTAATTCCTTCATATATCTTTGATAATGTATCCCAAATTTCCTTCGTAGTTCCACAAAAAGATATTAGATAGAATTCTTATGCAGCAATAGTGGTCAACAACAAATTCTTTACTTTGTTATTCTTTTCAATGATGTTCTTCTTGAAATCTAACAGAGTCGAATTTCCATTCAAAGTGATTATATTATCTCCAAATGGAAATAACCTACCATAAATCATAATCATTAGCCTTAATGTATGTTTTCATATGCATTTTTCAATGTGAGAAATTTGAACCATCAAAGAAAGAAACATGATTAATAGCAACATTATTGTCAGCCATATCGCTTATATCACTCAATTTGATAAAAGAGTTGAGCTCTAATAGCAATTGTTGATCCCACTTTAATAATCAAGAAGAGGGGTTGAATTGATTGTTATCAAAAATTTAAATTTTAGCTTTAAAAGAAAATTATCCCTTTTGTTTGAAAAATATGAAAACAAGTTAAATAAACAGATAAAATGAAATTTGCAGAAAATTAAAAGAGTATGGAAAGAAAATCAGCCAGCAATGTATAGTGGTTCCGCTTTATGCATCAGTCTACTCTTCCAACTCCTAGTCGAGGACCCCGTAATCCACACGGGTTTATTCCACCAAACCTAGCCAAATTAATTTACAAGATAGTACAATTCCTCCGCTTGATTCTCAAAGCTTTTCTCAAGCTAACAATCGACACTATAGAGTCTAATCTTGTGGACTAGAAAGCAACAACAAGTTCCTTCTTTAGAACAAGTAAATTATGAAGAAAACAAGAAAGTTGCAAAAGTAAAAAAATTGCACAAATTCGAGTTAGAAGAAGCAGAAGAGAAGTTGCTTATATCGAAGTTGAACTCTATCTTTCTATTTCTTTTTCTCGTCATATGTATCGCTTATCAGAAAAGAGAGATTCCAATATATTTTTCAAATCTTCAACGTTCAAAGTTTTGGTTGTAGGAGCTTGGATAAGATCTTCCAAATATTTTAGATGATATCTCATGTAGCTTATCTTGGGTTGATTTCAAAACTCGAAAGTCTATTTTATTTCATAAACAACTTTATCTTTCGTTCAAAAACTTGGGTAAAACTCTTGTAAGATCTTCCACATGATATCTCATATATAATCTTCAAAACTAATCTTCTTATTGATTTCAAAAACATGAACATTATCTTTTTGCTTGAAACTTATCTTTCATAATTGTCCTTTCCACATCTTGAGAATTCGTCCAAGCATATCTTAAATCTGATAAGATAAGATCCAATAAAAAATCCATAAGCATCACATCCTGACATCGTTTGAACTTGAACAACTATAGCAAAAATTTCTTCATTTACGCAACTAAAATCCCCTTTGGATATTAACTGACTTTAGTGGAACAAATAAGTATATTACCTAAATATACTTATTTTCTTGGAGCTAGGTCTTCAATATACTTATTTTAAACTGATCTAGAATAAATATAAATGAAAAAGAAGATCTGGAACTAAACTATGCATGTTCTTGTTTGCTATCAAAAAGTTGTAGATAACTTTCTATGATAACTTCTGTAAAACATTTTGTAACATCTTTTGGGTCTACTGTTTGAAAGATTTCCTTGTTCTTTTGTGGTTTATGTCTCTTGCAAATACTTCTTAAAGATTTTTCTCAGTCGATTATCTTCAGAACTTATTCCATACTCTCTAACTTAGCGCATTTCTTTGTTCAAGTAAGGTTCTATAAAATCCTCTGGTTTTCTAAAATAGCTTTGCTTTCTTTAAGCAACATTCTATAAAACCTTCTGGATTTCTTGTTAATTGGTTAAGATCAAATTCTATTTTAGTCCTGCACACTAAGTAATGTAATTAGCTTCTTTAAGTATTTGCTATCATCAAAACTCAATTTATAGAGAATTAACACACACATTTAAAGATTATTGTATATATATTGGAATTAGTGTTGAACATTTTATTGCTCATGTTATACATAAAATTGTCTTGTTGAATCATTTATTAAACGTCTCCAATTAATAGCGATATCATTACTTATGAAGTTTAAAGTACCTACTTCTGCTTTAGGACATTCTATTTGACATGTGATAGCACTTACACACGTCAGACCAATGAGTTATTATAAATTCCCCTATACAATTGATTTATAGTCAAGAGCCAAATATTTCACGTTTAAGAAATTTTCAATGTTTAGTTTTTGTTCCAATTTTTCTACCACAACGCACAATGATGGGATCTCAAAGGAGATTAGGAGTATATATTGGATTTGAATCTCTATCAATGATTAAAATCTAGAGTCATTAACAAGCAAAATTACTCACAACATCTATGACTCATTAAATCTAATAACTTAGTCACCACAATTTGAAATGATAAACTTGATAAGAACTCAATAGTATAAAGTAAATGTAACTACTTAATTTATAGGCATTGCAATCCGCCGTGTCCTTCTTTTCATAAGAACACACCAAGGTTATGAAATACTAAATCCACCAATTATATCAAAATATAATCACCAAACTCACATAAAGGGTTACATTAAAGCATCACATAAAAATAATCTCTTTGGAAAACATAAATTGTTAAAAATGCAAAACTATATATTATCAAAACCAAATAAAACCCAATAAGTTAGTCTCATAAAATCTTCTATAACTATAACATTCTCAAATAAAACTTTCTAAGGTCTTTAATATTCTCTGTCCTATTTTCAAAGTCCAAGATCTACTGATTCTCAACTGGATAGTCGTGTCCACTATCGCCATTTCCATGATCAACATATATGTCATACCTAGAAAAGTCAGACTATATCATCATCACCTGTACCTGAAAAATAAAGGATGAACGAAAACGTCCAGTACGTCATACCAAAAACAAATACACATGAACATGCAACATACAATTCACATACAACCCTAAAACTAATGCATCAAATACATGTTATTATCTTTGATTAGTCAAGCAAACAACACAATTTATAACCACTTGCAATTAGTTCTAAACACAAAATAACTCATGACCCCCGATAAACAAGCCTTCATATAAAATACTTTATATACATATATTGATGTTGAGTACTCTCCACATATTGTTGCATACCACAATTAAGCTGCAATGACTCCTAATCTACCAGAATCATCTCTATACATAAGTCCACTAGGGATACCCTCATACATAGATCATCAAGGCGCCTAATTAGTATCACACTCTGTGTAGTCTTTACTAATCAAAACCAAACACAAGCAACAAACTTTACAATATCAACAAATCCTTTAAAAAGATTAGAAATCCTAATTTCACCAAAATTCCTTATCATGAACACATTTCAAATCAGAATTTGATTTCATAATCATAATTAAACCCTAATGCTATGATCCACAATCTAAATAATAAAACTTACGACATCAGATTCATACATCTGTCTTCTTTGTTCACAAGACAATGGAATCCCCCAAAAATACAATTTTCTCTAAAACTCCTTCAAACCCTAGAATTCTCAATCAACGAAATTCAAAAAAATTTCAAAAAAGAAATAATTTTTATATCTCTACAAGGATAAAAAGATTTTGCCTACTTAGGATTTTGATTATTGATCCTCTTTGATTGTAGAACATAAAACTTTAACAAGACTTAAGGTTTTTCTCCCAAAAACTTGATTCCCTTCAACCAAACGATTATTTTAGGAAAGATAACACTTTTAGACCACCAAAAGAGAATATAGAAAGATCAATTACCTATTCTTGGTTCTTCTTCCTCCTTGATGCAAGATTATAGGTTGAGACGATGTCTTAGGGTTTTCCAAAGCATATGAGAGGTTTTGAAGAAGAAGGAATGGGGCTAGTGCTAGTGATGTGCCCTAGGCCATATGGATTCTTTATCATTTGTATGTTTGTTATCAAGTCATTTTAATTATCAAAGTTATTTTTGGCCTATTTACTTTGGTAATGTTAGTCCTTGAATATTTAGTTACCTTATGTCGTTAAAGTATGTGACTTTAATAGTAGAACCTTAAGCTGAATTATAACTTTATTCTAAATTATCCCTAGTCACTCATTATGTGGAATGATAATGAATTAAGACTAGTATGATTGCTGTATGATGATCAAGTTTTACTGATCATGGATATGGGATATCAATTTAGCACATAGATACAAACAGGAGTGTATTGTATTGGATTGACCAACTATAAGAATACTGTATGGATCAATGCAATAAGTATTCTTATTTACAATGTTGTTTCAGTCCTTTGACCTAATGGCACCATGGATTCCTATATAGCAGTTTCCATGTTTTGATTCATCTCTTCATCATCTTTAATCGGATGATTGTAAGAATAAACTTGGGCATGCAATATGTTATATAGAGGAATGTGAGTGTTAGTAAAGGGATTTGTTCATCTCATTAATTTGAGAGAGATATCTATCGGGCCTCTTGATGAGTAAGACTGAGAAATGCATGGCCATGCTCGAATGAATTGATAAAGAGTTATCAATATCATTTGTTTAAGTCAGTCAAACTCTAGATTCAAGAAATAAGTAATTAGACAATATAAGAGTGTTTTGATCCACACCTTATGTTTGATTATAAGATATCGTGTAGCAAAAGGACTGAATGACTAACTGTTAGTAGGTAAAGTCGGATCATCGATCTTCACTAAAATTGGGTAGACATAATGTCTTGCTAGAGACCAATTATGTCTTGTAGTCCTAAAAGAATGTTTAAGAGCTACTACCAATTTTAAGTGAACCTACAGGGTCACACACAAAGAATGAATAAAATGGATCTTCGATAATCGTATTGGGAATTGATTAATTATTTATTTGTCGATTTTAATTAGATTAAAATTAACAAATAAATAAATTCGGATAAGGATATATATGTCTTTCTACATAAACCCTAATTTGTTCAGGGTAATTTAAAGAGACATAACCCTTATATATATCACTATACATATTCTCCACTAGGTTAATTTTTCAATCATCTGACGCTGGCCGTCATTTAGAAAGAAATTTTGTAACCTAGAAAGGGAGTGTGAGGGATTCCCAAAGGTCGAAACTTTTTCGACGTGCTAGCACACACGAAGATCCAATTCATTTGTGTGGATACCGGTAGAGAGAGTTGGTATAATCTGCATCTCCTTTGATCCCATCATCAAGACAAAAAGGTACACGATTCTGTTTTCTTTCTGATTTAATTGGAGCGCTTGGATCCGATTGGGAATTAAAAAAAAAAAACTATTTTCCACTGCACGATTTAGATTTGGATCGAAAATTCCCAACAGCTAGGTGTGACAAAACATTCACATATACATATTAGGGTTGACCGTAAAACCCTCTTATTTTATATCAAATGACACATTTGCCCTTCTTTATAATTTTTAATTTTTTTATATACTTTAGGAATCAAGATTTAACCAAAACTTAACCAAAAGAAGTTGAGAGAAAAATCTTACCTAGAGTTACCTTAAGTTGAGCTATGAAAAGAGAAGAAGACTATGGGTCTATTTATAGAGTTTAGGAAACTTAATAAAATAGGAAACCATATATAGATCCGTATGTCATAAGCTGGTAAGATAGGCTGACGGCTTAAATTAAAAGTTGGCATCCTCAAAAAACTTGAGCATCGAACATGTAGAAGATACATCGGCCCAACGCCGATGGCTTAAACTTCAACGCCAGTGTCCAGCACCGGCAGCCTTCAGCCGGCCCTAAGCTGCTCCATATTTCCTTCGCGAACAACCTTTGTTCGATCAATTTCATCTATTAAATGACAAAGTTACCCTCTTAAATGTCATTATATTACCATATTACCCTTTACTGTGATTTATTTATTTGTATATTTCAGTAAAATAATATTATCATATTCAATAAAGAACAAGACTCAATAATCTTAATGGTGATGACAATAACAATATCAAACTTAAAATAAAGGAGTAATTCAACTTAATAATTTGTTGTATAACCTAGCTATTCATGGCCTTAAGAAGTAAACTCTAATTACCCAAGAAAAAATAATGTAGAAGGCAACAGCATTAATACATCATTATTATAAATAATACAAAGAAAAATTAATGTGGAACTAACATGAAGAAAAACAACATTTAAAGGCTAAAAGATAAACTTAAGTTTGTGACTTAGTTCATAAACCTGGTAGAACTAGCTTTACAATATATTAGTTATATCTAATTGATTGCCTTAAGGTTGACCTAGGCTCGGTCGAACTCACTATAGGTGTCATATAAGTCAACCTCTTGATTGACCTTCTTGTAGATAGTCTTCCTCAATTGACATTATAGACTTCTAGATGCCTAGGGCCACTTCTAAATTAGTCATGAATCATCTTAATTTATCAATAGTCTTATAATCTCGTGGCATCAATTTTAGTCTCTCAGGTGAGAAGTACAAGATTTGAATCCCCCAACCCTTATTGTAATAACTGAAAATAATAATTAATTAACAAAAATCTATCTCATTCCATAATGTTACGTGTAGGTAAGCAGGTCCTAGTCCAGTCAACGACTTTGAAATGGGTTATTGTGCTGGAAGGAAGTGTAAACCCCTTAATTTTTAGGGTAAAGTTTGAATAAACCCCAACCTTAGTCAAACCAAAATTTCAAAAGTCAACTATGACTAAGGCAAACTAGCAGTTTCAACTCGACAATCCCGCGCTCGAAACCTGAGGACAATAGAAACGAGCTAAAGGTGAATCATAGTTTGGAATGATATAAGGAAGACTAAAAAGATTAGATTCACCTAAAAATCATTCATTTCGGAACCAAACATGATTAGTGCTCAAAAAACACGCCTGGGTGCTCGGAATAGTAAAAATATTCTGACAATACCGTTCGACTTGTAATTGTATAAGAATTTTAAAAATATCAGTTTCATAATTTTTCAATGACTAAAAATATCAGATTTAGCTCATTTACGTGTATTTTCTTTACTACCGGTATCTTATTTTTCTAGTATACTATTCATTGTACAATTTCTATTGTTCATTACTATTCATCTATGTCTACTTTATTTTACCATCTATTCTTACAATCTATATATCAACTTCTTACAATTTCATTCTCAATACAACTTTTTACTAAACTTCTCTTACACTTCATTACATTTCTTTATCAAATAAATTTTTCACTCACTCTCTCTCTTCCCTCCTTAAGAACCAGCGCCGTGCACACACACACATCTAATTTTATTTTATTTTCATTTTATTTAATTATAACCAAATTCCCTCCACATTTATCTATAAATACCCCCTCTCCCTGCACTCATTCACACATATTTATTTCACTTAACAAAACTGTACCAAATTTTCCTCTCAAACTTTTCTCTCCAAAAATTAACTTCCAAACTCTCTATACTTTTCATAAAACTATCGCCCACATACAACCACCATTACTTTATTTCTTCTTCAACCACAATTAATATTAGGTAAAAATTCCCAAAACTATCTTTATGTCCATGTTAACATAACATGATTATAGTGTATGTTTTCTAAACTCATGGGAGTTAAGAAAGCAATAATATGTTCATATTTTGTTCTTATCCATGCAAAATTTTATTATTGTATTGTTATTATATTATGTTATATTATTTTTTCTACTAATCTAACTCATATATGTTATTAGATATATTTATGTATATCTATTTCTTAGAGCCTATCAGGTGACCAACATAACTTTTATTTATTTATGCTCTTATATCTCTTGCAAATTTATCTATTTCAGGCAATTTTATTAAGACTGGTCATTCTAGTCTTACACTTGTCTTCATCAAGTCAAAACGTTTTATTTTTTATTTTTTTTAGGACTTGTCCATAATCTAAGTCCGAGGAGCCTTGACATAAATCAGAGACACACATGTTTTTCTCATTATTTCTTACTTTTCTTTTTGGAACTAGTCCACTTTAAGTTCTAAGAAGCCCTAATGTAAGCTAAGACTTCCCAATACTTGATTTTACTTATATACTTATTTAATTTTCTATGACCTTTATTTTTATGTACGTTATTCTTTTTTACATAATTATATGTTCATATTCATGCATAAACAAATGTTGTTGTCTTGATAAAATTTCCAAAGAAACAAAAAGAGTTATTTTCTCTCACTTAAAAATAAGAACTAAATTCTCTAAAAACATGATTTTAACACCTAGGAAAAATTTCCAATATCCTTTTCAAAAACTCAAATAAATTCATCATAAATTTCTAAGTGTTGTTATTATGCAAAGATTCTTCAAAACTTAATTATGCGGTTCTCATACCTCTTTTCAAAATACTAAAATAAATTTTAAGGTTGACAATTTTTTGTTACACAAATTTTTCTTAAGAACTTGTTTATATGATTCACACCCACATATTGAAAAATATTAAGAATCAAACAATTTTTCTAAGAGAAATTTGAAATTGACTCACTAGTTGAAAATCCACTTAGAAAATAAAATGGGTACAACTTAGAAAAATGGTTCAACTATGATCTTTTCAAACTATTAAAATAAGATTATCGTAAATTTTTAATGTGATAATTCTTTACTATGCAAAATTTTCTTAAAAACTTGTTCATGAGGTTTATGGCAACAACTTGATAAATATTAAAAAGAAAGTTTTTCTAGTCAAAGATTAAATTCAAATCACTAGCTTAACATTCACTCAAGAAAATCTAAAATTAGTAAACAACTTCAAGAATCAAGTTTTCAAAGAAATAAATCTATCTTTATAAAGTTAAGAAAATATAAAAAAAATGATGGTTTTATAAGAATAAGCATCCATTAGCAACAAATCCAAAATTTTGATTTTTCTTCCAACAATTTAAAGAAAGATTTTGTGAACTTCATTTTTCAATTTCTGAAAGTAAATTGTTTTACGAAGAATCATTGTTAAGACAACATCCCTAAAATTATGCATATAACATAAGCATAAATATATATTAAAGATTTTTCAAAACATATAAATATCTATGTGTTGTTATGGAGTTTTTGGATGAAATAAGATTTTGAAAAGTTACAATTTAAGGGCTAGAATTTTCATGCTAAATCTATGCCAACCCGTTTTGAAACCGCAAAGGCTTTTAATGTCAAAAATAATATTACAAATAGATAGATCTTTTCAGGTAGGTAAAAATCGATATCTTATATACGAAATTCCGAGTTAAAATGAGCAAGTTATGGCCATTTTAAGTTGGAATTTCCATTCATTCGATTTTTTACGAAAATAGTGAAATAGAACTAGAAAGTTTGAGTAGAACTTCCGTGAAATACTTATTTCGGGTATTTCTTTCATTTAGATGATGAGGAGTTAGAGGATGCATATCAAAGGACTATTACGAGTGAAGAATTTTTTATTTTATTTTATTTTTTTTTTTTTTTTTTTTGCAAAGATGGTTGAGTGAGTTTATCTCCTACTTTTACGTACTTGTTTATGCTTGTAACTGGAAGCACTAGAAGTAGGAAAAAATGAAAATGGAATATGCATGATAATGTTAGATGAAAGTATACTAAGCATATCAAGATATGAATTGTTGTTAAATAAATTCGTGTTCTACTATTGTGATGGAGTGTCTGCAAATTCTATGATTACTTTTAAAATACCTTAATCACATGTCAAGAATTATATTAATTGATTCATGCATATCACGAAATGAGTCACATTTCATGTAGTTACTATGTCTCGATAGGCCAAGAGTATACTAATGATGTCACGCTCCGAAGGGTACCCTAAATGTGGCAGTCCGCCACATATAATATCAAGACTTAAGAATGACTACCTTAGTCATGCGAAAGCCTTAGTATTACATGTAAGGCGTCTAGCACGGTAATAGGAGACGCTTTTGGGAAGCATAGTTTAAGCAAGTAAAACTGAACATACAAGAATCCAGGAATAAAATATATTATATCATTAATAGCCAAAGGTCTATTACATGATTTCTCAGGGGCATACCCCTGCTAATCCCAAAGATCGTGATAGTCTTTACAACATCCAAATACTGTATTAAAGATTTCAAAGGAATTCTAATCTAAGTCTTCAAGTAGATTTTCTCCAAAAGCTTTAATGGAAAACTTACACGGATATGGGGAGGCCTCGGGCACAAAAATAGGTGTTCCTGAGAATACAAATACCTATAGGAGTGTAAGCTTATGGGCTTAGTGAGTAAATACCAAAATTCATACTCAAAGTAAATTATCAACCAAGTTTATTATTCAAACATATGGAATGCAACAACCACGTGAGCATACAAGACATATGACTTTCTGGGAATCATATGTTGAATGAATTACGCCCTTCATTCGGGGTTGGGTATTCAGGCTAATTACAGCCACAACTTTTAAAACACTTTTTAGATCTTACCGGCTCCTATACGCCATCAAAAACTTGTAGTTATTACAGGCTCCTACTAGCCACCAATTTACGTAGTTCTTAATGGCTCCTACTCGCCACTTACATGATATACCGGTTATGTCTACCACCATTATTATACACTTGTCCCACCAATTGTATAGTAGTGAATGAAATGTGACTCAACATATGAAGTGCATGCATAATTTCTTAATTAAAGTCTAGTAGTTATATTTATTTTCTTTCAAGTGAGCAACCAATTTCAAACACTTCAATATAGTAATGTACAAACAACTTTATTACAAACAAATCAAGTTTCGATATACTTAATATTCTTTCAACATGTTATCATACAACTTCCATTTGATTTTTGCCTAAATTCTAGTGCAACTAATTTTACAAGCACAATCATAAGTATGAAAAATAACGGGGAATAAACTCACTCAGCCATGATGACACCTTTCTTGATATGAATGAGTCGTTCGGGATTTTTACTAATCGTAGTAATCTTCGAGATATGAACAATCCTCCTCGAGATTATCTAATCAAGAAGAATACCCAAAATGAGTATTTCGTGAAGTTTCTATTCTTGAAGATTCTAAACTTTTCTAAAAATCGCGGTAAAATCGTATAAGAGGAAATTTCAACTTAGAATGGCCATAACTTGCTCATTTTAACTCGAAATTTCGCAAATCATATATTGTTTTCTACCTACTTGAAAAGATCTACCCATTTCTAAACTTATTTTCAACAAACTAAGTTGTTTGGGTTACGAAAAAGCAGCAACCAGATTCATTACGAATGTGTAAAAACTTGTTTTACTCCTTTTATCAAAAGCTCACTTGATGAGGTAGACAATATAATAACTTGTAAAACTTTTGGAAAGTATGCTCATATATATTTATTGACTCATGACAAATGTATGAAGTGAATAAGTTGTCTCAATTGAAAAAGGAAAGTTTTGAAAGATTTTGAATTTAAGAATTCTTGAAGTGTCCATTTTACTTTGAAAAAATTTTGAGTTATTTGAAATGAGTATTTCTTTTTCTAAATTTAATTGCTTGTAATTGCTTTAAAAATTATTTTAAGTTGTTTATGATGAGTGTCTCTTTTCTTTTCCTAAATCTTATTTTCATAATCTTCTTAATTTCTTAAAGAATGATTTTTATTTCCTAAACTCAGCTTCCAACATTTTTTGAAAGTATTTGACACTTCTATATTTAGAAAAATGACTTCTTGATTTCTGGAGATCATTTTAATGAAAAGGAATTTCTATTATATGAAGAGAAGATGAAGTTGTTGAAAAATCCTTGTTTTCTGAAAATCCTTTTTATGTATGTTTATAAGAATCTATTAGGAACTCCTATAAGTTTGTTAAAAAAAATGGCTTCTTAGTTCTTAAAAAAAACATTAACTACTTGTTTTTGTTTCTAGAAAAGAATCTTTATTTTTAAGAAAATATTTCTTCATTTGTTTTTTTGAGACAAAACCATTATGTTCATGCATGAATATGAGTCATAAATTATGAAAATATAAAGGAACATAATACTTGAAAGAATAAGCTATTAAGAAAATAAATCAAGTATTGGAACCTTAGCTTGTTCAAGGTATCCCGAGGCTAAGAAATGACTAGTCCCAAAAGAAAAAGAAAATATTTTGACTTGATGAGGACAAGTCTAAGACTAGAAAGACTAGTCTTAAAAACAACTCGAAATTAAATAAATAGCAAGGAAGTAAATAAATTACATGAAAGGTAAATAAATTGCAAGACAATGAGCTTATATGCTCTAAATATTATATATATATATATATAGATATATTAGATAGTTATGAACATAAAAGAACATAAAGGGGTTGAGATTATGAACAAAAACAAAGTATGAACCTATTGTTACTTTCTTAACCTTCATGGTTTTAGAAAACACATACTAAGTTCATACTAAGTAGATAAACATAGGAATTTCTTGAAGAAAGTTTACCTAAAAGAGATGAACTAAAGAGAGCTTCTTGGAAGAGAATTCTTGAGAGATTTTGAGAGAGTAACTTTAGAAATGAAGAAGTGTGAAAAAAGTGAAGGTATGAGGGGGTATTTATAAGAAAATGTGGGAGATAATTTGTGTTAATTAAATAAATGAAAAACAAAACAATATAGATAGAAAGAGGGAGGGGCCGACGCAAATTGTTCATGGGAGAGAGGGAAAATTTTATTTTTTTGTTATTTTGTTAATTAAAAGTAAGAAATGAAAGATGTGAAATTGTATTGGAAATGAAAATGTGTAAGAAATAGGTGTATGGGTTGTAAGAGTAGGTTGTAAGAAAAAGTAGAGATAGATGAATAGTGTAGAATAGTAGAAAATAGTATATGTAAAAGTAGACATGATAATTAAATACCGGTAGTAAGAAAATACGCGTATAAATGCGATATCTGATATTTTTAGCTACCGAAAAATTACGAAATTGATATTTTTGAAAATATTATATTTTTTACGAGTCTAACGGTATATTCGGAATATTTTACTATTCCGAGCCCCGTGACACGTTTTTCAAGAACTGTGTCCTATCGGGTTCAAAAGACACTTGAATTTCGAAATTCTTATATTTTTATATAACTTAAAGCTATTACAAACTATTATAGCTAATTATTCCAACTTCGTTTCCTAGGGCTAAAGAAAACGGGAATGCCGGATCTAGAATCTAGGGTTTGTACTAGCCTTTTGTTAACCTTTAGCGTTTCGGTTGTGTCACGCCCCATAGGGTACCCTAAACGTAACAGTCCGCCACATGCCATATAAGATTCCCGAATTACCACCTTAGTCTTTCGAGAGTCTCATATAGATGTAAGGCGTACCTTTACACAATAGAGTACAAGTCCGAATGGAGATAAAAGCTTAATTTGGCATGCATAGGCAATAGGATATAATTCATGAAACATAAATAAATATTACAAATTCTAAGGGGCATTCCCCCGCAAAAGAATATTTAACGGTCCATTACAGTCATCCAAGTCTTAGAAGTTTTCTATGGAAGTCTAATACAGAAATTACAACTTCTAGGGAAAACTCCTAGCTTCGGTACCTGTTCAGCCGGGTCTCGTCGCCTAAGCCATAAATGTGTAAGCTGCAAAAGGAATGGACTGTAGGGACGTAAGCTAACTAGCTTAGTGAGTGTAATCTCCCACAAAAACATTTATGTCACAACAATTCAATCAAGTTATTAATCAAGCAAGTGTATGCATCAAACACATGAGTTCAACATACATATGACCAACCGGAAATCATATGTGGATGGAATTGCGCCCTCCATCCCGGGTTAGCAGATTAACGAATACTGCGGTACTAACAATATCCCGTTTATGGTCACGGCTAACCTACGATTATTCGATGTCGTTTATGGTTCACGACTAACCTACGATTATTCGATGTCGTTTATGGTTCACGACTAACCTACGATTATTCGATGTCGTTTATGGTTCACGACTAACCTACGATTATTCGATGTCGTTTATGGTTCACGACTAACCTACAAATGCTCATGCTCCATCCCCTTGTGATATGCACATGTCAATTTAGCATTAGTCCAAGTAGTTGATTAAGCCAATTTACTTAGGCGATCAATCAATTTATCAGACAATCCATCATAGCTAACTATACAATCAAAGTTTATCACCCGGTTTCGATATTCTTAATTTGTGTTCTCACATCATCATCAATCATATAATTTCCCATTAATCCCCATCATTCATATTCCATTCAATTGACCTACATTCTAGTGCACTACTTTACAAGCACATACAATAAATGAATCGGGAAGAAAAACTCACTCCGCCATTGGTACTCTCGTTCTTCTAGTAATAATAGTCCGGAGGCAAATAGTCACCGTCCACGGGTTCACCTATTCATATAAGAAATACCCTAATAAGTATTCTATCAACTTAGGACACTAAACTCTAAGAAAACTTAGTGAAACCGAAATCGCGTCATTTTCGAAGTTCCGTTTTAAAATGGCCATAACTTGGTCGTTTTAAGTCGGAATTTCGCAAATTTTATACCGATTTCTATCTACTTCGGAAGAGCTTTCTAAATATGAAGTTTAAATCAAGTTTTGAAAATATCTAAGCCTCGGAATTGAGGGATCAGATCTGTACAGCGGGTTTTATTCCAAAAATGCGGTTTTCATGAATGCATTTGAGATTCCTAAGTATAAAATGATACTAAATGCAATGGTAATGATTTTCCCTATCATGAATGTCATGATGTGAACTTTAATGAGTCTATGTTCTTACAACTTTTTGATTTAAAGAATTTTAAAAATAAACTTTTCTTAGAAACCATTTTATACTAATGTTTAGTAAGTGAATTTACTACACTTGACCACACCTACATATTACAAGGATTTTCTTTAGAAAACTCTATTTGTTTAAAGAAATTTTGACCCTTATATTAGTTATATCCTAAGGCCTTTATTTCTTTAATAAAATTCACATTTATAAACTTTTAAGTGGGTCTTTTACTATGGGGTTTCCAAAAATCCGAATTTACAAAAGTCCATTTTCAAGTTGATTCCTTTAGGAAAAATATATTTTGTACTTAAAACTTTAAGTATTTATTATACCTATATCCTAAGGACTTCATTTGTTTAAGAAAATATCATTTTTGAAGTTGGAAAAATAGTGTTTTCTAACCCTACATCCATTATTACGAATTTTTGTCTACATGACTTCTAGCTCAAAACTCCTATGGACTTTATTTCTTGTTTCCAACCTTTTCTTTAGTAAAAACTCATTTAGACTCATGAAAAATACTACTAAACATTATCTATTACCCATAGGCTTCATTTCTCTTATAAAATATATGTTTAGAAGTTGTTAAAAGTGTTTTTGACCTAGGTTTTCAAAGTCATCCGAATTTTCATAAGTCTTTTTCTTGTAAAGTACTTTTCTTTTTGACTTCATGGACTCATCTATCTATAGATCTATATACTAGGAAAGTCATTTACTAAAGACAAAAGTATTTAAGACTATTTATGCACATAAAAACAAAATAATAATGAAACTTTAAATGCCTACATGATCATGAGTGATAAAGTGATGGATCTACTTTATCAAATGCTTAAATGAGTTTTGAAAACATAAAAAACTATATTTTTATAAAAGATCTTTGTTTAAAAACACTTTTTGTTGAAGGAACATCAAGCTTTTGGTATGAAAGCTTCTTTAAAAGTTAGATCCACTTTGTAATGGTTCGGGATTTTTGTTTTGATATCTCATTGTCCCTACTAAAAGATCATGGGGACATGGAGTTGAAATATCCAAAAATCACTTAGCCATAACAAAGTTTTATGAGTGGAAAGAATGGAACTTTACTTACTTGAAGTGGATGGAAGATAAAAAGAGAAATAGAAGTTGTGTGAATGTGTGTGGGGGAGCCTAAATGTTTCGGCCAAGAGAGAAAATAAGAGAGCTTTTGAGAGTTTTCACTTTCCAAAAGTTGAGAAAAGAAAGAATGAAGAGAGAGAGGAAAAAGTAGAATATATAGGAAGTGGATTTAGGTTAAAGAAGTGAAAATTTTTGAAAAGGAGCATGGATGGGGGGACTCAATTGGCACCGGTTTGAAGCTTGAAAGGGGGGGGGGGGGGGGGGGGGGGGGGGGGGGGGGGGGGGGGGGGGGGGGGGGGGGGGGGGGGGGGGGGGGGGGGGGGGGTGGGGGGGGGGGGGGTGGTGGGGGGGAACTTGCTTTGTCCATCTTGATTTGGCCTTGATTTGATTCACATCACTTGTCATATATTAAAGTGAAGTTGAAGAGACAAAAGTTATGGAAGAATGGAAGGGATTTGATTGATGGTAAGGGTTAGACTTGTAGGGTGGCTAGTAGGTAGCCTACGTAGTACTTTATGAATAGTAATGAATAGTTGACAAGACAATTTAATTTCCGGTAATAATAAACACGAATAAAAAGGCTATAACTGTATTTTTCATAAACCGGAAAATTATGAAAAATATATTTTTGAAATCCTTATTTTATTTCGGTTCAAATGAGTACTCATAAGTATATTTTTGAAATTCTAGTTCCGGGGCACGTTTTTCTATAATGGGTCTCGGGATGACCCGGAATTGAAATTTTCCAAAAATCTGATATTTTCTTAGTTTGAAATATAATCAAGAACTATAATCACAATTAGATTTTCTTAGAAAAGTTTATTAATTGGAAACCGAGGAAAAGCCAGAATTAGGGTTCCTAGTTCTCACTCCAGGCTTGAGCTATTCCGGTTTAGGGTTTTGGTTTCCGGTTCTAGGGTTATCTTGGCTACTCGAAAAACCGGGGCTTACAGGTTGACTTTTAATTCTAAGATTAAACTTAAAATTAACCGAAAATTTTAGGGGTTTACAAATGAGGTAATCACAAGAAGGTAAGACTACCAAGATGGGCGAATAGGAGTCGGAAAGAACTATAAGATGGATGATAAAGATAGATTTTAAAGAGCCAGAAATACCTAACCCCGAATGGAGGGCATAAATCCATTCAAATATATGATTTTCGGCAGATCATATGTATTGCTTGCTCACTTGTTTGATGCATTCCATATGCTTGTTTAATAACTTGTTTGAATTTATTGATACAAGTATGCTAATTCAGGAATATACTCACTAAGCTAGTTGAGCTTACACCTTAATAAATTTTTGTTGATGCAGGAATCAATATCTCTTATACTCTGGTTATCCGGGTAAGCTTGCGCTTTTGGAAAACTTTTGGGGGAAATCCTTTTGAAGATCTTATAATAGATTTTCTTTAAAATATTTGTAGTTACAGTTGTTATTATATGTAATACGCAAACTATATTTTGGATATTAGAGAATTATCGGGGGAATGCTGCTAAGTTTATGTAAAGACCTTAGTATGAATAGTCTGGTGGATATATTTTGTTAGTTCTTGTATGCTTGATATTATTGCTTAATTCACATATCCCATCGGTATTTCCTATTGCGGTGTTAGACGCCTTACATATAATATCAAAACTTTCGCATGACTAAGGTAGTCATTCTTAAGTCTTAAAATTGTATGTGGCAGACTGTCATGTTTAAAGTATCCTTTGGGGTGTGACAAGAAGCAATAGTATGAGGTATCTTTGTAAATAGTTGTCGTAGACCATTATACGAATGTGTAAGAATATATTGTTTGTTATACCTAGGTAAAGATAATAGTTCATTACATTAATATAATGTATGTGCTTTGCATGATATACACGTTTTCACGATAGCTATGTACCAGACTTTATGTTTACATCTTTAGAGAATATCATCTTTCAAGTACAAGCTTTAGAATAGGATTTGTATAATAACTTAATTAGGTTATGATTTCGAACTATCCTAAACATACACCTAACTAATTTAAGAATAGTAAAATTGAATAATGTAATAGGTAGTTAAGTTTAGACTTGGATTAGAATTTAATTTAGACATTTGAATTAGATAGTTTAAATAGTACAAGTAAAACAAATGATGAATTATGATTAGATAACTTGATACAATTAAATTAGTAAATGGATTTGAATTGAAATTGTGATTTTAAATCTTTTTCCAAATCATCAATTTATCCTTAATAAATTTTCATAATAAATCAAACTATTCAATTCTTTCAACTTCTTCATTTGAACTCCTTTTACTATAAATTCAAATTACTAAATCTTAAAACGAACATTTTAAATGTTTTGCAAACTCATAAACCCTTGGATTTTAGTTAACTTTCGTTTTTTTAAATTCTTAGAATTTTTTAAATCAATTGCTCATTTAAAAATATCAGTTCCCAAATCCAAACTCAAATTAGATATCAGTTTCCCTTAAACTAAACTTCTAGATTATGTTTCTAAATGAAGTTATTGATTTCTACAATATAGATTCTTAAATTATTTTCTAATTAGCTTTGATCCTTAAAATAATTATCAAAGAGGTTTAAACTTAATACTATTACTCTAAAAATATCTTCATATTTTACTTTTTCCTTTCCTTTTCCTTGCTTGTCAGCTGCCTCTTCTTTCTTCTTCTTCTTCCTTCTTCCTATGTATTCCTCTTCTTCTTCTCCTTCTTCTTTCCTTCTCAATTTTCAAACCCAAATCTCAAATTCAATAAGACTAGAGAAGAAATTAAATATATAAAACAAGATGGAAGATGGAATTTATGCATGAAGAAGCTATAACAATTAAAAATGAGGAGTAGTAGAGAAGATCAAAATCCATGTATTTGCTTAAAAGATAAGTATAGTTGATTTTCTTGTTTTGATTTCTGTGAATGTATGTAAATGTTGAATTAGAGCTAAATCTATATAGAACTTGTGATAATATTGATAAATTAAAGATATATGAACACATATGTTAAAACTTGGATAAGTATATTGATAAACTCATATTTTACTCAACTTTTCAACGATCAAATCATATTTAACTATTATAGATTTCATAAAAATCGAATGGAAATGATACTTAAGTGTGTTTACTGTGTCATTTTAGGCTATTGAGGACTTATACAACAAATACAAGCAACTGAGAGAAGATTTGCACAATTTTGGACAAAAATAGAACATACACCGACCTCTAAAGGAACAACACCATCGGCTTTCAAGATAGATTTCACCACCTTTCAAGTTTTATAACTTGCATTGGCAAAATATGAGTCAACACCACCGACATATAGCTAGTGTTACATGTCCACAGATTGCAAAACTTTAACACTGATGCCAACACCACCTGTATACAACGAAGTCTTCATCAGCTTTCATAATTTCAACATACACCGGCATCTTGGTATTTCATGCCATCAGTGTACATACCAGCATATACCAACACCGACACTACACTATTCCAACACTGGCAGGGTAAAACACTCTGCACACTTCTCTTATTCAATGAACGCCGGCTATTAGGAAATCAAAGCCGTCGGCTCATCTATCAATGCTCTCAAAAATTCAATATCTTCAAGGAACACTGGCTGATCTGAAATGTGCATTGCCAGTGTACAATGTGTAACCATCGATGTACAATTTGTCTGTTGAAATTTTAATGGTTGTTCTATAAGTGTTCAAAAAATCTGAAAAAATAAATAAATAAGAGATTGAGAGAGAATCTTGAAAAACCCTACGCAAGAGAGAATTATCAAAATATGTATTTGTGTGATTCAATCATAGGGTACTGAAACCCTATTGTTCTAGCAACATGTAGAAATGATATTAGGGTTTTGCATGCAATCAAGCAATGCCCATTGGGTTTATGGATTTGAATACAAAACTTTGATAAATGAAATTTCCATTAAGATGTTTTCTATTCTTGTTTTGTATTGTTGATTGCTTGATCGTATCATTAAGATACCATGTTAAATTGATTTGTGAATATGCAATTATAGATTTGATGAATTGGGTCCATTGACTAGTTTTGATATTGCTATTTGATTAATTGGGAATTTAACCATTGTTGTTCATGATCTATTCGATTAGTTTTGGGCCTATATTGATTGGATAGATTAGGACTAGAAATACTCAGGAGAGATTTGATAATCCATATGAACACCAACTTAGGTTTTTGAAAGAAATTTGTTATAGGGATATGCATGTTTTTGATGAAATTCATTAACTCACTTGCTTAACGCAGTTAAAATTATAATTTTGGGACAGTTGGTGGTACTTGATTTATAATTTTAACTAAAATAGCAATTTCGATGTAAGCGAATTACTATTTACTTGATAATTATAGATAAATTACCTTGGCGGGATGATTTATGCTATAATTAAAATTTCGCTACTCCAAGAGGTGGGCAAATTCTAGTAAGTTTGGTTAAATCTCAAGTAATCAGTTTCAATATCAACTTTAGACATCAATCCAATTCAAATGAAAATATAAGTACATCGTTCTTGATTGTTTTTGCATCTCCTAAACCCAGATCCCTCATTTGTGTTGCTAAAGCATACGGTTTAAAGTGTTAAGATTCGCTCATTAGTTTAGTTTTTAGTTAATTCACAATTTGATAAGCTTAACCCGAAATCTGATCTTTGATAGCTTAGCTTTATCTTACACTCAAACTCAACTCATTTACTAAACGATTTTGTGCCAAGCCTGATGCAAGCCGAACTCAAGCAGCTTGCGAGCAGCTCGACTCGTTTGTAGCTTATTCATGATATTAACCCTTCCTTATATGCAGAATGAAGTACAAAAATAATCGTTCATCTTTGTGTTACCTTTCCGTATATTCTTTGCCTTTAAACTCTTCTATTTAAGTTATCCATCTTTTACCACTTTTTTTTCTTATTTTCAGTTATTTATTTTTAAAATTTATAATCAAGTGCTCCCATTTTCTTGACACAATCCAAAAAAGATCGCCATACCCTTTAAGGGAGAGAAATTTACCATCCCGAAATTTACGTCTCACTATATTTCTATCAATTACCATTTAACACCTTAATAATTTTTTATTATTTAAACAGCCAGATATTTAACTATGAGCTGGAACAATATAAAGTCAGCAAAATTAAAACAAAATGGTCATGTCAAACTTTTATAAATTTATTTTCTATTAAAAGAAAAGAAATTTTCCGATGTTTAATTTCCTAGGCTTACGTGCCATTAACGGAGTTAGTTGGCTAGTCTTGCCGATGGACAAACCAACGCTTGAGCAAACAAGAACGTCTCAAGCTCTTTTATTATATATTTACCTTTTGCTCCTCAGCCTTACGTCCAATAGGGATAGAGCCCATGTTCAGAACTTCTCCATCCGTTAGGTTTAGTATGGGTGGCGTTCAGTTCGTAATTTTCCAAGATATTGAGCCGAAGCAAACTCGTTATACCACATTTAGCTAATAAAATATATATGATATTAGATAAAACTTTACATAGTAGACAAAACCCAAGATATTTACCTCCTCCTCCCTTTGATAGTAGAAAAATCTTAGGACAACACATTAAAATCTTCTAACAAAAGCTCCAACTAATATTATTACTGCCACCCCATAACTGTTACCATTGCAGCCAACAATACAATAGTAGCACGAAAGTGCTATCATCACAATATTATTATCACTATACTACCACCATTTACACTACCATGGCCACTAACTACAATAGTTGTGATGATACAATAATAAATAGATAAATAAATCTTAGATTGTAGTTTATGCACCAAACATGGTAATCAGCACTATCATATTCTCCGTGTGATGCATTGTACTCCTTATCCTTACTGATATTGAATATCAAACGTCAGTCAATCTATAATAGTTAAATAAGTTCATCGTAGGTAGACTAAATAATAGTTGCTCAATAGAATTCATCCAGGCCATTCATTAATAGAAAGAATGGAGGGTTTGGGGTTCAAACCAGTAAAACCGAAGTTACACTTATTTTTTTGGTCAAGTACTACTACTGTCGAAAGAGCAACCTAGAGTTAAGAAATTTCATTTCTTAAGATACACCATATCATGCCAGAAGCCAAGAAGTTTCAAATAATGGTACAAAATTTTATGGCAGTTAGATATTTTCGACTACCAAAACTTGATTTTATCTACACAAGCAAAAAATTGTCTACATCTATTAAAGATTTTTACCAATGGGCTGTCATCAGTAAAAAATTCTAGAGGCTAGTGTTACTTGGAACTTCTCCACATACAACTGATTGTAGCATGAAGAAATGGCGAAATCTAATGCTACAAGGCTTGGATTTTGCCTCCATAACCATAGTTCCTCAATAGGCCTTCATCCTGCCGCCAATTCTCTTTTACTTTCACTTCAACCTGTTATTGTAATTTTCCTAAGATACGATATCTCCCAGCAAAAAGAAACATTTGCGCAGAAAGATAGAACAATGCCATGATGCAACTCCTTATCAATCATGAATGATTGAAGAAGGACAACTTGGCTTATCATGGATAAGAAACTAGCAAATACTAGTTACCTAATGTGCAATTAAACCTGATAGAAGGTGAGAGTTAGCAGAGACCTCTAGATACACTTTCTTCTGCAAGAAGTCTTCTATGTCAAGCCGGGCAGCTGTGGCAAGTAGTTTCAGAGCCCTCCCTTCCTACATAAAAAAGAAAATCAAATTCAAGCAAGATATGACATTTCATTTTTCCAATGTAAGCTCTAAAGCAAAAGAATACCAAGCATATTTAGTAATCATCTTAATAATTAAATATTGTCCATTTCCTACGTACAACAGCAGCATGAAAAGAATTGAATTTGCTGTTTTGTCCATTTTCTATTAACAGCAGAATAACAAGAATTGAATCTGCTCTTTTGATCAAAGGAAGTTGTTTGAAATTCCATTGGTATGTCTTTGAACAAAGTCATTTAATTTCAACGGACAACAGGAGGGGTAAAATTCCCAAATTCAAGAGTATCCTCTCAAACTCTACTATTGATTCAGAGTTCAATTGCAGAATTCATGGCTTTTCTGCGGCAATCTACCTTACAGCAAAAGTATAAATTTAATGGTATGTTTTCAGACAAAGTCGTCATTTGTTCAGATACACAACTGGCTATGGGACCAAATTAATCATTTATGCACCACTGGAACAAGACAGCACACTGCATAACATAAAAAGAGGCTGAGATTTCCTCTTTCGCTGTTATATTTTGCTAAAGCGATGTACAGTGGCTACAGCTCTGAAAAAAATATGATAAAGACATGCTTCAATGATCTGTTTGCTACAAATGCCAGCACTTTAGGGGAACCTAATATAGTAATTAATATGTCTGTGTTCTCACGAGTAATTAACCAATTTACTTGAAATCACAGAAAGAGTGCTAAGATGCCATTTCTTTATACATGCTAAGCACTGCATTGCAATGTAGGATACCATGTGTTTTCCTGCCTTAAACATTTTGCCATCCTGGTCTTACCATGTTTAATTAGATCTATGTACTGGCTGACATGTTAAACAGTCCAACATAAACCAACTCAAGTAGGCAAGTTAAACACAAATCAAGTACACAACAACAAACAGTAATCACGTGACAACCATCTACATACAGAACATAATTGTGATTAAAGGAACAGATAAGCTTGTCTTTCTTTTCATCTCTACTCAGCACTTACCCTTCCAATGACAATGATCTTCTGTGAGTTTTTCTCAACAACAATCTCCACTTGAATGAAATCTTTAGCATTTGGCCTGCTTTTGTAGCTCACCACATTGACCTTGAGATATCAGAAAGATAAATCTGTATCTCAGAAGTGGCTCCCTCGATTTACATGACTTAATAGATAGAGCTGGAAAAGTGAACCGTTGATTTTAGCATGTACCTGACAGGCATAAGGAACTTCATTTCGATATTGCAAGAAGATCTTTTCTCTGACAATTTCTGCCACAAAGAATCTTTCTGGATGTTCACTGATAATGTCCTGTGCAAAACAAAGAAAGAACATAGGCTCGACAGCTTTCATCCATATGAATAGGTGAAGAACATAGGATTAACTGCTTTCATCCCCATGAAAAAATGGTGTCCAACATACATGATATGATGTGTTGGAAAATCAATGTAAATTGTGAAATTATTTCATGTTTAACCATCATTTAAAAAAATTACATAAATACAATTTAGATAAAAAATAATTATATAATTACTATCGCCGTATCATATATTGAACATGCAATATAAGGTTTTTTGTGTATCGTATGTTGAACATGGAATATATGTGTAATTATTCAATGTGTACTGCATTTTTTTTTAAGTTTCCACATTAAATTTCAATGTGTCAAACTATCTTCTTCACTTGTTTATTTTTCTTGTTTAATATCATATGCTCTATGAGATCCAGATTTAGTCTTAACATACTCATATTAGAGCAACGAAGAGAGATCAAAAATTTTGAAATTTCATGATTATGTGATCTATACACTATAGAGATGGTTACCAAGTATAATATTAAGATATTAGATGGCTGCATGATTTTGGGTTATAGCAAATTGATAGGAATCAAATTAAAGGTCCTATTATGTGAGCTAGACTAAGGGGATTGCAGGATTACAGGGTTTAACACAAAGGATTGAAGTTCATCACATAGGAAATAGTATGTCACTTTGTATGAAACATGAAGATAATTGTGAAGGAAGTGAAAAAGTGGCACATCACGGCCATATGGGAGAAGGTGATCGAGCAGAACTAGAGATCACACCCATGACAAGGCTGGTGATCTATTATGAAGCGAAGTCCGCCAAGATCACGCCTGTGATGAAGCCCGTATTAAGCACTGTGATGGAGATCAATGGAGATCACGGTCTTGAAGACACCCATGATCCTACAGATCACGTCCTGTTTCACGCCTGTGATCTATATGAAGAAAAATGATCAGAGGCGATCACGCCCCATGTTCAGCCTGTGACAAAGGACATTTGACAACGATAATTAGATTTATTTTAGTTTTTCTTTATTTTATTAGGTCTCTTTTGTTAGATTTGGTTGATTAATTACTATTTTGCCCTAACTAGACTATGAGTATGTAAAGGGCTTTCTTTATAAACGATAACAAATCTTAAACTAGTTGATGAAATTCTCTTCTTGAGAGTATTCTCTAGAAACCCTAACCCTTATCAATCTTTGATTATAGCAACTTGCAAACACAAGTGGATAATTGTGAGTCATATCAGTTATTTGCGAGTGTTAGAACCTACTTTACCGTTCTTGGTGAGTCATATCCGAAGATTGTAAAGAACCTATCTTTATCTTAAAAAACCCTAATACTTATATTAGGTCTTGAGGATTTCTTTATTGATACAATAGTGATTAAGTTCCTAAGCGTATCACAAATGCAAATGCAAGAGATCTTGAAGCAGTTAGAGCTTGAGGAAAGCTTTAGACGAGTAGTTGGAATCTATGATAAGGATCAATGTGTAGAACTCGATTAAAAGGCCTGAGAGGCAATCCAACCTAGTACTAGCAAAGACGACAACTATGCGACAGTGGAAGAAATCTAGCTATATCTCCTAAAATGCATATAATTAGAAAGGACAGAAGAAAATAACTAGATAATCTTTATTCCCTATTCTAAAAAGATACACCTGAAATATCTTTAGTATTACACCCTTATGAAAAAAGGAGCTGGTCTATAAGCTCAAGCTACTAGATACTCTTGAAACTTTTAAAGCTTCCATCAATTCATATGCGCACTAGGGTTTGCCAGCTCCAACACAACTAGTTTTTTGCAACATTACTTTGGAAAGAAAGTTGCATCACAACTAAAGCACAAGTTTTTGGCATGACACTTTATTATCTATTCATTTAAGGATTAATGCTATATTTGCTACTTGAACTTTCCCTAAATGTACAATTCACTACCAGAACTTTCAAATAATCAATTTACTACCCAATTAAAATTTTCGTGTTCATTAATCTACCTCAACCAAAAAAGTTAACTCTATGTAATGAGTTGGCACTCATAGTCAATGAAGAATCACCTGTGTTGAGCAGCCAACATAAAACAAGAAAATTGGACAATTAAACAAGCAAATTAGCACACATGTTATCAAATTAAAATTAAATGTGTGTTAATCCACCTACTTAATTGTCTAGTTTTTTTTTAGTTTTTCTCATTGATACTTGACACACGTCACACTCCCATCCGTTGTGAATGCTAACTCAAAAATGTATCACTCATCAGCTAAGAATGTATTAATGAATATAAAAATTTTTATTATGTCTTAAACCAACTACTTTAAGTTGAGGTCGTTAATTGTACATTTAGAAAAGTTTAAGTGCCAAATGTGATATCAGCCGATTATTTAATCATGGATAGCGTAAGACATTCTGCAGCTGCCATTTGCTGATTAGTATTACTTTCATGGTTGGTTTAGTTCACTCCCGATATTATTGGCCAATAGTTTCTTGTAAAAGGGCTAAACCAAACCTATTCTATCTCTAGGCCTTGTGGATATTGAAGCTCCACATCCATTCTAATCAGCTCTGACAACCCTACAATAAAAATAGAAACTCAATGAACAGGAGTCATAAGAGGTGTTGCACTAGCAACAGCAAGAACATCTAATACTCTTCCACTGACCTTTAATTAGTTCAGCTTCACCTAATAAATTGCCCCACAGGGAATTGGTTTGAATCTAAAGTCACACAAATGGGTAAATTATAGCCAAATCACATATAGGTTCACTAGCTCCAATCTATAAACAGCAGCTATGCTTCCATTATCAAGTGAAAAAAAAAACTAGACAAACTTCACCATGTTCCAGCATGCCGTGATTCATTATGAACTACTCAAAACAATCCATGCACCCTAAAGGGTCATCTAAACTGTCAAAAGCAGGAAAATATAGCTTTCTATAACATGGAACCACATATGCACCTGTGCCGATTGAATCAAATGTCATAGTTAAAGCCCCAAGCAAACACCCAGGCAAAATAGCAATTAGACCCTTGATTCACTCACCAATGGAACCCTGCATCTACGCAATGCTAAGCTTGACAATCCTGTTAATATGAGTATTGAGGTTTTTTTTTCTTTTTTAAATATATATATAACTTAAAGAGTATTGAGGTTAGTAGGGTTTATAAAATGTCTAGAGAGGGTTAGATTTCGCTAAACCTCCACCAAAGTCACCCTTGGCGAATGGAAGTTGAAGTACCCCAACTAAAATGTAGTGCGCAGGTTCCCTTCGTAGTTCATTGAATGTAGTAGTTGTAGGTTCGATTTTAGATGTGCATATTGATCAGAGTTTGGCTTGGGTCAAGTGAAGAGTCACATAGAACCTACTTACCCTGATCAGTACAAACACAGCCACCAAAGGGCAGTGAAACCTAAATCATGGTTGGCATGTGAGCTCGGTTGCATGTAAAATCGGATAAAGGTGATTATATTTGAAACGAACCAACCTTGGGGGTAGTCATTACCCAAGTGTCTACCGCTCCCTCTAGCAAGTGGTGGGAGCTCGAGGTCAAATTGGGTTGCACTCCTCCAATGATGTTGCGGTTTGCCTTAAAGGCATGGTTTGAGCTGTCATTACCCAGTTCTAAGATCTTTGGGTTGAACAACCACCTCTTCAATGAGCAAGGCCAAGGCATGAATCACCAGTCAACAAGTCCTTTTAATACTACCTCAACTAATGAATGCAAAAACTTTTATTCAAATTTAATAAAATGAACCCCTCTTTCTCTCCTATTTACCTCTTTTACTCTTTGCATTTTCCAAATTCGACCTCAATTGTCCTATTCAATGAATGTGATTTGCGAGTCTTTTGAATTTGATGAATCCCTCATGATAACTAGGTGCAATGCCATGGGTTCCAATTTAGAATCTAGTCATGGACCTTGGTTTAGCTATGGTGAATTTAAAGTTTGGAAATAGAGGCTCTCATTGTGCTCGACCAAAGGTACAGGACAAGTGGATAGATCCAACAACAAATTCAAGCATATGGCGATACAAAGAACGAAAAGGGTGAGACCGACCAAAGCAAGGCTGACCAAGAGTTTAACCCATAAGAGATAGAATGTAGATCAACTAGGCAGTCAGTCTTTAGGTTTGTTTGGGCAAAGGGCGGATGTTGGGGGTTTGCTGGTCCAAGTCAACCAGTCCTTTTAAATTTTGATGTTATTACTTTTAATAGTTTGCTAAGATTTTTTTGAAAGCGTATAACAGGCAACCAGTTACATATGTCATTAGGGAGTTCAATAGTTATCCTTTTTCAATATTGACAATATTTTATGTCAAATCCTCTTTCTATATATTGTGTTTGTTATGCAAGAGAAAAGCTCAATTGTTCTCAAAATCAAGAAATATTGCCCTTCAAATATGTCTACAATGCAGGGAAAATAATCTTTAAATTAGTGTCCATGCCTAATGTTTGTTTAAATTTGTTGTTGTGTTAAAGTCTGTTCTTGAATGTATGCTGTGGAAGTGTGTATGTTCTGTCATGTAGGTGGTTGTTGGTTGTAATATTGACTTGTGATGGAAATAAGTCCACATGTAACCTAGACAGAGATTGTCGACAGTTATGTAAGGATAGGAACATGTAACTGCATTGTAATGCCTCGTAACATTATATATTATTTGGAAATTAAAGGAAAAGGCACTCTTGTCGGTCCTAAACACTCTGTGTGAAGAGATTTTGGAATCTCTCTGACGAATCATATTTATCAATCTTCATGGATAGAAGAAAGAAGAATTCTTTATCCATTCTAGGGGGATCAGATCTGGTCCTTTAACACTCCTAGAAGATCTGATAACAGTGTTGCTATCAGTTTAGACTAGATTGTGGAGAACAATTTGATCAAATCACTGTATCACACTTTAATTCTTTTGATACCAGTGAGTTTCACACATCACATGTACTATCAACCTGTGACACAATCACAACCCAGCTCACTTTTGTTGTTTGTGCATAACACTGACTCTCCGATTTTGATCATATCCCTATAACTTTATAATTGCATAAACACAAAAATCCAAAAAAGAGAAGAGAAAACAAAAAGAAAGGATATATATTTGTTTAGACACAAAAATATCTTCTTTTATTCATAGACCCTAAAAATCTAAAGACACTAAATTGTTCATTTTGCAAGTACATCCCTTGCACATGTCGGTTTGTTATGAAAGCAAGCCAGATAACACATCCACTCGTTTTGTAAGTAAAGCCTCAAATCTTTTCCACTATTGGCTCCTTCTGTGCTAATTTAGACTAAAATGAATGACTTAACGCTTGCTTTATTATTGATAGCAGTAATGTATCTGTATAAATTTGTAAATCTTGTTTTCCTAAAGTAATAATATCCCTTAAAGTGCATGAAATCAAAAAATAAATAATAGGATAATTTTTATTTCTAATTCGAAAAGATATGCCTAAAATATCCCTAACAGTCCTAAATTCAATCCTTTACAAACTCATTTTATCCCTATTTGATTAAGAAGTACACAGCCTAAGGGGGGTGCTGGTCTCTTCCTAATTCTTTTAAATTAGGAAATTAACTAGCTTTCTAGCTAGAGCCCCACACAATTCATCAAGCAAGGCTAAGCCAAGGTGCTTATTAGCCAACTGATGCAGTCCAACTACAATCAAAGTCCTTATTTGAATAGGAAAACTTAGCAATGACAGAGTTCAACAAAGTATCAGCCCACAAATTCAGAGGATCCTTATCACTTATATATAAAACTACACTGGGTCTAAAAGGCTAAAACTTTCAATTAGTTGATTGCCGTTCCTTAATTTATCAATGTGAACTTGAATACCTAAAAGAAGCCGAAAGAAAAAGGAACATCATACTTGCCTTGGGGTAATATGCCGGTCCAGTAGGAAGTTTTGATAAGATCCATTCCTTGACATCTTCCACACCATGCCCATATTTAGCACTTACAGGAATCACATCATCAAATCTGTAAATTGTTCATACCACTGATTCGATACAAAAAATATATATTAGGGGATACAATAAAATAAAAAGAGTTGTCAAACTTGAGTATGCCAATTATTCAATTAAAAGACCCTTTATCATGAATGATACTATAAAATTATTCAGAGGGTGTCGAAAGAGATTAAAAGGAAAGAGCAAATCCATTTAAGTCAATAATTAAGGGCTAATAATGGAAGCAAGACTGCATGTTGTCACAAGTTGCATCCCGCTTCTTACTATTTAAGCAAGGGTTCCATTTCCGAGAAAACTTATGGTGGAAGGTTATCTGTATTTTTATTTTCATCTATGCCAAACAGTATATCACCTGTAGCTTCTTTGATATCTCACCAGGCTTGATCAGATCCTTCTTATTCAGCACCAGCAAAGTTGGCAGCTTACATTCAAGATTTCCAAGACCTTCTTCCAGTACTTCATCAATCTGAGGGCAAGAAAATATAGATTTAAATTATGAATAACCTCGAGAAAACTTCATGAGAATCGGATGCATACTTTTCCAGGCACTTTACATGCATCTACTAGAACCAATACACAATCTGCATTAACAGCAGCACTCCGCACATTCCTCATCATCATGGTGTCCAACTTGTGCATTTTCTTCTCAATAACTCCAGGTGTATCATAAAGTATCATCTGCAGGCAAACTTTTAGATCAGATGATCTACAGACAAATGGAATGTGAGCCTAAAATACCAAAGTATTTGCACATGTGCATTGTATTTTGAAATGAAATAGAAGATGTGAAAGAAGAATTTCTTTCTTGATAAATTTCAGTACAAGAGACAACAATGTTTAGACAATGTTGTTATGGTAGGTTTAGCTAACACCTCATTGAAACTCTACCATCATTAAATATTTTGTCTAGAAACTATAATATTTACAAGAAAATTAATGCTTAATAAACTTATTTACAGCTCAACACTCTCCCTTAAATTGGAGAATACATATCTTCTATTCCAGCTTGGACACCAGATCATGACAACTCGAGCTGCTTAGCCCCTTTGTCAATGCATCAGCCAATTGATGTTTTGATAGAACATATGATATGTAAATCAATCATTACTCCAACTTTTCTTTAATGAAGTGTCCATCAATTTCAATGCGTTTTTCTCCTATAATGTTGTATAGGATGATGGGTAATATTGACAGCCGACTTCTTGTCACAACAGAGCTTTATAAGGCCTTCACAATTTACTTTCAAATCATCTAGAATAATCTTCCTCCAAGATAGCTCACATGATCCTTGAGCAATAGCTCAGAATCTGACTTTCCAATGATCTTGCCACTATATTTTGAATCTCACCACACCATGTTACTAGATTAGACCCAAAAAAAGTACAGTAGCTTGTAGTTGATCTTTTATCCACTAGAGAACTGAGCACCTGCATAATCAACGTTAGTGTAACTTCTTAAGTCGAATTACTATTATTTTTTAATATAATCTATTTCCTTGAATTGCCTTTTAATGCAGCACCTATAAGAGCTTGGAGACGTGATTCTCTAAGATTATGCATGAATTGACTAATCAGTGTGAGTAGGTAATGTTTGGCCAAGTGTGGGCAAAGTATATAAGTCTACCAACCAACCTCTCATACATTCTTTTATCAATAGTTGGTTCTTCTTTAGCTTTCCCCAACTTGTGGTTTGGATCATTGAGTTGAGACTAGTTTACACCCAGTCATCCCAGTTTTTACCAACAAATCAATCACATACTTATATTGGAATATGAATATACCTTTTTTTGAGTATTCTACCTCAAGACCTAGGAAATACTTACATTTTCCTAGTTCGTTTATTTCAAACTCTCTCCTTAGTCTTTGCTTTAATTCATGCTTTTCTCGCCCATTGCCTCCTGTTACTACAATGCCATCTAAATAGACTAAAAAACTAGTCACTCCCCCCTATAGTAGAATGTTTAAGGAAAAGGGTATGATCACCCTGACTTTTTCCATACTCAAATATTTTCATAACCTTTGCAAATCTCTCAAACCATGCTCCTGAAAATTATTTCAACCCATAGAGAGTCTCAATTTGCATACTTTATTATTTTCATACCCTTCAAATGCTAATGGGATATTTATGTAAATTTCTTTATCTAAGTCACCATGGAAAAATGCATCCTTAACATCATATTGCAGGAGTTGCCAATTAAAGTTGATATCCAAAGCAACCAGAAATCTTACAGTGTTCATTTTATCAACTGGAGTAAAAGTCTCCTGATAATCAACCCCATAAGTTTAAATGCACCCTTTGATCACCAGCCTTATTTTATGTCTTTCTAGAGATCCATTAGCCTTACATTTTGGTGTAAACATCTACTTACAATCAACGATATTTTTCCTTTTTAGTTTATCAACAATCTCCCATGTTTTGCTCTTTTCCAAAGCACTCATCACACCATTATAACATGCCTCCATTCTCTTTCAAAAAAAGCCTCAAAAACAGTGTTAGGGATGGCAATGGTGTAAAAACTCATAATGAATTTTTGTGAGTTGGTGACAAGTGCTTAACAAAGACATAATTAGATTGTGGGTAAAGTGGTCGCTTAGAGCATTCTCTTGTGCCTTTCTTAACAGCAATGGGAGGGTTTATGTCATCCATTGGATCAACGGACATTTCAACTAGTTGTGTGTGTAAAGGTAAGTTAGATCTTACCGCAATCTCATTCCCAGAGTTTGAGTCAAATTCTTGGACTTGTTTTAGTTCTGGAATAGTCTTTCTCCTCAAATATACTTGAAAGAACCTTGAGAAATCATGAAGAACTTTAGTTGGGATAGCAGATGACATGGGACTAGTAGAATAATCAAGACTCAGATAGTTGAATGATCAAGACTCGGATGTGTTTGACTTAGAGGAGTCAATGGCATGATTTAGAAGATGAGGAAGATCAAGTTTGTGAAGTGGTTCAAAGACTCGCAAGTATTATCTTCCACCATTGAAATCTCCCGTTTAAAGAAACATCTTTGAGGAAAAAGGCCTATTTTCAGTGAAGAAACATCCTCAGAGATCTAGAATTTCTTGGATGAGAGATCATAGCATTTTTATCCTTTTTGTGTAGATGAGTAACCAACAAAGACACATTTGATTGCTTGTGGATCCAAGTGTCTCTTTGTTGACCATGTACATGAACAAATCCAATGCATCCATATACCTTAGGTGTGAGGCCATTAAAGGTTTTGAACTGAAGGGAAAAACTATTGAGAATCTACATGGGACTCTTCTCTTATAACACTCAAGAGGAAAGTCTATTTATCATATATGTGGCAATAAAGACAGCCCAACTTAGGGGCATTTGAAGCAACAAAGCTCAGGGTATGTTGAGTAAATGTTTGTGTAAACCCCTGTTTTCTCAAGCCTTAACATTAAGCCGGTAAGTCAATCGGAGACCTTAAGTGCACGGATCTTGAGTAAAACCCTACAATTTAGATCCGACAAACCCGAGTTCGTAAATCGAGGAGTCGAAAAATAATTAAAGTGTTTAGAATAATCCGTAATAATATTTGATTTATTAAAAATATCAAATTGGATTAATTTTGGCTTATTTTGAACCCGTTTGGATACTGCTTTGGAAAGTGTCCCGGGCTCGAAAATTAAAAATATATCTTTAATATTTTTAGACTCGTATTTTTATAAGGATTTCAAAAATATATATTTTATAATTTTTCGGGCTATAAAAATTACAGTTATAGCTTTTTCCCGTATTTTCGTTTACCGGTAAAGTAATGTCTTATCTACTATTTATTACTATTCACAAGTACAACCTACTACACACATACCCATACCCTATTCTTACAACCTTTCAATCACTCAATTCATTTTCTTTTCCAAGAAATTTTGTCTCTTAACAAATCATTACAATTAATACAATTTATTACACAAATTCAAATTTCAAATGAAATCAAATATATCTCCCTCTCACTCCCTTCATTGGCCGGCGCAAATCCCCATATTTTTCCCCCAATTTGTTTCATTTTAACTCCTTTTATTATACAAACAAACCCTAAATCCACCTAATATAAATACTCATTTACTTTTCTCTCTCTTCACTTTTCATTCCATTTTCCAAAAACTCTCAAACCCTCTCTTTTCCCTTTCCTTTCTCTTCTTCTTTGCTTTGTTCTTCTTAAGAACAAGTTGCCACCATTTTCTTTCCTTGCTCATACACACTTTTCTTGCAAATATTTGAGGTAATCATTCCTTTTAACTTCCATAGGATGTTGTAGGATGATATTATGGGTGTTTCATGCATCAAAGGATATTCCACAAGCTTAAAAAGCTATGGATGATGATGCTAAAAATTGAAACACTCCTCTTGTTGATGATCTCTTTTTGTTATTAGTATATTTGTTATCTTGAAGGCTTGTTTATCTTCTTATTTTTGTGATAACTTGTAGATCTAGAGTTTTACAAAGCTTTAGTTATGTTTATGTGTAGATCTAGAAGTTTAAGGCCTACTACCAAGTTTTTTTTATGTTTCCATGGTTGTATTTTGAGTAGATCTTAGATTTGAGTTTGAATGAAAAAGTAAAATTCGTAACTTGTCAAGGCATCATTTTAAAAACCCTCTTCCAAGTCTTGAAATGGAAGTTTTTGTTAAGAAAATGAAGGTTTGATGGATGTATATCATCAAGACTTCATCTTACAAGAATCAAAGTTGATTTTCAAAGTTTATTTTCAAAAATAAAAATTGTATTTTCGGATCAAGACAAAGATCTAAAATAAAAACATGTTTTCCAACTCAAAAATGAGGATTTTATTCAAGAAATGAAGGGTTCTTAAGATATAATATGTAATGGGTTGTTTTTCATGAGTTTTGATGAATTTTCTCAAGAGATATGTTCAAAATAAATTTATGAAAATTCGGATCTAGACCAAGACCCATTTTTGGAACCCATCATTCAACTTTAAAATGAAGATTTAGACAAAAATATAAAGGGCTCTTGGTATAGATATCTTAAGGAATGAATTTTCATAAGTTTAAATGAGTTTTCCTAAAAAGTATTTCTAAAATCAAGTGCTTTGTAAAAGACAAAATTTAGGTCTTGTTTTCATTATAAACTTCAAAGAGGAAATTCGTATCTAAGGGAAGACCAATTTTGAAAACCTCCTTTTAGATCTCAAAACAAGTATTTTATATTGAAAATGGAATGCCTTGATGATAAATAATATAGGAAAATTATTTTCATTGAACTAAGTAAGTTTTAGTAAAGGAATTACTCAAAACAAGACAATGAGTTTCAACTTATAAATTTCGGTTTTATGAAAATGGATTTTTAGAAGTTTCATTTGAACTTTATGTTTGGGATTTAATAAGTGTGTAGTCTCTTGATTTTGTTTTAAAGGTCTTCTTGCAAGTTTAGGACTAAAATAAGTTAATCTAAGTAGTTAAATAGAGTAGTTATGGCAATTTTTCACAAAGGCTCAAATCTTGGATTTTCGCAACCCTACTGTACAGTATGTTTCCGACCCTTAGATGACCTTAAAAGTTTGAATTAACTTTGGAAATAGATAGCTCTTTCGAAGTAGATAGAAATCGGTATATTATAAGTTTAATTCCGAGTTAAAATGAGTTAGATATGACATTTTTAAGTTAAGAATTCAATTTAGGCGAAAATTGACGAATTTAGTAAATAAAATTATTAAGTTTAATAGAACTTCATAAGAGATACTCATTGAGGGTATTCTTTGTACTTAGGTAATTTGGAGGACGGGTTACCACTCCCCGAGGACTATTACGACTAGTGGATTTCACTACATGGACAAGTGAGTTCATTTCTCAATTAATTATGCTCTTGGGTGTGCTTGTAGTAGTAGTGGCATTAGACTTAGGAAAAGATAAAATTGTGATTGAATGGTGATCTAAACTTGCATGAATGAATGATAAGTATATCGAGGCAACCTTTGTTGCAATAACCTTGTATGAGCTAGTATAGATTTGGAGTGTCTGAAATCTGTATGATCACTTTTAAATTATCTAATTAATATGCCATGATTATATGAATAAATTGTACATGCATATCACGTAGTGAGTCACATATCATTGTCGAGTATGCCTTTGGTGGGACAAAGGTGTATTTAGGAGGCAGCGGGTCTTTAATGAAGGGGACTAGGGTTGCATGACTTATGGACCAACATTAAAATTGTGGTTGCATGTCTTATGAACCACCCCACTTAAGATTGGGACTATGGTTGCATGTCTCATGGACCAACATTGGAACTGTAGTTGCATGACTTATGAACTACCCCAAACCCTGAATGGATGGCGTAAATCCATTCACATATGACTACCGGAAAGTCATATGCTTGCTTGCTCGTTTGCTTGTGCATTCATATGGTTGCTTAATTATAACTTGCTTGTATAGATATTTTTAGCTTGATCGAGTATGTTACTTGGAAAATGAATCTCACTAAGCAATTAGCTTATACCCCAATAGTTTTGTTGCAGTGTCCCTATTTTTGGTTGTTCCGAAAGGACACTTTGTGCAGGTTTATCACATTGGATTAAAGAGCTTTTGAGGAAGTGGGGACCTAGTATAGACGTGGACTTCTAGGAAATCTCTTTAATGTAGACTCAGATATTTGTAATTTGGAGCTAGATGATGAAGACTCCCATTATTTTGGCGGGGGTATGCCCCATTGGTTTTTGTAAAACTTAACTGTTTATCTTGTTGTGATTTATATTCTTAATGCTATGTATGCTTTCTTAAGACTACTCGAATCAAAGTGTGATCTAAAAGTTGTGTAAAATACACCTTACATTCGATATGTAAACTTATGGGATGACTAAGATTGTCATACATGGACCAGCTCGCTTTTATGGCCAGTTCTAATTGAACTAAGTCAAACTAGCCAAGCCAATCCTAGTCCGATAACAGTGTTTCCAACATTTCTCCTTGTATGCCTTGGTTTCTTGCAATAGGTACACCATAGATTATCCTTTTTCTCCTTCAACTGGTTTCCTATACCTAGGTGTTCTGATAGATCACTCTTACCTTTCTCACCATAGTTTCATTTTGTTGCTAACTTTGATCCATCCATGGTTTGAGACTCGAGCATCATGCTCCTTCGACTTTCTTTTGCTCACACAAAAGAAAATGTCTCTCCTAGAGATGAAATATCCTCTTTAACAAGGATTTGAATCCTTACCTGATAGACCTTTGGATTTAATCAAGCCAAAAAATCACAGACACAATCCCTTTCAATGAACTTTTTCCATATGGCTGCATCTTCATTATAACGCATCTTAAAAACTCAGTAATGATCAAGTTCTTACCATAGATTTTGCAACAAATTTGCATACTCCATGACAAATTTGTCTCCTTACTTAGTAGCTACAGTCTTAGCTTTGATTTCATATCTTTAAGCAGTATCACAAGCCTTCAAGGATCTATTTATTTGTTGGCAGATTACAAATACAAATATTTTTTTTTTCAAACTTTTTTCTAACAAATTATTTATAAAGAATTAGATACATATAAAAAAAGTTGACAGTTCTCATTAAAAGATCAAATAGATCAAATATAGATAAAATAAAAATTTAAATCGAATATATTTACACATATCATTTTCAAAAAGATACAGATAAAAAATAAACTATCCAAACAAACCCTAAATATGTGTGATGAATGAAATGTCGTATTTCCTTAGTTGTAGACAAAAGAATGCACATGTTACTAATTATAAGATCCATGGATTCCCATAGCCATGAAATTTTTATGGAATCTTCTTCATCCAATGCTTCAAAAGTTGAGGCATCCCTTGCTGGTCCATTCCGAAAAGATGATGTCTACGAACAAATTGAGACGATTTGAGATAAATTTTCCCATTAAGCCCATAGGTTGCCCATATATTTTGTTAATCTCCAATTTCTTGGAAAGAATTTAATTCGTCTGATTGACTAGAATTGTTAGAAGTAGTAGTCATGATTAAAAAAAGAGGGCCAAAATAATAAGGATGAAAGTGGTAATGAAGACCAATTTTACTAGATCTTAATCCCAAAAAAAAAAAAAAACCCTTAAGCTATGATACCATGAAATGAAATAAAAGATGGGAAATGAAATTTCCTTGATTATTTTCAATATAAGAGACAACAATATATATGGACAATGCCATTATAGTAGGTATACCTAGCACCTCATTGAAACTTTACCATCATTAATTATTTTCTCCAGAAACTACAATAATTACAAGGAAATTAATACTTAATAAACTCCATTACAACTCAACATACTTTAACAAGATATGTTCAAACTAAAAAATAAAAATGTAGAAGTATAATCAAAAGAAAAAAGTACTTGCATATGCTATTAAAATTGTTATTTTGGTAAAAAGGTATTAGAGTTACACAAACGCCACCACGATATTTTATATATATTGTTAACATGAAAATACAAAAATACCTTTACACTAGCACATTTAATTATTTTAACACTCCCCCTCAGGCTAAATCATATATTTTGTGCTTCTAGCTTGTTACAAATATAATCCACTCGAACCCCTCAAAAAAACTTAGTAAATAAGTCGGCAAGTTGATCTTCTGATCTCACATATGTTGTATCAATCTTCTTATTCAACAACTTTTCATGAACAAAGTAATAATCAATTTCAATATGCTTTATTCATAAAACATTAGGTTCGATGCTGTATAGATCGGCCTGCTTATCACATATTAGTTTCATTAGTTGTGACTATGGAAAACCGAACTCTTGTAACAACTGCTTAAACCAAAGTAATTCATATATTGTGAATGCCATTGGTCTATTTTCAGTTTTTGCGCTTGATCTTGCAACTACAATTCGCTTCTTACTTTTCCATGAGATAAGATTATAACGAACAAAGACACACTATCTCGTGGTTGATCTTCTATTCAATGGTGAACCAACTCAATAAATTTCCAATAACATGCACATGACCATGATCTTTGTATAAAATACCTCAACCTAGAGATCCTTTAAGATAATGCAGAAAAAAAATCACAACATTCCAATAACTAGAGCGAGGTGAGCTTATGAATTGACTTACTACACTGACTGCAAATGATATCTTAGGTCGTGTTGCTGTAAGATGATTAAGTTTACCAACTAACCTTTTGTACCTCTCTAGGTCATCTAAGACATCTCTTTCATTAGGCAAGAGCTTAATATTAGGACTCATAGATGAATCAATTGGTTTTGCTCCGATTAAACCAATTTCAGTAAGTCAAGCATATGTTTCCCTTGAGACAAATATATATCTTGTTTAGATCGGACAACTTCAATTCCAACAAAATACTTCAAATTACCCATGTCCTTAGTTTGAAATTTTTGGTGTAGAAAATCCTTCAATTTCTTAATCCCATCATGGTCATCTCCTGAAATCACAATGTCATCAACATACACAACTAATATAATTTTCTTACCATTATACTGTCGATAAAATACAGAATGATCTGAATTACATCTAAAAAGGCCAAATTCCATCACAACTAAACTAAATCTACCAAACCAAGCATGTGAAGATTGTTTAAAGCCATATAAAGATTTTTTTTAGACGACAAACCGATCTTGTCTCCCCCTACTTCTTCTTCAAGATAACATGGAGAAAAGCATTTTTAATATCCATTTGATGTAGAGGCCAATGATAAGTGGCAGCAAGAGAAATCAGAAGGCGTACTGAAGTTATCTTAGCTACCAATGAAAAGGTATCCCAATAATCAACACCATATATTTGAGTATAGCCTTTAGCAACTAAACGAGCTTTTAATCGATCAACCATACCATGGGGTAAGACTTTCACTAAGAATACTCATCAACATCCAACTACAAATTTACCATTAGAAAGAGGCACAAGATCCCATGTATTATTATGATCAAGGGCAGACATTTCTTCTTGCAAAGCGGTAACCTAGCCAGGATGAGCTAAAGCTTCTGAAATAAATTTTAGAACAGAAATAGCAGATAATGATGCAATAAAGGGAGCATAAGAAGGTGAAAGAAAAGTGTGTGTAATGACATTTGAAAATGGATGGCATACAAAAGGTCAAATATCTCGCTTACCCTTTCTCAATGCAATAGGGAGATCAAGATCGGATAAAGGAGAAGGATTTGATTTTGTTGGAGGACTTGGTGGAGATGTAGAGTCCTATAGGCTAGCACGTTGTCGATGAACATAAACCTGCATATCTGGCTAATTAAGATAAGGGAATCCCTACGAAGGTGGCAAAGTTGTAGAAGTGCCATGATCAATTGGAAGTAAATCATAAAAGATGACACAGGTAGCAATGGCGACTCATCCCTAAAAGATGGAGACGGTGTAGAAAAATACGAAGTTTTTTATTTTATTTTTTTTTTTTGGGTAAGGTCGGAATATTTTCATTCATATTTAGAGAAAAAAATACAAAAGAATATACAAAGATAGACCTCACAAGAGGCCTAAAACCTCGAATAATAACACCTAAAAAACAAAAGCAAGGTGCTAAGATTGAGATCTTGGAAAAATACGAAGTTGACGCAAAGAAAGACACATCGGGACAAACATAAAACTTATTATGTTCAGGAGAATAACAACGATACCTCTTTTTTACTACAAAAGTAGCTAAGGCAAATGCAACAAATCGATCGAGGATCAAACTTGTCAATACCCTGGAGCCAGTTGACAAACAAAACACAAATAACCAAAGACACGAGGAGGCAAAGGAAAAAGTGGTTGATTAAGGAGAAGAAGATGCAAAGGGACCTTGTCATGTACAGTAGATAGCATTATGTTTATGAGAAAGCATGCAATGAGAACTACATTAGCCTAAAAATGCTTAGGCATGTTCATATGAATCAATAATGTTCTAGCAATCACAATGAGATGACGATTTTTTGGCTCAGCAACACTATTATGTTAAGGTATAAGCACATGAGGTTTGATGAACAATACCATGCTTCTTCATATGACTAGAATGAAATCGACATGTATTCCTTAGCATTATCGGTTCAAAACACACGAATAAAAGAATTAAATTGATTTTGAATTTCAGAATGAAATGCACAAAAGATATCTAATAACTCAGAACGACTCTTCATTAATAGTCATCGATAAATGTGACAAAGTATCTAAAACCCAAAAGAGAAGTAATACAAACAGATCCAATATACCAGAATGAACTAAATGAAAGGGAGTAGTAGTCCATTTGTTAACTCTTGGACTGAACGAAACACAACTCTATTTGCCTAATTGACAGGACTGGCATTGGAGACTAGGACAAGACTATAGATTGAGATACAATAGACGAAGTATTTTAAAGACGGATGACCAAATCGATAATGCATTTCCATAAGGTCTAGGTTAAATAATAGAGTAAGCAGTAGCAGGAGGTACTGAATCCATATAGTATAGACCACTTGACTCATGTCCTCCACCAATCGTCTTCCCTGTTCTCAAATTGTGTATCACAAAAGAAGAAGGAAAAAATGTGATGGTGCAATTATAAAAGGTGGTGAGTTTACTAAAAAATAGTAAGTTAAAAGGTAATTGAGGTATGTATAGAACTAATTTTAAGGGAAATGATGTAACAAGTGTGGCTATGCCAATTTTGCTTACAGGTGAAGTGGATCCATTGGCAAGAGTGACATTTGGCAAAGTGGAAGAGCGTGATTTGATAAAAACAATCATGTGTACCTAACATATAATCGGTAGCTCCTAAATCAACTACTCATGACTTTGGAGAATTTTGAGTAAGACAGACAGTAGGATTATCTAACTGAACAAAAAAAAAGAAAAGTAGATGATTGCGAAATATATTGAAATCGTAAGAGTCTGTCATATCTTTCCTTGATAAAGTAACTGTACATGATTGAGTTTTCTCTTGAAAATCAAGCTGTCCATCCAAATTCATGTCATAAGTCCTGATCATGCTAATAAAGTCTCTTCCACTCCTCTCGTCCAACAATCCCATCTCAAAAGCACACTTCGAAGCTCCTTACTCAAGATAACCTTAACAAGGTCAGTAAATCTTGATGATAATCTCCTTCACTATTTTGTCCACTCTTATCCTCCGATATGGATTCGTAGAAGTTCAAAACTCATAGACGTCAAGATTGTTGAATATGCGGCATAAATCAATCTTGCTAAGGAAAGCCATAATCGTGTTTGGCAATGTCTTGAGAGTCAACATAGATCAAATAAGCCTTACTACTAGGTAATATGAAGCATTTTCGAGTATACTTCACTAATTTGATGGCAATTTTTTTATTTGTTTTAATTTAGAGCTAGGGTTTCAATTTTGGGTGTTTAGGATTTTGATTTTGGGAAATTAGGGTTTCGATTTTGAATTTTCGAAATTGGTGATGGTTAATGGTAAAAGGTGATTTTTTTTTTTTTTTTTCTAAAAGTGGTAGTGGTGTATTCCGATGGTGGTGGTGGTGGTATATGGAGGTGGATTTCGGTTAACATTGCTCTAATACTATGTTATTTTGATCAAAAGGTGTTTAAGTTACACAAACCCCATCACGATATTTTATATATATTATTAACATTAAAATACAAAAATATCCTTACACTAACACATTTAATTATTCTAATAAAAATATTGGCTCTAAAAGACCTTTATTACAAAACTACAAGAAATGAACATTGATATAGTGCCCTACACAACCATAATCCAAAAATGAAATGACAATTCATAAAACTTCTCCTCGAAGAGAAATATAGAAAAGCCAACATAATTAATTAAAATCATATATCTTGGCATAGAAACGTTTATCAAATATTCATTATAATGATTACTTTCACTTTAAGAAGATGTATGAATTTGTACTGAGTTAACTGTAGTTTGGATTCTATAGTCTGTATAAAATCTTGTTTGCATTGTATAGAGTATCTTTAGGTATGTGTTTTAGTTAGACATCTATCTTTCTCATCGCCTTGTAAACCTAAATCTGATAAGGATTTAGAATGTACTTGATTGATCTAACTTCTGGATAACTTTGAGGACTAGTCAAAGTATTTCACTTTCCACAGCTACAACATGCTAAATTTTATTGAAAAGCAAAGATATTGCACTTATATCTGTCTGTTAATGTTGATATATCAAAAATGTGATTCTCATCAGACCTCTTCCTCCAGTCTGTAAAGATTCACATACATCACAATGGAACTTCACCCAGAATCAATATCCCTCACAGATCTGGATAAAATCTATTGATGAGATATATGGATCAGATCTAACAAGAGGGCTGGTATCAAAAATTCTATTTGTGAAGGACAAAATCCATAAGAGGTAACTATAATCAATGAAATACAAGGTACAGCCATTAAGGATATCAGATGACTGGGCTGACAGTTTCAACCATACATGATCTCAGGATCCATCAATTTCACACTAAACCAGGACAAGGACATATATGAGCAATTTTTTACTCAGGGATTTCGGACAATATAAACGCCTTTAAGTTTGCACCACTTCTGCAACCTTTTTTTTTTTTTTTTTTTTTTTTTTGGGTGTGGGGGGTTGGGTTGGGGTGTAGCAGGGTAAAGACTTCTCTAACCATTTTTTTGTGACAGGAAATTTAGAATCCATAAAAAAAAAAATAATTAAAAAAAAGCTACAAAAATGAAGCAGGAGTCTGCCCAAATCAAACCTGATATTCTGGGCCTGAACATATACCAAGAATACGATGTCTTGTGGTTTGCGGTTTGTCTGTAACTATTGACAATTTTTGCCCAATCATTTGATTTGCTAGCGTGCTCTTTCCAACGTTTGGCTTCCCAAGCACAGCTACATATCCTGCATTCAGCTCATCATGATTATAATTGAACTTGAAGAGTTCCTAAACAGTTTTATAAGAGAAAAATTTGAATGCACCATTTATAATCCCATCCATATTCATTTCTATTAAGCATACGCCATGGTTGAAAAAATATCTGTAGCATATGCAATATGATTCTATTACCAACATTCTAACAATAGACCTCACTATAAGGTTAGATTTACAATCATCTCATTCTTAAGCCTACAAACATAATATAAATAATTATATTTATTACTTAAAAGCGGACCGAAACTTCAGTTGAGGGTCATCAAGTAGATAAGTTAATTAAATGGGTTACAATAAGTGTGCAAAAATTCAAATTCAAAACCTCCTTGTATGATATTATATTAAGTTAAAGTTATGGAAAATTCCCAAAAATATCAAAATTTAGTATCCCAACTTTATATGAAAATTCAAAAGTGATCAATTTAATACCCAATCAAATTTTTCTTGACTATTTTCACTACCTTACCTAATGTTGTTTGTTTTGTTTGCTAACGTGGAAAAAGGTAACTTATCAATGCTAGACAACATTAGGGAGGAAGTGAAAATTCAACAATATGTTCTCTTCTATATCAACAAATGGAGCAAACGGTATTAGGGTATTAATGAAAATAAATACAAAACATGTAACTGGAAATTAGATAGACCACTTAAAAGGTTAAGCATCAAATTGAATTTTTATATAAAGTTCAAGTAGCAAATTTAACATTTACCCAAAAGTTAACACCACACCTATCAAAAATCATCATTTAGCTTTGGGAGAGGGCATTATTTTTTATTGTCCATCTAAAATCAAAAAACTTGAAAAGCCTACAAGAGATTGGCATAACCTAAACAAAATAGTAGTGGTTTCATAGTAAAATTGTCCTATCTACTTCTCCTGAAAAAAAAAAAAAATTAATCATTAAAATTCTTCCAATATATTGCAGCCATGCTTACCTTCTTTTGCATTTCTTCCAATGATCAACCAAAAACAAAACTAAAAACATTCACTCAATAAACTCTATGTGTTAAATGCTCATTTGCTTTATCTTCTCAGCTTATAAATGTATTTTCTCTGCTCTTCCCACACATCCCCCTAAACAATAGCTACAGCGACAATGAACATCAATGTAATTACATACACAAAACAGCCAAGGAAAAAAGTTGCTCTTTGTTTTCCCCTTTCACTAGCAAGCTGCTTGGTTGACTATGATCATTAACTCAAGTTAAGTTAATGTTCATAGAACAAATCCATCTCTTACCATAACTCTACAAGAATATTATAATATTCTGTCATAGACAAATTTCCTTGGTTGGTCACTCAAATTTTTTATTTAATCTCAAAACATTGAGATGTGTTTTCTATATTAAAATGCATATCTTTTTTAGCATCCCACACTTCCTTATCAAATTTCCTTTGTTGGTCACTCAAATTTTTAATTTAATCTCAAAACATTGAGATGTATTTCTATATCAAAATACATGTCTTCCACAGCATCCCACGCCGCCTCAGCCATATTTTAGGAAAGATATGTGCAACCAAATTCTTGGCTCTATTGAATTGATAAGCCAAGCCATGACTATTGAATTCTTAGCCTCCCATATTGCACAAGAGTCCAAATTTGGATCAGGAGTATAAATAGTGCCAATGAGATATCCTAACTTTCCCTTTCTCCGAACAACTAATTAAACCGATTGAAACCATTCACCATACCCCATTAAGTTTATGTTGGGTGATTTGAAGAGAGTGGTTGTCACTTAAAGCAGGTTGTATCTCATTAGTTGGTTTCTAAGTCATCCAAAGACAAGCCTTTGCCTTTCACCAAATGGTGTCTTCCAAAAAAAGTTGCTCATTTGTGTATGATGTGTATGGACATTAACCTCACTCTAATACCATGAGAAAAGATAAATATAATTTAACTCTTATGGGAAAAAATTACAACAAGGGGTACAATTTATAAACAGATGATGTAGCTTAGCAGCAACATCTTCCCACATACTGTATTGAAAATGTAGTTACCTAGAGTAAGCATTAAATACTGACAAACTCTAACATTGCTTAAACTAATATCCATTTTTCCAACACAACTCAAATAACATCTTCTCATAATGCCATGCAATTCCTGGTTAAGAGAGAATTACATCTTCTGCTTAAAATAGTCAACAACAAACTTCGCAGTTAGAACCCCCAAGAAAACCATCATAAAAAGAATCCACAATGACAATGTGCAGAACAAAAGCATTCTCTGCATCATAAGAAATGGGATAGGATCGTCAACATTATCAAATTATAATGAAGAAAGCCAAAGATGGCTGAACTATACGTTGATAATTCCGGGTAGGTAGTCTCAAGAGCCATCACACCTTTCAGTGGAAATTTGAGTACTGCAAATGAAGCCAGCAAAACTTCACAAACTAAAAATTCAGACTCAGAGTTAAAGCTTAGAATATAGGAAGATATCAGACACTCTATGGGGAAACAAGAATACAATAGAAAGAGAGTAACAAGGTCATGAGAGAAGGCCTATGTTAACATAACTCAACTATTCAACTACCTTTAAAATGAAGTAGAGAAAATTTTTTGTCGTTAAATTGACATTCTTTGACTACACATAATTTCTACTAGCAAGAAAGTTCTTCAATGGAAAAAGCCCTATCAATATATCGATCCTGCTTATACACTAAAAAATAATTCAAAGTTCAATAATAAATTTTGATACACGCATTTACTTCCACTATCTTCAACGAAAGTTGACACACTCCTGTCCCATTCTCTGTGAAAGAAAAGCATATTGTCAAAACAAAATTCGAATTTGACATAGCACAATGCTAGTATCAAGATTTAATTTGACCATCATCCTTCTATGCATAACACTCCGTGCATTGGCATTACACAAATGTACTGCTAGCAATTTTCCACAACAGCATGTGGCGAAAATCATGCTAAACAAATCAGGATTATTGTTATAGTATAAATAATCTTTCCAGAATTATGAGGATGTTTACTTGAAAAAGAAAATTCCATTGGCACACGAAAGACAATTGCAAATTACAGATCAAACAATGGGGAATTAAAAAAAAAAAAAAAAAATCCTACTGCAATCTTAATGTTTTGCCCTAACTATACACTTTCCGTAAAACAAATGCCCTGGGAAGTTTGGACTAAAAAGCACCAAAGGCCACTTTTGAGATCTAAGAATAACCAAAAGCTTAAAGCAACAACTAAATCTAGATAATTTGGTGAATATCGTCTTGGAACCGTTGTTGACATGTGATTGATTGTCTTCTCTTCATGGCATAGTCTCGTATTGTTAACACATTTTTAGACTTTATGAGCACACCCCATGATCTTCCACTAATCACAAAGATCTCACCTTAATAGTCAGTAAGCCTAGCATTGTGCTCCACTCTGTATGTAGTCCACCACAATAGCAATAGTGGCATCTCTATCTCTACAACTTCTCCAAATATTTCTCTATAAGCTCACGGTGCTCAGACGAAACTCTGTACATGTACTCATTGATGCTCATGAGCATAGCATTTTTATATTATCCTTCATTATTTACTTTTCATAGTAAGTGATTGAAGTTGTATTCATGTGACTTGAGAGAAAATTTACATGGACTTGCTACAAGTGCAGACCAATATATATATCAGACATAGTAGCACATATGGTGCCTGAAAAGTACAAGGTTGGTTGTTAATTTATTTATTCATCCTACAAATTACAATCGACTTAGCCAATGTTTGTGTTCTGTTTTCACTTCACAGTCCAATGAACAGGGAGGGTCGCACCTTTGGTTCCTTAGGTACTTTGATCTATATGGCAAAGTTAAGGATTTATTTATATGATTCAAATTTTAAAAGTTTAATACTGTGCTCTTAAGGCTCCAAATCTTATTTGTGTATATTTTTTCACTGGACGCCAAGATATATATCCATTATATTATATAATTTCATAAACCTTTTCTTTTTCCATACCTTACATATTAACACCAGTTTTTTTTAAATCCATATTGGTACCCTTTATCATCATCATATCATATTTCATAAAATATTATATCTTTTCATTTTCATACTTTTTAGTAATGCAACATATCATAGAAAAAAAAGGACGGTACCATAAAATAATAAAAATAAATATAATAATCAAAATATCGACTATTTGAGTGGTTCCATCAACTCGTATATTGATTAAATAGTCAACAGAAGCCTATGATTCCCAAAATAAAAAAAATTAAAAAAAAATCTTATAATATTGAAAAAAAAACAAATCTATTGCGTGAGTTGACTTTAAGGAAATTTATTTTATAATTATAATTCTGCTTCTAGCCGCGCTGTTAACTAGTATTTTTAAAAGCTCAAACACGATCTGGAACAGGTACAAGTATCCAAGGCAGCACATTTTGACAGATTTGTGTCCATAGGGATAAAGTTTCTTTTCCTGTTAAATGTTCATAATGGAGACAAATATATGATTGGCAGGACACGGAGAGACCAAGACACAAAGCAAAATTCGGAGAGATAGTAAGATGTCACTCACCACTTCGATGGTTATGTTTTGGTGCGTAATCGAACTCCTCCATTTCGTATTCATCAAGAAGTGCCATAGTTCTATCCGGCTTCTCGCTCAGCGACAAGTACAGCGAGTCATCGTCTTCGGAGTCGTAAACTCTTTCTTCTTCTTCAACTTCTCCTGCTTCATTGCTGAGCCAGAACTGCTTGTGTTCCTTCGAAACAACGAAGCGTTTGCTAATATTCCTGCGAGTGTTGTCGATTCTGGTGAGGAGAGGACTCCGAGTCTGTGTAGTGTTAAAATGGAGTGGAAAGAGAGAACTGAATGGGAAGTGAAAGGTAGATTTGGAGGTTGAAGGAGAAAGAAATCTTGAGAGAGGGGATGAAGAGGGAAGAGACAGCTCCATTTGTTGGAGCGTGTTTCTGAAAGTGAGTTGGCTCCGAGTTTAATTCATTTTGGAGAGAGGCAGTATGAGAAAGAGGAGCAGGGATCCTGGGTCTGGATAACGTTACAACTTTTTGGTAAAAACCGAAATGTACATCTGCTGTGTGTAAAAAGTAATTATAATTCAGGGGAAAGGGAAATAAATAATAACATTTTTTAAAAAAATTATGAGAATGGGATTGGGACCAAAAATAATATAACAGTCAGTAAGTTAAATTTTTTCTTCGAAGGACGAGATTTGTAAACTTATTTTAAAATTTTATCCCTTTAAGGGACATATTTAATCAAATTTAAACAAAAAATTAAAAAAAATTATTAAGATAAAATATAAAAAAGTATTTAAAAAATAATATTAAATATTTAAACACACTTAGGTTGCGTTTGGTTGTAAGGACAGGACAGAATAAGAAGAATTGGACAGCACATTATAAAGAATACTGGACAGAATAATTCATTTGTACCACATTTGATATCTATGGAACTAGACAAGGATTTTTGTGCTGTCCTATGTTTGATATACACAAGTACAGGACAGAACATCATCTTTTGACGATTATACCCCTATATTACTATACATTTATTTAACTAATTTATTACGTTATTTAATAAATAAAATTTTAAAAGATTAATTTATATATACAATTAAAATAATTACATATTATATTAAATAAAAAAGTCATAATTAAACTTTTTTTTCCTTACAAAAATTCGCTACCTAATCAAAATATTAAATATCCATATAATAAATTAATTTGCTTAATATTTAATAAATATAAAATTAATTAAATTAATGCTATCAATATTAAGCTAATTAATTACATAATAATTTATTACATTAGTAGTGAATATTAATATTGAACAATATTAATTAATTATTAAATTAATGGTAAATCATAAAAAAAAATATACCTTATTTTAATCATACATAAATAGACTTATATAATCATCATAATATAATTTGCAATGTTAAACAGTTTGCCATTGTAATGGAAAAAAATTTTCAACACTTACATTTTAAAGTAGCAAAAAAAAAGTACAAGTAATTGATCAAAAATACAACTTTTTAATTTCTACGACGTGCCCTCTATTCGTCGTACATTTCTTGTGCTAGATTATTTCTCATTTGAGTCCATTCTGCAATAGCCTCTATCGTTCCAATGGTATTAATACCATCTTTCCCAATAGGAACTTCATCGCCTTCTATTGAAGCATGCTCCAATGAATCTAGTGGCATGTACATTCGAATGAAATTGTGCAGTAAACAACATGCTAGTATCATTCGACATTGTATTTTAATAGGGTAAAATGAAGGACTCCTTAAAATACCCCATCATTTCTTCAAAATTCCAAAACATCTTTATAACATTTCTAGCCTTTGCTTGCCTATAATTAACTAATTCCTCACGATTTTGTGATGCACGTCGACCTGCAGCCCATTCTTGAATATGGTAACGTCTACCTCTGAAAGGGGCAAGAAAGCCTGGCCCATTAGTGTATCCACCATCCACAAGATAACACGAACCTATAAATAAATGCAACATCATAAATTTAAATACAATTTTATTGCTTTAAAAATAAAATGAAATATGATTTCTTTTTATGCACATACCAGTTAGAACTCTTAAACCATTAGATCGAATAACTGCATCATGTAATACTTTAGAGTCCAATGGGGACCCTTCCCATCCTACTAATACATAAGCAAATCTTAGGTCACAGGTACATATACCCAAAACATTTGTTGCAAGATACCCTTTCCTTGTTCGATATCTAGGTTGTAGTAGGTGTCGTCACTGCAATATAGGTACCATCTAATGCTCCTAGGCAGCCCTAATAAGTCTCAAAACAAGAAAAAAAAATGATTATTGACACATTATAATAAATTTGGCCTATTGTGAATGAGTTTAAAAAAAATAAATTAATACTTTAAACCACTTCCACCTTTCATCAATGCAATCTTATGCTACAGGATCTGGTTTTGCAAGTAACACATCTTCAAACCTCAAAATAGCAGCCAAAACTTGATGGCAATTTCTACTAATAGTCTCACCTAATCTACAATATCTCACTTGAATACTCCTATTTTTTGTGTTGTGCAAGTATATTGAGGAAAATAGCAACTTATTCTTCAACTGTAGCCCTTCCATTAGTGTAAATTCCCCCTCGTACCCTAAGAAGCTCACAAAGATGCGCAAAAGTATTCCTACACATCCTCAATTCCCATATGCAATTTGTATCACTTCCTTTTATAAGCGAATCAATCACTTCTCTATGTGTTTTATGCCTAGCTAATGTTCGTTCATCCAATACTCCTTTCTCTACCTCTCTTGCCAAAATAAAGTTCATGTAGAAAAAACCAGCAGCAGCCATTATAAGCATATTGACATAAATTCTTAATAGAAGGTAAATGAAAATCTCATGTTGATCCATTATCTGTAGAAAATGCAAGACAAACAATTATAGAGGAATTTTAAACTCAAAAATTAGAAAATCCCGCAGAACATGTTTGGTATAAGAAGAATAGGATGAAAGATGGATATATAAGACAAAATGCCAATCATAGAATAAAATATCAACATCATAGACAATCATAGAATGAAACATCAATTTTTTTTCTAAGAAGAAGGATGTTTCAAATGAATTTATATCAACAAATAAAATATACCCTACATAGCAGTTCATATAAAGAATCTCCCTACTTCCAAAGTGAAATAAGTATGATCAAGAAGGCACTCCATGGAAGTTACTTGGACTTAAGCTAGGGTCTCAACTAAAGTCTCGTTATCAACAACAGGTACAACTTCTTAACTCATATTCTAAATTACTAGCATCATCCTGGCAAATAAACCCAACACTTATGTGAGGAGTAGCAACGACTAACACACTATCAATTCATATACCCAAACAAGAAAACCAACATAATAGAAACATATGACACAACGCTGTATATAGGATCAATTTAATGAAAGAACACAATGACAACAATATATTACAGACCATCACCTACAAAGCTGTATATAGGATCAAATGTATTCCGTACACAAAAAGAAAATTCTAAATGATAATTTCAAACTCTGAGTGCGAGCTTTTTGCGATAGAACTCCAATTCTATTTCCCAAAAACCCTAAAGGAAGGAAAATAGATTCATTTTTTTCTTCTGCCACTACACATTTCTTTACTCTTCTTTGATAAAAACTCAGGAGTAAACAACATAGAGAAAGGCACAATTGGAGCTGTAATTGTAATGAATGTTGACAGAGATTATTTTTCACTATTTCCTACCCATAAAAAATTATACTTCAATTAATTGTTAATAGAGTAAACATATTACTTTTATGATTGAATTTCCATTATAACGAGAGAAAAATAAAATTTAATTTTCTAAGTTGAAATTTCTTATATTGAAAAATACAGACTTCACCATTCCTTTTGTCCCATGGATTCCATGGGACAAATTTTACGAATTTTGTCCTGTTCCATAGGACTCTTTTTGTCCTGTACTATAGTGCATAGCAAAAACCAAACGTAGAACTGAAAAGTTTGTCCAGTTCTATCCTGTGAATTATAGTAAACCAAACACAATCTTAGACTCAATAGAATCAATCATGTAAAATCATCCTTGTAATATTTTCTTTTACTATTTCTGTTAGAGGTAGGCAAACGAACCAAGTAGGCCAAGTCGGCCCATATCGGTCTGCGAGCTAAACAGGCCGGATCATTTTGTCCCACTTTTAAACGGGCCAAAATTTCTCAGTCCGAGTCCATCCCGCTTTGGCCCGTGGGCTGGACCAGCCCGCTGGTCAAACGAAAATTTTTTATTTTTTGTTTTTTTGTTTTTTTTATGTTAGTTTCTGTAAAAATTAAAACATCTATATATTTTAAGGTTCTATATATATTAAAAATTAATCTTGTTACCATTTTGATTACTTGTAAATGAAAATAAGTTTTTAAAATAATTAATTAGCTATCATATTACGTTTAAATCAATAAATATATACTTTAAAAAATGTTATAATGCTTACGATTCACATATTAATATATTTTCTTGCATAGTATATCATAAATAATCACAAATATGCCATTGTATTATTCTTATTCTTATATTTTTCCTCTATTTTTTTCTTTTTTTTTTAACTCTTGGCCTACAGGTCGGCCCGCGGGCCATGGCCCTTATGCCTAGGTCTAATTTCTGTATCTCTATTATAACTACCTTTTGTGGATAAATAAAGCTTATATTTTCACTATAAGTTTTCTTCTAAATTCTTTTTATTTTTCATTCTACCTTTATTGGGGACTTAGCAAAAATGAATGAATATTGTTACTTTGTTTAAAATGACTATATCCTGTTAGTATCATTATATTTCCTTTTCCTCATGATCTTGCCTTTTTTTTTTTTTCAGTTTGCCTAGTTTTCAATCTTAATCATCTAACACTTTCTTATAATACTGCAATAATTTGTCTTTTTCTTTTTATATATTTTATATAGTCAAGTATAATAATCTATCAGTTAATCTGAGTCTAAATACCAGCCTGTGTCTATGTAATAATTACTAATATTGCTATTATAATTTAAATATTCTCTAAGGCTATGAATACAAACTATCTTTGATATTAATATGGAAATGATTGATGCTCCTACCATATCACAAAATTTCATATGAAAAATGATAAAAACTTTAAGGAGGTACAATCCTATCTAAATTTCTAAAAAAATTTCCTAAAGATCTTTGGTGTGGATTTTGTAAACTTATCATTCGTAGCCTAAAAGCTACTAATAATAATTTGTTAAATCTGTCTCTACTTATAAAAGCTTTTACATCTACGTTTTCAACTCCTTCTCTATAAATTTCTATTAAAGCTGTCAAATTGTCTTATATTTCTTGTTCTAATTCTTTTATATATTATTTTACTATTCTAGCTATGTCTAATTGTAAATCTTCAATTATTAAGCTATTCATATAATTATACTTTCAATGTCATATGCTGTGCTATATAATTGTTTATAAGATTTCTTTATCATAAAGTAGACACTATGCAGCAAGTAGCAATGAACAATAATATAGGTTTAAGCAAGATGCAATGGATATTAATAAATTTTTTGCGGAAAAACTTTTTGTTGCTTTAAATACTAAGTACTTCAAGTTGTTATTTTTGTTAAAATAATTAGACTTATTATACCTCTTTTCTTTTATGTAATCTTAATTTCTTAGACCCATCCCGTTTAACCTTTCCTTTATCATTTATTTAATATAAAAGCCAAAATAGAATTTATTAGTCAAAGACTTCTACTTCTTGAACAAACCATCAACCATCAAGTCAACAACAACTGTCCTTAACAAAGCCTTTTCACTGCAACAATTAGGTAAAATAACGGCTAGGTACTGTAGGTTAACAATAATAAGACCTGGAGTGGCTTTGATGCCCAATAAAGGAGAGAGGATCATAAACTAGCTAAGAGTAAAAGAAAGGCAAGATCACGAGAAAAAGAAAACATAATGGTACTAACATAATATAATCATTTCAGACAAAGTAACAAGCTTCGTTCCCTTTTGCTAAGTCCCAAACAAAGATAGGATGAAAAATAAAAAGAACTTAGAAGAAAACTTACGATGAAAATAGAAGCTTTATTTATCCATAAACGGTAGTTACAATTGAGATACATAATTGGTAGAAGAAAATATTACAACGATGGTTTTACAAGGGTTGATTCTGTTGAGTCTATGGCAGAATATTAAAAGCATGCTAGTTGCAAGAAGGAAAACAAAATGACGTTGGATGCTAAGTGTTTAATAATGCTTGCTATAAGATGCTTGCTATTCTATCGATCATTAAAGTCTAATGCTTCTATTTATAGAGTTCTTGAAATCCTGTAGCTTGAGTTGTTAATTTATTATCTTCAATTGCTAGTCATTATTTAGGTGAAATTTGCCATTAACACTTTAATATCTTCACCAGCCATCAACTATTTTAGATGTCAATTTATTGTCTTCATTAGTCATTCATTGAAGTCTGTCATAATCAATTGCTAATTTGTCTTTATTTCTTTTGTGTTTTTGGCTTCTTCTTCTTCTTCATAGAGCCCTCCCCTTAGGGTATTTAGTTTCAACATTAGACTAGATTGTAGTGTAGCTTGAGAAAAATTTATTATATTTTTTATTTGGTAAATTAAAAAAAAAAAATCCTTTGGTTGTTCTATTACATGTGTTATTTCATAGGCAATCCATTTTTCCACTTAGATATACATTGAAATATTGCTACCCTATTTTATCTATTTAGCAAATCTTGGACTGTATTCAACTTCCAGGATAATTTTATGTACAACAAGCCTTATATCATATTTAAACCATTATTGAGGTATTGATTTTATGGCCATGGTTATTTTTACACTGAATCCCCCATGAGAAGTTGTAAACCCTCAAATTTTCGGAATCAGTTTAGCATAAAAACCCTAACCGGAAGTCAAACGAAACCCTAAAGGTCAACAAAACCCTAGTTTACCGTATCAATCTAAATCCGGCATTGCCGTTTTCTTTGGCCCGGAAAAACGAAGTTAGGATAATTAGCTCAAATAGTCCGTAATAAACATAGGTTTCATAAAAGTTTCAGTTTCGCGAAATTCGGATGTCCTTCGAACCCGATCGGACACAGTTCTCGAAAAACGTGTCCGGAAGCCCGGAATAGTAAAAATATTCCGAATATACCGTTAGACTCGTAAAAATATAAGTTTTCCAAAAATATCAATTTCGTAATTTTTCGGTAAGTAAAAATAACAGATATAGCTATTATACGCGTATTTTCTTACTACCGGTACTTTAATTGTCATATCTACTTTACATTACACTATTCATTACTATTCTACACTATTCTTTTATCTCTACTTTTTCTTACACCTACTCTTACACTCTACATAACCTATTATCTTAACTTTTTACCTTTCCCATAACTTTATTTCACATCTACCTTACATATTACATCTTTTATTTTCCAAAAAGTCAAAAAATTAATTCACTCCCTCTCTCCTCTCAATATGGCCGGCACACTTCTCTCTCTTCCCTCTCCATTTGTTTTAATTTTACAATTATTTTAATCACACAAAAATCACTCCCCATTTTCCTATAAATACCCCCCTCCTCTTTCACTTCTTTCACACCACTTCTACACTAAAATTACTCTCTCAAAATCTCTCTAGAATTTCTCTCCAAGAAGTTCTTCAAGAAGTTCTCTTTAGGCTCATCTCCTTTAGGTAAAAGTTCTTCAAGAAGTCTCCATGTTCATCTACTTAGTATGAGCTTAGTGTATGTTTTCCAAAACCATGAAGGTTAAGAAAGCAACATTAGATTCATACTTTGTTTTTGTTCATAATATCAATTTCTTTATGTTCCTTTATGTTCCTTATATTTCCTTTATGATCTTTATATTTCTTTTATGTTCATAACTATCTACTATATCTAACTAACTATATACATATTCTTTAGAGCATATAAGCTCATAATCTTGCAATTTATTTACCTTTCATGTAATTTATTTACTTCAATGCAATTTATTTATTTCAAGTTGTTCTTAAGACTAGTCTCTAGTCTTAGACTTGTCCTAATCAAGTCAAAACAAGTTTTTTTTTTTTCATTTTATTTCTTTATGGGACTAGTTTATTTCTTAGTCCCGGGAGCCTTGAAAAAGCTAAGACTCCAATACTTGATTTTATGCTTTATGTTACTTTGTTTATTATTTTCATAATCATGTTCATGTAGAATGTTGTCCAAAAGTTTTATTTTCTAAAGATAATGAAATAAAAGAAGACTTTTTATCACTTAGGAATAAGTTTATGTAAAGTATAAAATTAACACAAAACAAACTCATTTTTTTCATGTTATCAAAAAGAGAACTCACAATAATTTTATAAACTACTTTTGCTTTACAAAGATACTTATTATTTCCACCTTGTTTTTCAAAAGGAGATGTTTTTGTGGTTCTTTTCATAAGAAAGAAAATAAGATGGATGACTTAGGAAATTTCTAAGTAAAGACCTTTACAAACTAAATAGGCAAAGAAAATTTATGGTTTGAAAATAATAAAGTTATTTCTTTTCAAGTTACAAGAAGAAGTTAATAAGATTAGTTTTTCTACAAAAAGTCATTAATTGTTCCACCTTGTTTTTATAAATAAAACAAATTTCCATACATGAATGAATATTTTTGAAAGTATAAGACATGAGAAAAAGAATGAGAAATATCAAGTAAAGATTTTTTTTACAAAACAAGTAAACAAAGAATTTACACAAGAAAAATGAAGAATAGCATATTTCCTAAGATAACTTCAAATATAGTCTTAATGTAACTTAGGAAGTAGAAAATTCTATAAAACCAACATAAAACATTTTTAGAAAACAAAATAAACAAGGTAATCATTTCAAAGAAATTCACAAAAACAATTTCCGGCAAGCTTCAAACCGACATTGTTTTACTTAAGAAAAATAATTTGGACAACAAGACACTTGAGCATGCTTAAATATGAGTTATATAGTTATAAAAAGAGAATTTTTCAACTATATAGATAACTAAGTATTTATCAAACAAATTTTGATTTCTTGAAACCAAAGTTGATTTTTCTTGAAAATCCGTGGTGAATTTTGTCACCAGTTTTTCGGAGCCTATATGGCTTTGTTTGTGGGAAATAATTTTAGAAATGGGTAGATCTTTTCGAGTAGATAGAAATCGGTATATTATATGCGCAATTCCGAGTTAAAATGACCAAGTTATGGCCATTTTAAGTTGGAACATCTTCCATACGAACTTTAACGTTCTTTGACATTGTTTTGTCAAAATTCAAGAAGATCTTCAAGAAAAACTCATTATGGGTATTTTCTTTGGTTAGGTGAACCCGAGGAAGGATTTCTTCACCCCGAGGACTATTACGGTTTAGTGGATTGTGTGAACGACTCATCCACTTAGAAGAAGTAGACGTCAATGGCATCGTGAGTTATTTCACGTTATTTTCCATACTCTTGATTGTGCTTGTAAAATTAGTTGCACTAGAATCTAAGAAAAATCAAAAGGAAGTGTATGATAATATGTTGAAAGAATACTAAGTATATCGTAACTCGATTTGTTTGTAATAAAGTTGTATGTGAATTAGTATCTTGAAATGTTTGAAATTGGTTGATCACTTGAAAGAAGCTAAAAGTAATTACTAGACTTTAATTAAAGAAATTATTCATGCACTTCATATGTTGAGTCACATTGCATTCGCTACTATACAATTGGTGGGACAAGTGTATAATAGTGGTGGTAGACAGAACCGGTATATCATGTAAGTGGCGAGTAGGAGCCGGTAAGAACTACAAAAGTGATGGCTAGTAGGAGCCTGTAATAAACTACAAGTTTTTGATGGCTAGTAGGAGCCTGTAATAAACTACAAGTTTTTGATGGCGTATAGGAGCCGGTAAGATCTATAAAATTGTTTTTAAAAGTGTGGCCGTAATTGGCCTGAATCCCCAACCCCGAATGAAGGGCGTAAATTCATTCAACATATGATTCCCGGAAAGTCATATGTCTTGTATGCTCACGTGGTTGTACATTTCATATGTTTGAATAATAAACTTGATTGATAGATTTTCTTCGAGTATGAATTTTGGGAAGTACTCACTAAGCCTATTAGCTTATACCCCAATAGCTACCTTTTGCAGTTTCCGTATTTATGGCTAAGGCCACGTGGACCATGTGGGCAGGTAATCCCTTTTGAATATTAGAACTCTGGATAAAGTATATCATAGTATTAGCATGCAATTATTTATATAAAGCTTAGTAATTTAGGAAATTGTTCCTAAGTATGCACAGTTTGCTATGAACAAAAATTCATTGTGAATCCTCTTTTCTTAATATGTTTTTATATCTCCTTAAGCTTCATTATTCCATATATGGTCCTCTAAAATTGTGAAAGTAAGCCTTACACTTAATATAAAAGCTTTTGGAAATGCTAAGGTTGTCATACTTAAGCTTTAATATTGAGTGTGGCGGACTGCCACGTTTAGGGTACCCGTTGAGGCGTGACAGAAGTGTCATTCATGAAGACGGGATTGTTTACAACTTCTTTGATCACAGTTCCAAATTCTATTTTTTCATATTGTTTAGGGGTTCCAATGACACCGTTTATAAGTCTATAGTCCAATAATGTTTGTTTAGTGAACCTCTATCCTTCAATCATTGAAGTTTCAAAATGTTCAAGATTAATATTGAACTTATATATATGAAAGTCCATTTCTCCTTCTTTATTTTTGTGAAAATATGTAGTAATATTGTAATTGCTATCTATGTCATTTTTTGTGTATTATTGTATCTTAATAAATAGTCTCCAAATTTTTTTTACTATAAAGAAATTTATTTTTTGTCTAGCTTTAAAGGCCATTTTTTCAATATATTTGTTTTCGTTAAAGAATATATATGACCATGCTCTTTTATCTATAACCTAAAAGCTACTAATAATAATCTGTTAAATTTGTCTCTACTTATAAAAGCTTCTACGTAGACATCGGCACGGTTCGGGTCGGTTCCGGACCCGAACCGAACAGCCGGTTCACGGTTCCACATTTCGTGGAACCGGAACCAAAGAACCGCCGGTTCTGGCGGTTCACGGTTCCGGTTCCACGAACAGGTTTTTTTTTTCTGGTGAAAAAAATGAAAAAAACCAAAACCTTACCCCTACCCCCCCCCCCCCCCCCCCCCCCCCCCCCCCCCCCCCCCCCAAAACAAATCCCCACACCGGAAACAACCTGCATGTCTTCTTTTTTTTTTTTAAATAAAATATATGGCGGTTCCGGACCCGTTGGAACCGCCGGTTCCGCCATGCGAACCGCTTGGACCCGCCGGTTCCGGCAGGTCCTTAGACGGTTCGGAACCGTCACCGACGGGGCGGCTCCCGGGTTAGGAACTGCCGGTGACGGTTCGGGGCTGTTCTCGGTTCGAAACCGCCCCGTGATGATGTCTACTTCTATGTCTACATTTTCAACTCTTTCTTCTTTGTAAATTTCTATTAAAGCTGTCAAATTATCTTGTGTTTCTTGTTCTAATTATGTTATATATCTTACTATTCTAGCTCTGTCGAATTGTAAATCTTCAGTTATTACTTTTATCAATTTGTTCATACGATTATCTTTTCAGTGTTATATCAATGTTGTGCTATATAATTGTCTATTGTTTCTATTATTCTTTCTTTTCCTCTTATAATTTCTATAACTTGTCTAATTAATACTTCACTTCTTCTATTAGATCTTAACTATTATGTGCTTTTAATAATTCGTGTCTACAAATATGTACCATACGTAGATGTCCTTGAAAGTTTGTGATTTCTTCTTGTAATATTCTTTTACTTTTAATATATAAATTTATTATTTATTATTGTAATGTATTAATCTTCTTAAAGGCATGCACATATACTCTATTCTTTTGGTTTTTCTTTTGTTACCTCTAGGCTTCTTTAGAAGAAAACTTTTCTTTATCTTAATATAATCAATAAACTATGTAATCTAATTGAGGATTTTTGTTTGTTCAAAAGTCTTTCTATTCTTTAGATTTGTTCTTCAATCCCTACTATCTCATTATATAGTTGTATTTCTTGCTCTCTAAGTCTATTTAATTATTATCTGTAAAAAAGTAATTATTATATATCCATAATATTTAATGAATTATTAATAATAACACACCAAACAAATATAATTAAAAATCATTTCTATTTATTTTATATAGAGTATGATATGTGGGACTTCTTTTTCTTTTGAACAATCTCACTATTAAACAAAAGAAGTCTCAAATGAGATTGTTCTCTTGGTGGTACTTTGTATAAACCAAATACACATGTCTTAAAATTATATTTATTTAGTGTGTTATTATTAATAACACATTAAATATTGTGAGTAGATAATAATTTTGTTCACATGATAAATAGTTAAACATTTCTTCTTCTTTTTTTTTTTTTGTATTTTTCATAGTTTTGATGTGCAACATCTTCTCTTCAAGAGACAATGTCACTGTAGCTATATTAACCTCGTCTCTTGAAGAGACAAGTTTAACTTACACCCACAAGCGATGCATTTAAGTTGCCTAAATATGAGATTGTTTTTGTTTTAGTGGCATTTTCATAATTTCTTAAAAACAGTATTATTTGAATATTGAGATTTATAGTTTAAAAATAATAATAATCACAAATAAAAGCTATTTTAAAATATTAATTATTGAAATTTTGTGGATTATATTTACCATTTTATCTTTGATAGTTTTAACATATAATGCGATCTTATTTAAAAAATAAAAAATATATAAATATAATAATGTAAAATTAAAGGATTTTACGCCCTAAACTCAAAGATGATAATGATATATATTGGTGTAAATTTCTAAAAGGTCACAATGTTTGAGAGTAAGTTCATTTAAGGTCACAATGTTTAGGAAGTGAGTCAATTGAGATCATTAGGGTGTCACAATGCGGATCTTCTCAATTTTAATTAAATTTATCTCTTGTTGACACATGTCAATGTGACCTCAATTAACTTACGTCACTAAATGTTGCAACCTCAAATGAACTTACACTCAAATATTGTAACATTCTGGTATAATTTATCCTAATATAAATAGAAAGACAAAATCTTTCCTTTCTAAGAGCCTTCTCAAGCTTCTGATGGGAATTTTCTCTTCCCTTACCTACTCTTTGTTATAATTTCCTTTGAACTTGTTTTCATCATCAATGTACATCAATTATACCAAACCTTTTCACATGATCAAATCTATTTTATTGCTCATATCTTTAAGAATATTATATCACTTATGCATTTTACATTACTTTGTTTGCATCATGCTACTAATCTTTGTACTTGATTTCGATACGAGGTATGCATATTTGTCCATGTGGTTTTCCTATGTCATTGAGTATTACTGTCTACTTCTTTTGTCATTTTCTTTCACTGACTATTTTTTGTATATGTGTTGTGTCAAGATGTCAGTTTTATTGTTGTAACTATTTCTCTTCTTCTTAATTTTGTTATCTTGGTTTTTTTGTACTGTGCTACCCCCTATCAAGTATCCATGCTTGATTTATCTTTTTACATTTTATTTTCTTATGTTAGGTCTATTGTGGTTGTTTCTTCTCTACTTTTGGTATGTACATTGTTGACCTTCTTTTTCCATGGTGTGTCTTTTATTTCCTATATTTGCCTATTTATGTCATATGCAAATATTAAATATTGAGTTTGGTGCTGCAAGCTTAAGCAAAGATCCTCTAGTATCTAGTAGGTGCGAGAACAATGCTCGAGATGGGTTAGACATAAAGAAACACATTGAATTAAGTATTTGATGATTATAGGAGTCATCTATGAGAAATCTATGAATAAGAATGGTATTATTGATATTTTAAGATAAACTTGGAAAGGTTTGAGTAAGCTTAAAATCTCTATAATGGTTATGACCTATTTGCTTTCAGATCTTATGATATGGTGCAAGAAGTGCTAGACAAAGGTCCATAGGCGATTTGTGGGACATTATTTAGTCCTTGAAGGACGAAGAGCAAGATTAATGGTAAAGGATATAATTTTTCACCTTTGATTTTCTAGATTAAAGTACATAGATTGTAGTTAGATCATTTAATAATTACTAATGCCAATAAATTAGGAGGAATGGTAGGTTTGGTACTTGCAAATGATCTTGTAGATTTTTCCAATGGAATTAAAAGAATTTTTTTACATAGGTTGTAGTTAGGTCATTTTGTTTAACTGTAATGATCGAATAGAGAACGACACTGAAAGGATCAATTATCTTAGTAGAAGTTTGAGAAAGGATGATAGATTGAGAATGATGAAGTTAGTACAAGGATAACTAAGAAAAGACATCATGACAATGGAGAAGAAGTTAATAACAAACAGGGACTAAGGATAAACAATTATAGAATTCTCAAAAGCCCAAGATAGAGTATGCGATGAGGACATTGTTCAATTAGGTATGAGGTTACAAACGGGTCAAATTGCTAATGAACTATTCAACCTCGGCTTATTTTAAGTTTAGCTTGAGCTTAAAATAAACCTCATTTATCTATACGAGCTAAGCTTGAGATCTAACTTAAAATCGCAAACTGGCTTGTAAATAAACTCTTTTAAGCTCACGAGTAAGCTCATTAACAAGTTTGCTAACAAGCTTGTGAACAGGCTTGATGGTAGGCTTGTGAGTTGATAACTCCTTTTTACTCTATTCTTTTCATAGGAATTTGGACTTAATTTTATATATTCTTGGATAAATTCCCATGAATCTGGTGCTTTTACTGTTTGAATGTTGTTTTTCAATTCCTAGAATTAAAGGAAGAATAATTAAAGTGTTTTAAATTAGATTAAGAGCAAAACAACAATAAAACTTAAAGACAAATTTCTATCGAGCCCTCTAAAGTGCTTGTTAAAGCCTAAAATATCAAGGCAAAACAAGGCACACTAGTCTATCACGCCTTGCATTGAGCCTTCGATGTCACGCCCTATAGGGTATCCTAAACGTAACAGCCCGCCACATACTAAATAAGACTCTCAAATTCCCTATCCGAGCCCTTCGGGAGTCTTATATAGATGTGAAGCATTCCTTTACGACAATAGAATACTCAACCAATGGAGTTAAATAGTTTAATGTGGCATTCATTAGTCATAGATAATAAACCAAAATGCATAATTATACTTTACAAAATCTAAGGGGCATTCCCCCGCAAAATAATATCAAGTCCATTACAGTCATCCAGAGTCCTTTAGTTTCCAACGGAAGTCTATACAAAAAGAATGAAGTAAACTTCTATGGGAAACTCCTATCTCCGGTACCTGAGCTGTGGCTTGCCTCGGTCTAAGCCAGATAAACTCGTGCTGCAATAAGTAAAAACTATGGGGGCGTAAGCTAACTAGCTTAGTGAGTAAGAACTTCCATATCACAATTAAGTACAATTCATTCAAACAAGTGATTATTCAAGCAAGTGTATGCATCAAACAAATGAGTTCAACAAACATATGACCAACCGGAAATCATATGTGGATGGACTTGCGCCCTCCATCCCGGGTTAGCAGATTAACGAATCCTGCGGTACGACGCCGTTTAAGCTCACGGTCAACTGAACAATAATTCGTTTTATGGATCACGATTAACCAACAATTTCGTTTTATGGATCACGATTAACCAACATATTCGTTTTATGGATCACGAAAAACCAACCAATGCTAATGCTCCATCCCCATCGTGATATGAATGAATCCAATTGCAATTAAAGTCGAATATTCATTAGTCAATTCTTTTAGGTGACCAACAAGTATACGCAGACATTCAATATAAGATACTAGCTAATCAGTCAATGGCTTAACACCCGGTTTCGATATTTCTTAAGTTCCATTTCGCACATCAACAGCAGACAAATATATAATTCCCATATACCCCATCATACATATCCATTTTTATCTTTGCCTACACCACTAGTGCCACTACATTACAATCACAATCATTAATTGAGAGTGGAAGTAAAACTCACTCGGCCATTGGACGCCGGTCTTTTTAGTAGTAATAGTCGGGAGGTAGGGTGTCGTCTTGCTCGGGATCACCTACCAAGTAAGAATAATCCTAATGAGATACTCATCATGTAACTAATCCAAACTATGCATCTAGACTAGATGAATTCGGAATTCTCGCTATTTGCGGAAGCTCCGACTTAAAACGGCCATAACTTGGTCATTTTAACTCGGAATTTCGCAAATTTTATATCGATCTCTATCTACTTCGAAAGATCTATCTATTTCTAATATTAATTTCAAGTTTTGAAAACATTAAGGTCACGGAACAGTAGGATCAGATCTGTTCCGTAAACCCTCCAATTCCGAAAATTTGCTTTGCTTTTGATGAGAAATGTTCCTAGTTAATGATTCATGCATAGATGGTATATGAATGAATTCCTAACATGAATATCATGTAATGAACTCCATAAATGCATGGTTTTGATGATCTTTGATGATGGACTCTTATGAATTCCTAGTTATCAAGAATTTCCTTAATGACCTTATAAAAAGTTATTATTACAACCTTACATCCCCTAATGTTTTTATGATTTTATCCTTAGAATTTACTTATCACTAATAAAAATGAGTTCCCAACATCCATATTAGTCATGACCTTCATTCATGCATAAAAACCCACATTTTTCATTGAGTAAATATGTTTTTGAATAAGCTACTCATAAAAATCCGAATTTTGTAATTTTTCTTTTCTTGCATTTTCCTTATGAGAAAACTTGTTTAATGTATCAAAAATTGGGGCTCCAATATATCTATTATCTAAAGACTTCATTTAGCTCATAAAACATGCCATCTAAGCTTAGATACTAAGTGTTTATGTGGGCATCACCCAAAAATACGAATTTGACTATACATCCATAAATCAATATTTTTCATTCTAACTTTACTACTTGTTTTACATTTTATCATGCCTAAACTCATCTAAACTTATGGAAATCATTCCTTCAAGATACCTATTACACATACCCTTCATTTTTCATGTGAAATATGAGTTTAAAGATGGTTTTGGTGGTTTTTAAAGTAGGGTTCTAATTTCATCCGAATTTCCAACATTCATTTTACAAAACCTTTTTTTTTCAATGTTCTTGCCTCCTATATATGAAGATCTACTATCTAACATATCTATACATATACAAGACTACATTTTTATGATCATCAATGCATGGAAATCAAAATAACTCTATGATCATACATGTAAATGAAGATGTGGATGTCTAAACATTAGATCTACTAATATAATGCATGAATCATAAACTCATGGCATGAACATCAATATATATGCAAGATCTCTACTTTACATGCATGAACAAGATGATATTTCAAACAAAACTCCTTCAAATACTAGATCCACTTCTTGTGATGGCTTGAGATTCTTGTAGTAGTGTTTTCATGTCCCTTGCTCATGCTCATTGGGATTAATGGTGGAAAACACACAAGAATGATCTTGCCATTACAAGATTTGGGAAAAACAAAGCTTAAAATCAACCTACCAATAGAGATCAATGGTGGAAATGAAGGGGATTTGAGTTGAAAATGTGAGGGGAGGCTCACGGCAACTAAGGGAGAGGAAGAGAGGTTTTCTCTTTTGAAAAAAAAATTAGACAAGTGAAATGAAGAGAGAAAGTGAACATTAGCTTTATGTATTAAATGCATTAGGGTTGTAGATGAATAAAATTGAGTAAATAAAACAATTGAGAGGGAAATTAAAGGGGAGGGGAGGGGGGGCGCCGCCTCCCATCATGGCTTGTGTGTGTGTGTGTTTTGAATTTTAATATTTTGTAATTTAGATAATTAAAATGTAATAAATGTGATAATTATTTAAGAGACAAAATTTCTTGGAAAAGAAAATTGAAATGAATAGTTGTAAGGATGTAAGAATAGGGTATGGGTAGTGTGTAGTATGGGTTGTACTTGTGAATAGTAGACAAGACATCTACTTTACCGGTTGTAACGAAAACATAGGAAAAGCTATAACTGTAGTTTTTATAACCCGGAAATTATAAAATTGATATTTTTGGAATCCTTATAAAATTACGGTTCTAATGAATATTCCGGAACATTTTTCTGAGTTCGTGGTCCGGGGCACGCTTTTCCGTAATTGAGCTCGGGAAGGCCCGGAATTGAAAAATTCCCGAATTTAAAACTTTCAAAGGTCTAAAATATACTTTAGAAGGATAATTCATATTCATTTACTTTATAAAACTTTTTTTATTATGAAACCGAAGGAAAGCCGGATTTAGGGTTCCTAAGCTCCTCTCACTAGACTTAAACTGGACCGGATTAGGGTTTCGCTTCCAATTCCCGGGGTTTCTTAACTACTGAGAATACCGGGGTTTACATTCGACATGACTCTCGATGAATGTTTTGAGGCGATCGAGCCCTGGACTTAAAGAACAGCTTCTGTTGTGCCATACTGTCGAGCCCTAAACCTCACCCATGATGAATGTTGGATGAAGATAAGACCTTTTGTTCAAAAAGTACAACTTAGGTCGAGCTCATGTGGTGAGCCTTCGACATACTCAAATTACCCTTTGGTTGTAGAATGGACAAAAACTCAAGTGTTTTAGCAAAATGTCATAGCTTAGGTTGAGCCCTGATTTTCGTGCAATATTTGAGCGCTCAACCTACAACGCGACAACTGACCCTATGAGCTGGCATTTACGACGCGCACATGGAAGTAAAGGATTTTAGTTATAAAGAAACTACCATGTCAGCGAATAAAATCACCATGATTTATGTGCCTGATCTTATAAATAAAGGTGCACAAGCATGTGATCAATGTTATAACAAATTGTAAATTTCCTAATGTAGTATAAAGAGAGAATTGTCAAAGAACTATTTTCTTCTTGCTTTAGAAATCTCGAGTTTCTAAGTAAAATCATCTTAACCCATTGTTTGTATTTTTGTAATATTATGAACTTCAATTGAAATATTCTTTGTTAATCTCATTTTATTTCTTCAAAATCCATGCTTAACGTTTGCATCCATGGAGAAATAATCTCCTACGGCTTAAGGTTTGTGAACCAAAATCCTAATTCATATGATTTCAAATGTGCTTTCAAGTAATTATTAATCGAGCATTTGTAATTAGTAGCTTGAACTTATTTTCATGGGTTTAAATGTGTGGTGCACCTTTTAAATTCATGTTTGATTTCAACTGAATAGATTGAGAGATCATTCCTTTGAATAGATCTATCGCTATTAATAGAGTTGCTCATAATCGCCTTGAAAGAGGGATGTTGAAGCTTTCTATCGCTTGTTTTGAAATTTATTAGGTTGGTTTTAAAAACAAAGGATTCTTAAACTTTATGCAAGTCTAAACCGTTGATAACTTGTGAAGAGATCCCGGTAGTCTAGTTTAAGCCAAGAGCTACTGACCTTGAGACAGGCTTTAGCTTACCATAGTGAATTTGATAGTGTAAATACATCAGCATACAACTTTCTCTCTGAGTTTATCAATAAATCACATGACAAGTAATTGGTGAAGCAAACCCTGGGCTTCCATTTTGCATTTTTACAAACCTATCTTTTATTTTGCCCTGAAAACATTTGTAGATTTCCACTAACCGTAGTATAACTTCTGTTTTTATCATGACTTTCTAAATTTTTTTTGTTAGATAATAGATAAGAAGTGAGTAAGATAGATGCCAACGATCCCTTGGAATACGACTTAATATTTTCCATGCTACTTCAGTATGGGGGCTTGCCTGATGTTGGTAGTTGTTTCTGAAGTTGAATAGAACATATTAGTTTTATAATTTTTTCAAACTTCAACTTTGTGGTCTTTTAAAATGGTTTTCAATCCAACAGACTCAGCATACACACATAACCTAACCATGAGTTTTATAATTATAAGAGTAAATTACAAAAATCTTAACTTTGTTTTGGTTCGTTTGCAATTATATGACATGTGTTATTTTATTTTATTTTTTTTTTACAGAGAGGTGACTTGAGTTTAATTCAAAAGTGTCAATATTTGTTATAATATATTATTTTCGAAGCTTTTTTCACATTTAAACCTTTTCTCTTAGAACCTTTTCAATTTAAACCCTTTTTTTTTAAACCTATCATTTGGAGCCTTTTCAATTTAAACAAAAATTTAAACTTTCTAAATATGTGCTTTTTCAATATATTATATTTACCTTTTTTTTTTAATTCGAAAACTTTTTCCATGGTTGCCCCTTTTTAAGAACTTGCTTTGTAAAGACATGACGAAAAACCAATTGCTATGCAAAAGGTATTAAACAAAGTCAATAGTAATTTTATAGCCTCCTTTATAAACCAACTTGAGAACAAAACGAACACTTAGAAAAAGGGAAAAAAAGAAACCTCCCAGTAAAGAAATAAAAATCAACTAACTATATTCAATTTTACTTTTCTATGACTTCTCTTTTCTTTATTTTAATCTTTCATTACGGTTCTTTTTAATAGTCTTGATCTCAACTACAAAAGCTTTTGACGCACAAGTTTCATAGTCATGTCTTAGTATATCCAATAGGTTAGTATTGGTAGCTTTTCTTTAACTTGCAGTCAATTTTATTTAAATTTTTGATATTTTAGGTCTGTAAACCCTCATTTTCTTAGCAAACCCAAGTTCAATTTCAGAAAACTTAAAACCGAAAACCGAAACCCTAAAAAAATACTTCTGGACCAATTGGACCTGGAAACCGTATGTTCAGCAATGCCAAGAACGAACCCCCGAAAGAATAGAAATAAGCTAACTCCCAATAAAACCATAAATAAGAAAGTCAACCGAAAACCTTAAGTCAACAAAACTTCAGGAAACCCTATCAATTTAGATCCGGTAATCTTGTGTTCTCAAACAAAGGGGTCGAAAAATGAGTGAGAAGTGTAGGTTGGCTCATATTAATATTAGAATACTTAACAATACCGGATGAGTATATTTTCAACCTATTTCAATTTCAATCGGATACAGATCTTAAAAAGCGTGTTCAGGGGCTCAGGATATTAAAATATGATATTAGTACCGTTAGATTCGTAATTTCATAATATTTCTAAATATATTAGTTATATGATTTTTCGAGTTATAAAAGTTACGGTTATAACCTTTTTATCGTATTTTCATTACTACCAGTAATTTAATTCTCTAATTAATTTTTTGCTTTCTTTCACACTATTCATCAAGTACAGCCACCCATACCATATTCTTACATCCTTACAACCTATTCTTATAATTTTACATCACTTCCTTACAAATTTACCTTCCCAATATATTTTAGTACTTAAAGTTACTCATTAAAAATTGAATTTTTTTACATAAAACAAAATAAAAAACAATCTCTCTCCCCCTCTTTATGGCCAGTGCGAACCACCCCAAAACACCCCCCTCCTCCCCCCCCCCCCCCCCCCCAAAACAAAATAGGCCATAATATTGTTTTGTTTTTCTTTTATTAAATAATCATATAAAACCCTAAATGCTTTTCCTATATTATATCTTTTTCACCTTTCACTTTTCACTTTGACTTCTTTTTCTAAAAGATCAAACTTTGGAAAGTAAATTTCTCTCCCTCTCCTCCCCTCTTGTGTCGTGACCCCCTCCCACAAGCACACACACACTCACACACACACACACACACACTTCTGTTTTCTTCAAGTTTCCTTCACCAAAACACTAAATAGGTAATAGATCTTGATCCTACCGCTATAGCAACATGTAATGACAAAGGTATACATGTGTGGTTCCACCAAAAATCCCTATGAGCTTTATGCTAGGGATGTGGATATACTAAAACATGATATTCTTATCATCATAATGTATAGATCTTACTATTAAAGTTAATATAGTATTATTTTGCTATATTATTGTTATATATTGTTCTTATGAAGATTTTATGCTTATATTTCCATTATTACTCTTTCTTACATATTGTTCATGATTCATTTACATTCATAACATGAGTAGTATAGTAGATCTATTTGTTTAGAGTAGTTAAAATGACATAGTTACTTATTTTTCATGCATGAAAGACTTGCTACATGATATTCTTAAGGAAAGTGTTGATCAAAACTCAAGATTCATTTTGTTTCTATCAAAAAGTTATTTTAAAAATTCGGATCTTGAGAAAGACTAATTTAGAAAACATATTTTCCAACTTCAAAATGAAGGTTTGACATGTAAAATGAAGAGCTTATGTGATAGGTATCATAAATGAGTGATTTTTATAAGATAAGCTTAGTTTTATTAAGAGAAATTTTCAAAACAAGAAAAGGGTCATAAAAGTTAAGATAGATCTATGTTTCAACACCAAAAAAATGTTGAAATTCGTGACTAGGGAGAAATGCCAAGAAAATACCTATTTTCCAACCCTAAAACAAGAGTTTTATTAAAGAAATGAAAACCTTAGGGAGTAGATTTGATTAGGACTTAATTTTAGAAATATTTAATGAGTTTTTCACAAGAAACAATCTCAAAAACAATTTCCCAAAATTCGGATCTAAAAATGATCCCTATTTAAACACCTAATTCCAAATGTCAAAATGAGTATTTTAATGGAAAAATAGAAGTCCTAGGAAATAGATATAATAAAGACTTGATTTTTATAAGAGTAAATGTGTTTTATAAAAGTAGAAACCTAAAACAAAGAAAAAGTTTTCCAACTAAAATCAAACAATATTTTCCTTTTCAAAAATTGTCCAAAATTCGTCACTAGGCAAAACTCACTTTAAAAAATCTATTTTTCAACCTTTAAATGAGGAAATTTATTAAGATAATGAAGGTATTAGGTATATAGGTCATCAAGGCTTTATCATAGTAAAACTATGCATGATTTTCAAATGAATAAAGCTAGTTTTCTCAAACAAGTGTTTATGACATTATTGCAAAGTGAAAGTTTTTGCAAAATTCTCTTTAATAAAAAAATCCTTAAGGAATTACATGCAGATAGCTCCTATCATGACATTCATGATCATAACTTATAGATATTGCATGTACATATAATCTACTTATTATAAATAATGCAAATTTTACAAAACAATTTTGGAATTTCAAATTTTAGTTACTGATCAGATCTGATCCAAACATTTCGAGACCTAAACATTTTCAAAATTTAGTAATAACATCATAAATAGATAGATCTTTCGAAGTAGATAGAAATTGATAGCTTATTTGAGAAATTCCAAGTTACAATGAACAAGTTATGACCGTTTTAAGTTGGAATTTCTAATTATCACGGAAATTACGAATTCAAAGAGTTTTATTTAAAAAGTTTGGAATTAGTTATGGTATGAAATACTCATAGGGGTATTTCTTTCGTTTAGGTGATTTTGGAATCGGGGGAAATTCGTGTTTCTGGATCACTACCATTAGAGACCGGAGACCATGGCCAAGTGAGTTTATTTTCTTTAAATCATATGCTTGTAATTGTGCTTATAACGTTAGTGGCATTAGAATTAGGGCAAGATAAAAATTTGATTGTGTATATGTGAGTTCTACTTGGGTGAATCGATGATAAGAATATCGAAATGAGCTTGTAGTAAATACTTGTATGATTTAGTATAGAATTGAAGTGTCTGCAACATCTATGATCATCCATAAGTTGTTAAATTAATATGCCATGATCTTATAATTAAATTGGCAATGCATACCATATATGAGTCACATTGCATAGGTTATTATACCTTTGTGGGAAGAAGGCATAATAGCTGGGCAACGAGGGCCTTGTAAACTCGAATGTTAGCGTAATGGCCAGAATTGAAAATGTGTGTGGGTGGGCACCTGTATCAACCATAATATAAATGAGAAAAATTGAAATCTATGGTTGTATGAGCCTGAAACACCTAACCTCGAATGGAGGGCATAAATCCATTAAACATAAGATTTCCAGAAAGTCTTATGATTGTATGCTTACGTGCTTATGCATTTCATATGATTGTTAATATAACTTGCCTGATACATATATTGTTTGTTGAGCATTTAATTTTGGAAGTGAAACTCACTAAGCTAGCATAGCTTATACCCCTACAGTTTCTTTATAATGCAGTTCCCATACATATGGCTGCATCCCCGGACCTGGCAAGATCAGGTAATGCGAGACTAGGAGTTATCTCCTTAGAAGTTTACGATTGGTTTTGTAAAGTCTTGAGTAGTGAACCTAGAACAATCGAGTTTTACTTAAAAGATAATACCTCGACTTATGTGTGGTGGGGGAATGCCCCTTAGCGCTTTGTAACTGATCCTGAGATATTTATGGTTTATATTTTTATACTTATCCTATCAAATTAAACTATCTATCTTCAATTGTTTATGTATTCTATTATCATAAGGGAACACCTTGCATACTAACACAAGACTTCTGAATGACTGTGGTAGTGATTCTTAAGTCTCGTTTAGCATGTAACGAACTGTTACTCTTAGGGTATCCTTTGGGGCATGACAAGGTCTGTCACAAGTTACAATTTTTTATGTTATGTTGAATTTTGTTCTAAATTCTTGTCATGATATAGTCCTCTTTTGTGCCATAAAATGTAAAGCACGATGTTAGTGCCTCACAAAGAATCATTGTTAATTGCCATATGCAAGCAAATTAATGCTGATATGCAGTTTTGTGTTTGACCCAAAGTTATTCTATCACACAATTACTGAGAAAATTAATATGCTGCAATTTGATGGCATTCACAATCTAGCAATTTTCAAAACAAAAAGGAAAATATAACAAATTTAGGCCCCATTTTGTCTCAATGAAAATATTTTTCAAGAAAATGTCTCTTCATTTTTCCATGTTTGTTTAAGAAAAAATAAGACAATTAATGAAAAACATTTTCCCTTATTTTAGAAAACATAGATTTTTCATAGCTTATTTTTTGAAAAACAACTTAAGGAATATAAATGTGTAAGTCATTTTTCCATCGATTCGCGAGTCAATCTACTAACCATTACTATCCAACAATTTTCACTATAATTTTTAAAATATTTTTTCTTTTAAGTAGATTTATTTCTCATTATAATATATGTAATTTTTTTCATTTTTCATATTTAAAATATATGTGTTACCTTAAAACTATAAATGAAGGAAAAAACATTTTCATAAAATTAATATATACTTAAAATATATTAATTTTCCAAAAAACTTTTTCGAGAAAAAAATACTTCCATTAACAAATACTTTTCATTAAAATAAACGGGGCTTTGTTGGGTGTAAATAGATTTTGCAAGCATAATCTATGCGAAGGAAAATTTGATATAAAACTGGGTGCAAATAAATTTCTTGTTTCCTATTTTCTCTATTCCAAATGGCTTCAATGAAATATCTGGATTTATATTTCCTCATTCTATTCTATGCTTTAATTCCTTCTTAATTAGTTTTTAGATCATCTTTTATCTGTGCTCTAACTTATAATTATACCTACATTCCTTTATGTTGTCATCATTTGATTCACCAGCAGAGTTGAATAGTTTGGTGAGATCTTTCACATGCCTTTTCATTGAAACTTTTAACTAAAATTGTTTAGTGTAATAATGTTGGCACATAATATAGTAATTTTGTCTCTCAAAATAATTAAAAAATAAAAACAAGAAGAAGAAATTGTTATGTTGAAAGTTGCACTAACTCAGAAGCAGTTTGTTTTTTTTCCCCTTAAATCTTGCTTTACCTTTTTCAATAATTGTATAGACCTTTAAAATAAAAAAGAACAGCAAGGCAACCATTATATTCCTTCTCCTGTTATAATTTTTTTTTTTTTTCAAAGAGGGGATTCTCAACTTAATGGCTGTTCAATTTTCACACAATTATTGGTCTTATTAAATATCTGTTTTTTCTTTTTCTTAATATTGCCAACTTCTTTTCTTTACTTCTGTTTAGTACACTTATGCACTCTTAACAGCAATAGTTATAATTTAGGAATTATAAATGCATTGATTGTTTTTTATTCTAGATTCCATGATTTATTCTTTTTACTTCCAATATACATGGAGAGAGAACTAGTTTATTGATAGTTTAGATATTTAAAATATGCCATGTTGATTCTATCACATTTGTTGCTATCTTAACCAAATGCAAAACTACCTATTATAGTGTGTTGCATGAACTAATTTCGGTGGTAGAGATAAGCCCTATAAATACATAAAAAGCGATTAGAGGTGTACCAGGGAGGTTGTCTGGCGCAATTACTCCGATGCTTAAGTTGGTCTACGGGTCCTCCTTTTTCCAACGAACAACTACTTGGGTGGTGGAAATCTCAGGAATTTATAATGTTTATGGTTATACCAGGATAGGTTTACCAAATGAGCTAAGGCGAGTGCGGTTGGGTTCATTATATCCCCATCGGTCTCAAGGTAGGATGCAGGTACTTTGTAGCTCAAAGGCTTGAGCGAGCTGGCAGAAGTCATTCTTGATGAGTCTAACCTTGCGGTGGCTCATCAGTAGTCTATGGGATTATCTTCGAGGTTGAGCTCATGGAGAGGATTCACATAGAATTCGTGGGGAGGTCTTCTATACGCCTTTTTCTACAGATCAGTGTAAGTGACATTTGGGGATTCCGCACTAGGTTGGACTAAGGTCTTCACTGGTGCGGGTCTTTCTTAAGTAGGTGGGACTGGTGAGATACTGGGTCATAAGGCCCAATAGTGGCAATGGTGGGCCGATGGTGCTTTAGTTCATATTTTGCTATTAACACTTGTCCCTCTTACTCTCATCGTATTGGGACAATGAGAGTGATAGACTTGGATTCGGCTAGGGAGGCAGGGTTGAGACCATTGACTTTCTTTGGATGTTGTTGCTCTTTTATATGAGCTGCAACCCCGTGAACACTGTCATCCTTGGGTCCTGCATCTTTCAAGCTTGTCTAACGATAAGTTGGATTGTCATTTAGGGTCCCATGCTCGTTAAACTTGCTGGGGAAGCTTTGCAAGGTTTTTAAGAGACGTGATAAGGGTCATGTTAGTCATAACGATCTTTGTGGCTATTTTGGCTGCATGGGTGGGCCCAGGGGATTTAGGCCACACTGTCCTTGATCGAGGGGTAGTAGGTAACCTCTTCATCTGCCCTTCTGATCCTTATATATACACATGTAATTCTTCTTATGCAAAACATCCATACAACAGAAATCATTCACACTGGTCCTTTTCTCTTATAGAAATTTTTTTTTCTTTTGAAGTGTTTTCTTCTGCTCATCCCTAGAGAAGATGTCAGGTTCGGGTAACTCCAATACTTAGTCTTTTTCCCACGATTTCGAGGGTGTAGTGCAGCACATTACATGTGAGGTGGGAAGAGGTGAAGGAGAGCCTGGTTCAAATTTAGCGAGCTCGAGTCATGATGGGTGATGATAAGTCGGGGAGCAACAGTTCAGCTTTTGTAAGCAGTCATGAAGAAGGGTTCGACGGGGTCTCCGTGTCATTGACAAAGAAGCAGGCTATTTTGAACTCAGTCTCATTCGTGGACTTGGCCGATAAGCTCTACCAATGCCTAGTAGATAAGTATCCCTTTATGGCCTAGATAAAGGGGGCTGTTGTCCCTTTACATGCTATGGCGACAAATAGCGATGGCCCTGGTGTGATTTGTTATATGGTTATAGAAAAGGCCCTTTAGGCCATTTATTGAAAAAGAGATGAGAGGAGCTCCTCAGGACTAGGAGATTATGATGCCATCGAGTTTAGATCAGGTTTGCCTTCTCAGTGGTTGGAGGTGTGCTCTATATAGTAAGGCCTTTCAATTTGGTTTGAAGATGCCTTTTTCCCAATTTCAGAAAGAGTTTTTAACTACCATCGGTTATGCCCAGCTTAATTATTACCCAATGCCTGGTGGATACTGGTGGCCTTCGAAGCCATCTACCTTAGTATGATGGTATGACCTACCCCGACCTTGTTTTAATAGTTTTTCTTGTATAAAAGGTCGAAGGAGGGGTAGTAGTATATTGTCACACTTTTGCTCTCTTCTCCTCTATGTGTGTTTGTTCATTTTTTTTTATATGTGTGTTTTGGATTATCGTAGGTTGCGGCAGTGCTTTCCGAAGTTACAAGATATGTGTGGTCAAACTGGGGCACTGTAAGTTAATTTTTTTCGTTTTTTGTTAAGCATAGGGCTTTCCTTATTCCATGGCCATCATTGACTTAACATTTCTTTGTTAATGCAATGAAGAGTTGGAATAGTTGAAGGTTCATGTCACCAAGATGAAGAAAAAGGCTTCGAGGAGAGGCGAGAGAGGGTTAGGTACAGATTAACATTGTTAAGCTGATGGATGAGAGGTAGCAATTGGTTCGGTAAGCTAAATTGATGGCCATCTATGCTCAACGCGAGGTCGGTGAAGCGTTGCAAGCATAATCCTCTCTAAGGAGCACAATTAATAACCTAAAGAAGAAGTTGAAAGGCATGAGACAAGAAAAGGATACATTGTCCTTTTGCATGAAGGAACTCATTGTGGGCTTAAAGGAGCCAAGAGCAGAAAATTATGGTCTTAAGATTGGTCACTTTTTGCTTCCAATCGCTCTCCTCTTCGATATTCTTTTTCTTCTTTATAGTCATGTACTTATATACCCCTTATTTTTTGCAGGCTTGAGTGGCAAGTTTTGAGGGTGGCTAGGTTATTCCAGATGAGACCAAGAGGTAGGTTCAAGAGGAGCTCTTTATGAGTTAGAGGTGGAGAGAGCTTTACTAGACAATTGCAAGGGAAAGTGCTTGGATCGTTTGCGATAAAGTGCCAGAGCAGAACCCAAGCTTAATCTTGGTTGCTTAGCTGTCCGCTTAGGGGAGGTCATTCTAGGAGATGATGAGGATGGAGAGGACGAAGGTGGGGGCAGAAGCGTGGCTGAGGTGGGGGAGGGCACTACCGTTGTGGATCAAGTTAAGGGGGTTACCTTAATTAGGCATAAATGGTCGAATAGGGTGAGGGTGCTCCTCAAATTATATCCCAAGGGCCTGATTAGTAGGCTTCCGATCCTATAGTTCTCGAGGTCACTCCTACAAGTGAGCCCCAAGCGGTAGATTAGAACGGAATAATCAGTAGTGCTCCTTTAGAAGGTCAGGTCAAGACTACCACTGCAACTCTTTGACCAGTAACAAGTCAAGAGATTTTTGTTGATTATTGAGCTGATTGAGCTCTATTGTTTTCTTTGTTGTTTTTTTCTTTGTCATATCATTTTTTTTTGTTTGCTTGTTTTTTTTTATAGGTGAGCTTGGTCGTCATTTCAATTTAGGTGTTTGTTGGCTTTTTATTGGCTTTGCTTGTTGTAATTTTTCCTTGAATGAATTTTGTTATCATTTTGCCTTTGGTTTATGGGGTCTCCTTTCTTAATTGATGCACGAGTTTACCCTTCTTTAGCACTGTTCAGAATCCTACTAAGTACTTATAGTTTAATCATCCCTTCTAAGGATCTTACTGGAGCTCAATGAGCTCGATCTTTGATATTGATAACCTCTTGCTCCTTAGTTCAGCATTTTGTTTAATGTATGTCGTTTGTGTAAGTCAATTCAAACTTGTCAATCTGATTGTCAACCAGTGGTAGGTTCGCGGCAAGCTAGCTATAGGGGATGACGTTGGTTTGTAGGTGAAGTTACACATGCTAAGAGGCTTTCCTTTTCGATGTTCACACATTTCTAAGGTTTGATTAGATAGTAAGGGCAAATTGTACCCGAATTCTCAAGATTTGGGGGCATGAAATGCCAATGCTAGTGTGATTCACCACCCTACCCCTCCCTCCCCCAAATAGCTCTTTTGAAAGTGTTTCTTCATATCTTAACCATGGTCTTTTTTATTTCAAATTCCTTCTTGTGTGAAACTTTCTTTCTTTTTTCTTTTTGAATAAAATTATGCTGTTGCCTCTAGTCAAACTCCTTTGGTTGGGTAGGTCGAGTCCTTAGGAACCTCTGCTATTAAGAACAAGATATTGGTGCTCTGCTATCCTTGTTTAAAGGGATTGGATGCTCTATGGTCCTTATTTATGTAGGTCTATCTTTGAGGTCGACATATGGGTTAGGCGCGTAGTCTAAGCTTAGATCCCCATTGCCAAATTGGCTCCTTGGCTAGGGGCTATGTTACTTTTCTATGACTTTGGTGTTTTACACCAAGCAAGCGAAGGCTTGCTTCCCCGTGTTGATATGGTCTCCTGATGGGTTGTTCAGCGTCGAGACCGTTGTAGAGGATATGTTCGACCCTCTCTCTTGCTTCCCAGCTCCTTTCTTTATGCCATGGTGAGCAGGGGTAGGATAGGATTTATGGGGGCTTTTATTCTTCCTCGAGCTTGGTCTCCTTATGGCTTATGTCTCCTCTCTCTCATACTCTAAGTTCCTTTCTTTGGTCCCCTTTTTCAGGCAAGTTCACTGTTTAGAAAAAGGCTAGGTGCTTTAGGGCGATCGTGACTAGTGGGATCAAGTTTAGACATTTCTTATTGGTGTCCTCTCTACTAGTTGCTTTTTGAGCGGCGGTTCTTGTGTGAATGATGCATCGCCATTAGCGCTGGCAATTCGTGTTACCGTATCGTGTCTCGTATCCATGTCTAAACGGTTTGTGTCTTAAAAACCCAAACTCGGGATTTGACCCATTTATTAATTGTGTATGAAAACCTAAACCAGTGATCCGACTCATTTATACAATATCTTGTGTCTCGTTCAACCCACTTATCAAAAGTTGAATCTAGTACTTGAAGAGTATATAAAGAATTTTGGTTATTTACTTTCGTCCATTATAGGTTTGCAATAAAACTAGAAGATATTATAAAACATCCCACATAATAGCAAAAACAACTAGCCTTTACAAGCTATTGATACCTAATACATATGATTAGTCTTGCCAAAATTAAAATAAATAACCTTGGTTTGGTATGCTTATGGGTCATAAAATATTTTAATTCAAAAACATCATCTTAGAATTAAATTACACCATAAACATTTAAGCACAAAGTCAATCTTACAAGAGATTAAACCACAAGAACCTCCAAAGCTAGCAAAAGAACAAATCTAAACACTAAATCTTGTTAAGGTTAACCATAGTGTAAACCCCGAAAAATTTCGGTAAATAATTCCAAAATAAACATCGGAAATAAACTCTAAAAATGACTCTAAATTAAAACCAAACTTCAACTAATCCTAAATCACGAACAAATCTAGAAATTTCTTAATCTTGAGAAAACGAGAATCCTTAAAAATAAAATGAAAACTCAACAGTCTTTAAATCTAGGACCACTACGTATGACAAATTCTATACGTAACTTTGACTTGTAAAATCGAGTAATATAGAACCTAAAAACAAATTATTAAAAAGTAAACAACGATTAACCTTCGGAAATAAAACCCAATTCAAGAATTTCGAAAACGTTAAGAGATATTAAATAATTACAAAAATAAAATTTAAAATAAATTTCTCAAATTAAATATGTTGTATAAACATAAAACATCAGTTTTCAAATTGGCACATATCTAAACCGGGAAATCACCTAGGAATCCTAAGTGGAATATAGTAGTTTTAGTCCAGCAATCTCTCGCTTTTAGCCCTAGAGGCCGAGATGTGGTTTAAGTGTGTAGAGTAACTCGTAATAACATAAGGTCGCTTAAAAATATCAGATTGGTAAATTTTGACCTATTTCAAACCCGTTCGGATACAGACTTTGAAAAGCATGTCTCGGGGCTTAAGATATCAAAAATATACCATTGATACAGTTAGACTTGTATTTTCATAAGGATCTAAAAAATATCAGTTTTATAATTTTTCGATAATTAGAAATATCTGATTTTGCGATTATATTCGTATTTCTTTACTATCGATAATTAACTAGTCTTTTGCACCATTCACTACTATTCATCACACAGTTTTATTATTCTCGTAAACCATAATATTTTTTTAGATAAATATTTTATAGAAAATTCTGTTTTTCAAAAATTTAGTTTGTTTCGGGTTTTTACGGATCAATTTCTGTTTAAGACCCGATACTAAAAATAAAATAAATTAATTTAATAATTGGAAAATATTTGAGAAAAATTTATTTTCATAAAATAATTTTTTAGAATTTTTCGGGTTATAAAAATATTAGTTATAGCTCATATTCGCGTATTTTGATCATACTGGTAACTTATTTGATAATTCACTAAAATAAATTAATTATTTATCTTATTTTAATTCTGAAAAATCTGCTAAAACAATTTGGAATACATTTTCTATTTTTCTCTTATTTTTATTTTATTTATTAAGAAAGTACTCTTACGACCCATACCTTTAAATACACCTTTCACACATCACTTCCTTTTCACTTCAATCTTTCTACACCTCATATATCACTTCATGGCAGATTTTTGACTTCTTTTTGGCTTCCTTGACCTTTAAATACTCCAAAAATTAATTAAAATAACCCTCTTTCAATTCTTCTTCAAGAAGCTACACATAATATTAATTACACATTACAATTTCAAGTTAAAAACCAACTAAATTCCCTCTCTCTCTCTTCTTTTGAATCACACCAGCCATGAGGAAATCTTGCTACCATTTATTTTTTTTTCTCTTCATTTAATGTGTCTTTAACTCATTCTATCTTTCTCTCTCATTCACACATCAAACCTTTACCATTCCTTACACTTTTCCTCTCTATTTTTCCTCTCTTTCTCTCTTCTTTTGTTCTTGTTCTTGCAAGAACACTTGCTGCCCCTATTCTATATTTGAGCTTCCACACATTTTTTCTTCAAGATCCTTTCATAAACCTCTTGTCCAAAGCTTCCATAGTTGATGTAGGTAAAGTATAGTGAGAGTTTCATGCATCAAATGACCTTCCATAAGCTTAAAAGCTAAGGATGATGATGCCAAAATGAAATACTCCTCTTATCCATGATTATTCTCTTGTATTATTATTTTCTTGCTAGAAGTAGTTATATTTTGTAGATCTAACTTTTATGTAACTTTTATGTAACTTTGCTTATGTTTATGTTTAGATCTATGAGTTTATAGTTTACTACCATGGATTTCTTTTGTATTTATGCTCATAGAAAGTGTAGATCTTGATTTTGAACTTAAACAAAAATAGTGAAATTCGTATCTAGGCAATACCCATTTTTAAAAACCACTTTCCAAGTGTCAAAATGAAATTTTTACTTGAGATAATGAAGGCTTAATGTATATATATCATCTAGACTTCATTTTATATGGTTTAAAGATTATTTTCAAAGATTATTTTTCATAACAAAACTCTATTTTCGGATTTGGAAAAATGAAGTTTTTATTCAAGATATTAAAGGCTCTTAAGATAGGATATGTAAATGATGATTTTTCATAAGTTTAGATGGATTTTATCAAAAGTATGTCCAAAAAAAAAAATTTTGTAAATTCGGATCTGAATCAAAACCAATTTTGAAAACCCATTATTCAATACCAAAATGAAGGATTTGTTTCAAAAATGAAAGGCTTATGGAATAGGTATCAATAGGAGATGTTTTTGATAAGTAAATGGTAGATCTACTAATAGAAATTTTCGAAATAGGAAGAGATTATAAAATATAAAATTTGGGTTTTATCCTAATTTTGTGAAATTTGGATGGTTTCAAGACCATGCCTTAAAAACCCTTTTATCAACTCCAAAACATGTGTTTTATGTAAAAAATGAAGAGTATAGATAATAGATATCATCAAGTAATGATTTTATAAGTTAAGATGGGATTTGCTAAGAAAAATATGTAGAACAAGGAGTAGAAATAAAGTAGGAAAATTTGAGTTGTTGTCATTCTAAGAAATTCGTAATAATGGAGTAATGGTATCAAAACCCATATTTTTCAAACTCAAAATAGAAGTTTTATTAAAGAAATGAAGTCCTTAGTGGCTAGGTATGGTTGAGCCTTAATTTTCTAAGTATCAAATGATTTTTACATAAAGGAATCACCACAAAAACAAGTTTTACAAAATTCGGATTTTGGGATGAACCATAATTAAAAACATGTTTACAAAGTATAAAATGGAAATTTTTATTGAAAAACAAAGGCCTTAGGGAATATACATAATGAGGACTTAATTTTCACAAGAATAAATAAATTTTATCGGAGAATTTTTCTAAAAACAAGTGGGGATTGTCAAGAATGCAAGACTAGCATTTCTAAGTTGATTTTTCATAAAGTCTTACAAGAAAAAAGTTTTCTAAAAATTTCTTTTATTAAATATCATCAAGAATATGTGCATATATATCTCATGACATATAATTTATGATAGTAACTTGTTCATATTTCATGTATATTTGCTTTGGATAGTAGAAACTTCATGAACTTTCACAACATTAATTTTCTAAAATTATTTTCGCTACCGATCTGAACTGATCATATCTTTTGAAAGCTTCAAATTTTTCAAAACTTGAAAATAATATTAGAATTAGATAGATCTTTCGAAGTAGATAGAAATCGATATATAATTTGCTAAATTTCGAGTTAAAATGACCAAGTTATAGCTGTTTTAAGTTGGAATTCCCGCGTAGGACGATAATTACGAATTTGATATTTTGTATAAGATAGAGTGGATTAGTTTTGAGTTGAAATACTCATTTGGGTATTTCTTTCCGTAGGTGTCTTCACTTTCGAGGATTCGTTGCCACCTGACTATTACTATTAAAAGATTGGAGTCCAATGGACATGTGAGTTTTCCTCTTATTTTGTTACCTTGCTTGTGCTTGTAGCTAGTTGCACTAGAATTAGGAAAAGATAAAATTGTGATGAGTTGTGATATAATCTTGGTTAATGAATGATGAGTATATCGAAGCGAGACTTGTTGTAAAATCATTGTATGAGCTAGCATAGACTTAAATTGTCTGAAATTTTCTATGATCGCTCTTAACTTACATAATTAACATGCCACGATTATATAAATAAACTGTACATGCATATCACGTAGTGAGTCACATTGCATTGGCTAATATACCTTTGGTGGGACAAAAGTATATTAGCGGAGGCAAGGGAACCCGTGTTAACATTAAGGATGCGAGATCGCTTGAGTTAACGGAAGTGGTGTAGGCACTTGAATTAACTACATAAAACAAGAGATGTTGTAAAACTAAGAGAAAGAGATCGGGATTATGGTTGCATGACTTATGGACCACCCCAACCCCGAATGGAGGGCGCAAATCCATTCACATATGGCTACCGGAAAGTCATATGCTTGTCTGCTCATGTGTTTGTTCATGCATAGCATAAGGATGAATTATAACTTGCTTGTTATGATACGAAATTAAGGGAACTCTCACTAAGCTAGTGTAGCTTATACCCCAATAGATGTTTGAATAAACAGGTTGACGGGAGAATGCTACCTGAGGACCGAGATGGTTTGAGCTGGATATGACTTTGGGATTCCGGCGGGAAATAAAGAATACTTGAAGATATTAGTTAGGTTTTGTGAATTATCTGGTAATAGTTGTGTAGTGAAATCTGTGGATGAATTGTAATTGGAGGATAGTGGATTGTATTTCCTTTACATTGTTACTCAAGTTGTATCAATATAAAATGTATCACTCTGATCTGTCTCTTACATGTGTTGGACGCCTTGTACTCAGTATGGAAGCCTTCGCGTGACTGAAGCGGTCATTCCTAGGCTTTAATATTGTGTACGAGGACTGCCACGTTTAGGATACCCTTCGGGACGTGACACATAGCCTAAAAGGATCTCATTACTGGTGGTGATTTCTAGTTTCATCACATTCTTTGTCAATTCCTCAAGGGAGATACTTGAAGAACCTACCATGAAAAAGGAATACTATAAATAAAAAATGAATATTATCAACAATTTTATAAAAATAATGTATTTTATTACCTTCTTCACTAAAGAGTCAATCCTTTGTATATACAAGAGCTTTTGTAGTTTTTGGCTTCAATGAGCGATGATGTTTATTGAGGATTCGACCTCCAGTACTAAATGCAGTAGATATTGGTATGCTTAAGATGCCATGTGCCATTCGTGCAACTTGAGGCTATTGAAATTGATTATTTTTCTAGTAACCTAATATATCTAAATCCACCATCTGATGTCACTCCTCATCTAAATATAGCTCTAGTTCAAATCTTGTAACACTCTTGAGATCTTTTACGCTTTTAAAAGATTGAAAATCATAGACAAAATAAAAGTTGATAAGCATCATATGGAATAAAAATAGCTTGAAAAGTGTAAAAAATATATATAATTATAAAATATAAAGTTACCTTGATGTCATCACACCATTCATCATTAATAATTTCCATCGTCTTTGATTTATCACCACAAAAATTTTTATCTGAACTTCCATCATCTATCAGCGCATATTCATCAAAGAGAGAAAATAATGCTGTTTTGACTTTTAAAAACTCACTTGAGTCAGCACCATAAATCCTCTAGTAAATCCACTCAACGTAATCAAGCTTATACCATGGATCCAGTGTAACAATAATTGTCAAAATCACACTAAACTCATACCAAAACTTTTCAAATTTCACAAATATCCTTGTTGCCATATCTTTTAAATATAGTTCACTTCCACCCATATTATTTGTCAGCGCTCGATATGCCTTACAAATTGATGGAAAGTACAAATTGGCAGTAGGATATTTTGTTTTAGAGAATTGACAAGTGATACCATAAAAAAACTTCAAGAACTTGGTCATTTTCTCAAGACCGTCCTATTCTTCCAAAGAAGGACGATACTTATAATTGGAATCACTTAACTCCAAATGACAAAAGGCACTTTTATAATAAACTGCACTCTTAAGCATGTAATATGTGGAATTCCACGAGTTGGGACATCTTGTCTTAAACCCTTATTTTTTAACAAACATAATGGGCTTACCCATTTAGCAAACTTTATTTTTCGTATTTAAGAACCCTCCACGTACTTCACACTTTCCTTGACCTTATCCACAACACCATCAATATCTTTTAGACCTTCTTGAACAATCAAATTAAGAATATGTGCACAACATCATATATGAAAATAATTACCTGATGCCAAAAGTCCACCTTAGACATTTAGCTGTGACTTCAATAAGCTCACCAAAAGATCATTTGCTGAAGCATTATCCAAAGTCACACTGAATAATTTACTTTTGATATCCCAATCAGCTAGTAATGTCATTGCTTTTTCAGTTAATGTAACACCTGAATGTGAAGGTGGCATATATGCAAAACTCAAAATCCTCCTTTGTAAGACTCAATTTTTATCAATGAAATGCACAATCACTGATATATATCCATCAAGTGCTACAGATGTCCACAAATCAGATGTCAAGCAAACTCTACTTAAACACTCCAAAAGCATATGTTTTATCTTACTTCTTTCCCTCTTATACATCTTCAATACATCAGCTTTCAAAGTATCTCTAGAAATATGAACAACATTTTCATTCAAATACTTAAACATAGCCCTAAATCCGATATACTCTACAAATACAAGAGGCATTCATACTTAACAATAGCAGCAACAAATAACTTACGATAGTTTTCAGGATCAAACTTGTTGGTTTTGCATTTCATATAAATAGACAAAAGCATCTGACAATGTCTCTACTGTTACGTTTTAGACATTTATTAGCATGCCTTTTTAAGTTCCCCCTCCTAAATTGACTATCACATTTTATAACAGTCTTACATGACTTACATATTGCTTTTGTGACAATTGATTCATCTGATCTCTTCTCATGAGTACGAGTAAAAAATTTCCACCATGGAGATGTGAGCCTCCTTTGTCGTTCAGAGTTATTAGTTGATGGAAAAACTTCAACCATATCATCCTCTTCATTTGCTCCTAATTTTTCCATTACATCAAAATCTTCTATAGGTGAATCCATCTCCATCCCCATGTCAAACAAAAATCATAGGTTATTATCCATCTCTATATTGCATGCACACAATTTCATTATTGATAAAATCTCAACACAAAATGAATCTAGCAAGGAAAATAGAACACGTAAGATGAAAAAACCATTAACAATATATTTTCTTATTTAAACTCAGTCAATAGATTTCACTTCACTAAGAGATAGAAACAAGATTTTTAATCAATCTTACTTCGAAAAAAGATAAAAGCTAGAATTTCTATACAATTTCACTTCATTTGAGCATAAAGCTAGGGTTTGTAATAAATTTCACACATTTGAAAGACAAAGACTAGGATGTTTAGCCAATATCACTGCACTTGATTGACTTTTTAATCCATTTCACATTTCATCAAGTAAAAAGTTAAGGTTTTGAAGTTATACAAACCTGTGATCATATTGGGGACGTTGACATCAAAATCGTAATGTATTGATGATGAAATTACAAGCAAAAGTGATTGCATAAGCGGTAACAAGGAAACACAGTGACAATGTGTTGTGTTAGAGGCAATGTAGAATGAGTTCAGTCTAGGGTTAAACAAGAAATATTATATATGTTTTTCAAGTGTAAATTTTAACCATTAGATTTGTGTAAAATATAATAACATTAAGGATGAATTGTGAAGACCTTCTCTAAACTTCCGTAATGGCACAGACATAGATATATATATATATATAAACATATAATATTATATATATGTGTAACATTATGTAATTGTATAACATAAACATAAATATAACATATTGATTATATGTGAAAATATGAATATACACATACTTAAATAAACATATAATTATACATGTAAAAAGATTTATATATGTGACATATATAATACATAGACTATGTATTTATAATCTATAAATTATATATTTTTTAGACATTTATTATACATCTTATATAATATATATATATATATATATAACATGTAGATTATGTAATATATATGCATAATGATATAATAAATGTCCTATAGAAAGTCTATATTTTAACATAAGTATTTTTATGATATGCTATATATATAATCCTTATAACACATAGATTATGTATTTATAACTTATAGATTTTGGATATATATGTGTATATACATATATTTGTTATAGATATCTTGTTTATATGTTATATAATCTACATATATTGTAAATATATGTATCATACATATAGCAAATAAATAAATCATATATTAATATATACATTATATATATATTTCTTTTTACTAAATATGGTCTATATTTTATATATGCCATATATAAGTATATAATATGTTATACAAATATAACATATATTTTAATGGATAATTATTTTCTACAATATTTTTTTAATTATTACTTAACGGTTTCACGTGTTGAACCTGGATCTGTTTATGAAGTGTGTCTCATGCACCAGTTTAAAACCTAAACTCGAACCCAGACATGTTTAAATTCGTGTCGTTTCTGAGTTTAACCCATTTATTAGTCGTGTCGACTTTTGCTTACCCATATCCTTTTATAATCGTGTCGTGTTGTGTCTGGGTTTATAGGTTGGGTCCCAAATTACAAGCACTAACCGCCATCTTGTTTGTTCTAGGTCATATGGCCATTCATACGCTTTAAGATCTGAAGGTCGAGCTCAACAATTAGTGGCCCAAAAGTCATATATGCTTGCTTTTTTCTAGGCTTGCAATACATTATTGTAATATATGGGCTGGGATACTAGTCAAAACTATCATGGTCGAGAAGCTAGTCAAAATTATCGTAATTGGCTTGTTATTGAATGAAATTAACTTATGTCTTAGTCTTGCCTTGTATATAATTAGTGTTAGTTAGCTAACTTTACTTCTCATATCAAGTTGGTTCGATGAATCAGCGTTAAATCGTAGAGTAGTTGGTAGGGTTGTGCAAAAAAAATTGACCAAACCATGAACCGAACCAAATCAAACCAATCCGAATCAAAATTTTAGTTCTTTTTTGGAACTGTTCGGTTTGCGGTTCAATTCAATGAAGAGAAAACGGTTCGCAGTTTTGTTCGAGACCCTAAACTAAACCGTTTTGCATATTTAAAAAAAAAAATTAAACATATTATTTTTACTCTTACTTGTTTCATTAAAAAAATTAATTGTTTTTAAAATTTGTGACTTAAATATGTATCATTCATGAAAAAAAAATTAGATTTGTCATATTATATTTTTATTGATACATTGTCTACAAATAAGATAGATTTTAGATTTTAGCCTTTGGTATTCTAACTTATGAATATTTTTTCCCTTTGGCTTACTAATTAATTTACTTCTATTATTTAGTTACTTATTGATTTATATAATTAATAATGTGTTAGTTACATTAGAAGCATACAAAGAATTAAATTTTATGTCTTATAAAGAGAGGAAATCTAGTATATCATTATACTTCAAAATAATTAAAAAAAATTAGACTAGTCACAATTATAATTTTATAACGGATAAAATCTCTTCATTCCTATAAGTTTTACTAAATGATTAATTTTAAATATTGTTGCTCATAGTTGCATTATTGATAAGAAATATATAATGGAAGTTTTTTTATAAAATATATTTTATATTTTATGAATAAAAATGGTTTGAGCCGCAAACGAACCATACTAAAAGGTTTTTTTTGTTAAAAAAAATTACGAACCAAACTGTATGGTTAGGTTCGAATTTAAAAGAAAAACTAAGCCATAAAATATGGTATGGTTTGGTTCGGTTCAAGGAGTAAACCAAATCGAACCATACCGTACACACCCCTACTAGCTGGTTTAGGTTGGAGTGATGAGGAAAGTTACCTTGAAGGGGGAGTTACTTGAGCTCTCGTACCCTTAAGAGGGAGTGACCAAGCTCATGAGGGGAGCTACCTTAAGAAGGAGTTACCCAAGCTCTCAATGGAAGATACCCTCACGAGGGAGTTACCTAACCTCACGAGGGGATTTACCCTTAGGAAGGGGTTAACAAGCTCATAAGGGTAGCTACCCTTAAAAGGGAGTTACCTTTAGGAAGGAATTACCCGAGCTCACAATGGGAGTTACACGAGCTCATGAGGGGAGTTACCTACAGGAGGGAGTTAATCGAGTTCATTCAACACACGGGGGTAGAGTTTATTAAACTCTTAAGACCTCTGCTGAACTTGTTTTATGTTTTGACTCAAAGAGGATTCAGAGAGAGCATGTTAGTGTAGAAATCTGTTTTATTGACAATCTTTTCATGACCTGACAATGTCTATTTTGAACTTTACATGTATATAGTGGAGGTAACTATCTATTCAAAAAACTTCCTTAGGTTGTTAGCATTCCAAATCTTACGGATGAGTTCACCTTTGAGTGTATCGAGCTTATATGATCCATTCCCCAAGGCTTCTTTAACTCCAACAGGGTATTCCTAATTTAGGGTGAGCTTTTGGTGAGCCTCTTTGGCTCCCATAGCCTGTAGCTTTCTGTAGATAAGGTCACTCAAGAGAAAAATCATATGTTTGACTTTTTTTCCCTAATACTGTCGACTCTTTGTTGATAGGCTGCTACATTTTTGCTCACTATGTCCTGTGTCTCTTCTTTGGCATCTAACTTTTCCCTTAGGCTTAATTCGTTAATGATTTCATTATAGGATTGGACCTAGGTGTTGGGGAGCTCGAGCTTAATAAAAAGAACAGCTTTAAAGCTAAGGGCTAGTCAAAAGGGGGTTTCTTTAGTTAGGGTTCTTCTAGTTATGTAATATCCCCGTAAGATGCTGTGGAGTTCGTTTTCCCATTTACCACTTAAGTGGTCAACCCTGGCTTTTAAGCTTTGCATGATGGTTTTGTTGATTGCCTCGACTTGGCTATTGGCTTGAGGGTGGGCAATTGAGGTGTAATGTGCCGTGATGTTGTACTTAGCACAAAAGTTAATGATTCTTTCGACATTGAACTGTCTTCCATTGTCTATCACAACAAAGTGTGGGACTTTGAATCTAACTATGATGCTCATATAGAGAAAGTGCTAGACGTTCTTGTCCGTAACATTGGCTATTGTTTCAACATCTAACCATTTTGTGAAAAAATCACATCCAACGATGATGAACTTCCTTTACCCAGTTGAGGAAGGAAAGGGCTGAGGATTTCCGGTCCCTACATGGTAGATGGCTACGAGCTGGTGAGGCAAAGTAGATTCACACTTGAGGATTAGTTGATAGGGGTGATCTTTTGACACCATTCGCATTGTTGCATGAACTCCCTGGCATCTGTTTTCATTATTTGCTAGAAGTAGCCAGCTCAGACGACCCAGGTGTGTAGCGACTGGGTTTTGACATGGTTGTATCATTTGTTGGCGTAGAGGTCTTCAAAGACTTGTTGTCCCTCCTTTGGACGTAAGTAACAAAGTAAGGGGAAGCTGGAGCCCCTTTTATATAGGACTTCGTTGATCAAGGTATAGTTGATTGCTTTATACATCCACTTCTTTGCTTTGGATTTGTTTGTTAGCGATGTACCATCCTTCAAGTACCCTTCTATAGGTATCATCTAGCTTGACAGAAGGGTGGCTTACTATGGCTTGAGTACCTCGTGGGTTTTGCTTATAGTAGATTTCTTAGGGAGGAATTCCACAAAGATTTTTCCTTTTATTTTGCTCAGGTTGGGTATAATCGTACAGGCAAGTTTGGAAAGTTTGTTAGCCTTCGAATTGTTGGCTCTGGGTATCTTGATGATGTCTCAGGAGGGCAACTCTCTCGTAAGAGATCAGGCCGCCTCTAAGTATTCAGACATTTCTTCACTCTTCACTTCATAGGTGCCTTTAACTTGTTGTGCTTTGAGCTTAGAGTTTGAGAAAATTTTAAGCTCCCCCGCATGCTTGTAGCAAGCTTTAGCCTGACTAACAAGGCTTTGTATTCTGCTTCATTATTTCTAGTAAGGAAACCAAGTTTCAGGCGTAGCAGATTTTGAATCTATGTGGTCCTTTCAAAACTAGACCAACTCTTCTCCCTCCCTGCGTTGAGGATCCATCTACGTGGAGGGTCCATGCAGCTTTTTGTGGATGATCGAACTTGGGTACCCCTGTGTACTTAGCCATGAAATTCGCTAGGACCTATACCTTGATTGCATCCCGAGGCCGATGTTGTACCTCATACGCACTGAGCTCGATTATGTATTTCATCATTCTCCTCGAAACATTAAGTTTTTGGAGGATCGTTCTTATCGGTGCATCGATAAGGATGATGGTTTGGTGCGCCTAGAAATATGGGCGTAAGCATCGTGCTGACAACGCTACTACGAGAGAAATTTTCCAATTTTATGTATCTTTGTTCTGGCCTTTGGAGGACGTGGCTGACAAAGTATATGGGTAGATGTTATCTACCATCTCCACTAGGCAGGGGCAACAAGATAGCTTGATCACTCATCGTGAGTTATAGGTACAAAGCCTCGCTTGGGATTGGGGTTGATAACACTGGTGGTTTCGCTAGGAAATGTTTAAGTTCATTAAAGGCCTCTTGTGACTTTCTTATCCATTCGTACTTGTCGGTTTTTTGAGGGTCTTCAATAATTATGAACATTTGTCGGCACTCCTAAGAATGAATCTACTTAGAGTGGTTATTTTTCCAGCGAGTTGTTGCACTTCCTTGATTAAGGATGGCCATCTCATTTCTAAGAGCACTTTGATCGTGTTAGGGTTGGCTTTAATTCCTCTTTAGGACACAACATAACCTAGGAACTTTCCCGATGAGGTGCCAAAGGTGCTTTCCTACGGGTTGAGTTTTAAATTGTAGAAGCAGAGGTGATCAAAAGTTTCTTGGAGGTTGTGAAGGTGGTCCTTAGCTTGTTTGCTTTTTATGACTATGTTATCCACATAGACTTTCATTTTTCTGCCGACGTGAGGTTTGAACACTTTGATGACCAGTCTTTGGAAGGTAGCTCCAACATTCTTTAGTCTAAACGACATCACTTTGTAGCAACATGTGCTTACGATCGCGGTGATGCTTACGATCGCGGTGATACTTACAATCATAGTTGTTAAAATCACGATTGTACCTATACGATTCTACAAGTTTAAGATTTTAGGAGGCCTTTCCAAGTTGACTAGTTGGTATAATTGTTTTTTGATAGAATCTTACAATTTTAACCGAATCTACATGTAAACTTAGTATAATCGTACGATTTTAGCTAAATTTACCAATTCTACCTATTCGAGTCAAATAATTTAAAATATAAAAAATACAATTGTGTTTATAAGCTCATCAACTATTAGGAATTAGGATTATGTGTCTTTCTTGTTGTCATTTTTGTTTGGTTTCCACACATTTTCTCTATCTTTTTCCCTTCCTCCCCCCAAAACTCTATTTTACATTTATACAATTCATTCAAGCCAAGTTATAGTTGTAAAGTATATAAAAAAACTTATTTATTTCATTTATATAATTAAGTATTTAATAAGTTAAAAAATTTTATTCTTCTCCAATTTATCACTTATTTCAAACAAAACAATAGAAAATAAATTAATTTTGACTCTATTCACTATTTTTTATATATGTTATATTATAGATTAGGAGTTATTATAAAAAAAACTTAATTTCTTAATTTTTTTTTCTAACATCCATTTTGTTTTCGGTGAATTCTACATCTTTTATAAGTATTTTATAATTTTTCAAAGCTATGTTGCAAAGGTTGTAGAAACTTACATTTTTATGTTTCGATTTCATGTTCCAATTCTACTGATCCCCTAGCGATTCTATATAGAATTACGAGTTTGACAACCTTGCTTACAATATTCCTTTGATTCCGTTCGCTGTGAGCTAAGCCTCATTGGATGTGGTGGCGATAGGAGGACTTGATTCTTTATTTTGAGGAACACATCATGCACAGGTAGTTTTAAAAGGGTAAATTGTTGTACATTGGGAAGAGCTTCTGCTAGGCATTGTCTCTATGACTTGGGTGCTCATCAGCATGGTTGTTGAACTAGTGACAATCTTTCTAACGTGCTTTATCTCAAGAATGATTTGTTTCAGCCCGAGGGCCCTTAACCTTGACTTTGCCCTCTCTTGGCACTTATGTATCCTCTTATCGAATATATTTTTGCTCCATTTTTCTTAATTGTTCGAGCGTGGTGAGCTAGCATTTCGAGATAGAGATGAAAAATGGGCTATCGACGAGGATTCCTTGCTTGATGGCTTTAAGGGCCACCCCTTAGTTGAGGTTCAAGACCTCAAGGCACGCTTTGTTAAACCTTGCTAAATAATCCCTTAGGGGCTCCCTTCGGCTTTGTTATACGGTGTAGATGTACGAAGTGTTCTTCTCCAGCAATTTGCTCGCCATGAAGTGAGCTACAAAGAGGTCATTAAGCTGGTTGAATAAGCTGACCGTATTTGGTTTGAGCTTATTGAACCAAACTCGAGTTACACCTCAGAAGGTGGTGAGAAATGTCTTGCACCACATTGCATCTAAGAAATTATGCATCGCCATGGTGGACTGGAATTGGGCGACGTGATCTTCGAAGTTGATTGTTCCATCATAGGATTCTAAGGTGGGCAATCGAGCTCCAATCGGGAGTATCTCATATTGGATCTCAGCTATAAACGATGTCTTCCCCAGGACTGGCTTAGTAGTGGGTTCATTCTCAAAGCTTTCTTTAATGGTTGAAAACCTGTTTATCATATTCTTGATTTCTTCCAAGGCACGTTCTTTGTCGGAACTCAGCTAGGTTTCTGTAACGCCCTAAATTAAAGGCATTACAACTCGCCACGTGTCTTTCTCTTATTAAGAACACGCTAAGGCTATTAAAACTCTAAACCACAATTATATCAAATTTAATCACCAAAACCCACAGTTGGTTTACTTTAAAAAATCTCATAAAATAATCTCTTTTATATCATAAACTAATAAAAAATCCGAAACTACATGTCATCAAAATAAATAAAACCTAACAAAACTAGTCTTACAAAATTTCTGACAACTAATAACATTCAAGCATAAAATCCATAAAGTTTTCCATATCTCTTCCCTAAATCCAACGCTGAAGATCTACGAGTCCTCAGCTGGATAGTCAAGTCCACTATTGCCATCCCCATGATCTACATATAGATCACACCCAAATAGATCATACACAACATCATCTTCACCTGTACTTGAAAAATTAAAAGAATGAGCAAAAACGCCCAGTACGCCATACCACATATAAATATGCATGAACATGTCAACATAAATCACATACATTCCTAAAACTAATGTAACAAGCACAAATTATTATCTTTAATTAGTGAAACAAACACCACGATTTAGAACCATATGCATCTAGTCCTAAACCCGCAGTAACTTGTGACCCGATTCACAACATAATTTATATATAATATATTGATGTTGGGTACTCCCCACACATCGTTGCATTTTGCCATACGAACTAGAACGACTCTTAATCTACCAGAATCATTTCCAAGTGCAACTCCACTAGGGACAATGACACACAAGGATCATCAGGGCGCCTCATTAGTATCACACTCTGTGTGGTCTTTACTAACCAAAGCCATAGACAAACAACATTCTTTGCAATTTATATGTCGGATAGGATTTAGTCAAATTATTTTCTAAATCTACACGCACAAGCAACAGATAAGGTAAAGTCGTATTTGGATTTGCTTTCGATCCCAATCCATCCAACAGAAACTTTTAATCGAAAAGGAACCCTCACTATACTCCTATTTAACAATGTATATATAGCAATCAATTCCAATTGTAATACCAATATTAAACCCTAACCCTAATTCCATAAACCTAATTGAAGATCAACACATCTATTTATCCCGTTTGTACTTCACATAAAAACTTTTTACAATTTCTCTAGAGTTCTTAACGATCGCCAAAATTCCCTTTCACAACACATACATATGTATACAATCCTCTATGAGCAAAAAAACTACGAAAGTTCATAACTTTATATCCACAGAGATAGAACAGGTTCACACTTACCTAGAACTCGCAAATCTTGTTTGCAACAGGACCTTAATTCGTTCAATCAATCTCTTGTCACAAGAAATTTACTGTTGCTATAATCATATTCCTATAATCTATTTATCTCATAAACTACAAGACTTTGATAGAGATCTTACCTTTTCTTTGATTTGAAATCGAAACTCTCAAAATCTACTTTAGGGTTTTCTCCAATAGATTCCCGAATCTCCTTCAATTGTTTACAAAACTAGAATTAATTTATCTATCTAAGGAAAGGAATTGAAGAAGACAAAGATTATACCCACATACCTTGAGTTTGGCTGAGGAAGAAGTGTGATGAATAGAAGTTTTAAGGGTCTATTTATAGACGAACTCAACTTAGGAAAAACGCCATTGTAGGCCGGCCAGTACGCCAATTGCCTTCCTTACTGCCGGTGTAAGTTAGTCTTCATCGCCTCTTCGACGGCTCTCCAATGTTGGTGTCTTATACAAATAGGTTAGGGCCTTTGATTAAGGTTGGTGGCTTAAATGCCAGCTTAGACCAAAATCACCAAGTTCCTCGCGTACGACTTCCTCGTCTTCAATTCTATCTATTAAAGGACAAAAATACCGTTATAAACAACACTTTATTACGAATCTGCCATTCATTATAAACTAATTATCTGTATCTTACAATTTCCGTGGCAAGGGGAGTTAGTGTGTCGTCTTGTGAGCTCAAGTTAAGCTAGGACTTGCAAGTCCTGCTTTTGGATGCCGTCTGGTGTTTACTTAGTATCGCGAGGAAGGTTGGGTCCAATGTTGGGATATTGTGTGCCCTCATAAGATGTTGTGAGTGGCTTTCACTAGGCTCTTGGAAGTAGTGTATCTTTGGCATGCATTTAGGAGTGTCATCGAGCTATGGGACCACTCTCCATTGGAGGCATTAGCACATGGTGATAAGTGGTATGCTTGTGGTTCCTTTAGAGAAGTTCCTCCCCAAGCTTCGATGGCGAAGGGATCAGAGAAGTGCTCTATTGAGCATTGGAAGGTTGTTCTTCCAAATGCAGGTTCCTTAACCCTTATAGCTTTGTGATTTTAGTTTAGAGGAGAGCGCTATAATGCTCATTTTCTACATCTTTGTGCACAAGTTGCCTACATAAATTCTCTAATTCTAAGATATTCCCTAGGTCTAAGGAACCAGTGTCCGCAATGATAGTTGGTTCAGAGGGCGACAGCTCAAGAGCACCGTCATTTGTTAGGGCAGCTACGAGCTGCATGGGAGTTGAATCGAGCTGATTCTTGCTCCTCTATGGCCTTGGCATCATAGGAAACAAGGTTGTCCTCCATAGAAATGCTATGGGTTTTTTAGGGGTTTTAGTGGAGAAGGTGATGAAGGAAAGAGAAAGGGAAAAAAAGAAAACAATACTTTCCCACAGACAGTGCCTCGTATTACACGAGTTGATTTCGTTGGTTGAGATAAACCCTGACAAACACAAAAAAAAATGGTTATAAGTATGCTAAGGCAGTTTCTTAGCATGGCCACTCTAATGCTTAAATTAGTCCGTAGGTCTTTTTTTCAAAGAACAACTACTTTAGGGTGATAGCAAGATGGGTCCACCAAATCTCTTTGGTTAGGGCAAATCTCTTCCTGATAGTTGACTTGGTACCCAAGGTAACAGGGGTACTTAAGCTGAGGAGCGATTGTTGTAGAGAGTGTAGCTGGGCCACTTATGTCTTCCCTCCCCAGCCTAGGTCATACGTTGGTGCTTTGTGGCTCAGAAGCCTGAGCGAAGCTGATAGAAGTTGTTCTTGATGAATTTAACCTTGTAGCGGCTTGTCGGTGGTCTTGAGGGATTATCTTCGAGGTCGAGCTCATGGAAAGGATTCCCATCAAGCTCGTGGGGAGGTCTTCCATGTGCCCTTCTACAGATTGGTGTAAGTGGCATATGGGAATTCCACATTAGGTTAGACCAATGTCTTCCCTGGCGTAGGTCTTTCTTGAGCAGGTGTGGTTGATGGCATATTAGGCCGCAAGGCCCAATCATACCAATGGTAGGCCGAGGCGGTTTTAGCTTATATTTTGCTGTCAACATAGTGCCTTCAATTGTCGATGTTGTTTGGATGGGGAAAAGTGATTTAACACAATATAATTATGTCATTATAGATTTCACAACAAATACTACCTAAATGTATTACGCTCCGAATGGTACCATAAACGTGGTAGTCTGCCACATATAATATCAAGACTTAAGAATGATTACCTTAGTCATGCAAAAGTCTCGGTATTACATGTAAAGCATACAATACGGTAATAGGAGATGCTTTTGGGAAGTGTGGTCTAAGCGAGTAAAAATGATCATACAAGAATCTAGAAATAAATTTATCTCATAAAAGTAATTAAGAGTCTATTACATAAATCATAGGAACATTCCCCCACTAAATCTCCAAGGATATGATAAAGGTTACTGGTCTTTACAAATAACTTAAATACTTCATCAAAATAATTTAAAGGAATTTGTCGAGCCCGGATTTTTCCACTATCTGGTTCATTTCTCTTAACCCGATTCACATTAAACCCGAACCCATTTAACATGAATCCTCGACTAGGGGTTAAAAGAAATTTTAATTTTTGAAAACTTTTTAGAGTCGCCACCCGATATAAATCGGGAAAAAATAAAAAGCTAGGATCAATGAGTCGGTTGATCCTAACTTAGCTACTAGTCTGCGAAAATTTGATTTAAAAACCAAACTTTTAAAACCAGATATCATGGATTCGGGGGCTAACCTATTAAAACCAAATGGTTACCACTTTTGGAATTTTAAATTTATAATCTGTCCTTTATATGCTCAAAAAATTCAAATAAAACAAAACAAATATTTATAAGTCACATTTTTCTATTTTTTTTATAATATGAATATCAACAAAACATCTTATATTTACAAAATATTTATTCACAAAATTTTTTTTTTCATTTTTTAATGTCGCCCCGCAGGTGCCTACGTACTCGCTAATCGAGATCAGACAAAACGTAGTTCTTTTAAAAAAGAACTTAATTCGTTGATCAATTTTATATTTTGAACTATTCTCACTTTAAGTTCATTAAATTTTGAGTTTTTATGAAAATCAATTTTGATGATCCTATGATCTAATCAATTGATTTTTTTATTTTATTAAAACATATTTTTCTAAGTCCAAAAATCATTTTTTTATTAAAAATTTTGGTTTTGGAAATCCAATTTTGTCATTTTTATTTATTTTTATTATTATTTTTTTTTAATAATTATTACATAAATTCACAACATATTCAAAATATTTTACAATACATTAAAATTATTTTCATGCATCAAATACATATTTCTAAAAGCAATTTATGTATAAATACATATTAAAAATATTCAAAAATATAAAAAAAAATTAATTTATATGAAAAATAATTATTTTGATTTTTCTGAATTTTTTTGAATTTTTCTGAATTTTTATGAATTTTTCTGAATTTTTTACTATTTTTTGCTATTTTCTGAAATTAATTATATAATAAAAATATAATAAAATAATACGGACTGACCTGGACCGTTGGATCTCTCGGATCAGATCTGGAGCATCGGTCGCGTTTGCTTGATCTGGACCGTCTGATCTCTTGACTTCCAATCTGGAGCGTTGATCTGCTTGATCAAATCTGGGCCGTCTGATCTGCTTGATTGAATCTGGACCGTCTGATCTAGTTGATTGAATCTGAGCCGTTGATCTACTTGATCAAATCTGGACCGTTGATCCACTTGATTGAATCTGGGCCGTTGATCTACTTGATCAAATCTGGACCGTTAATCTACTTGATTGAATTTGGGCCGTTGATTTGCTTGATCAAATCTGGACCGTCTGATCTGGATGATTGGATCTGGGCTGACCGTTGACCGTTGACCAGTGGGCGGGTTGGACTTCGGATTTTCGAGTCGGATCTGATCCGTCGGGCGAAGAAGACGAAGTCACGGCCTTTCGAGCGTTCTTCGGCCGCCTGTGGTGGTTTTCGAGCCCTGGAAGCTTGTCGGCTCGACTCCTATGGTGGTGGCGCATCCGTTGGTGGTGGTGGTTCTCGCCCAGAACCACCATAGACGGCGGTTCGCGGAGGTTGATCGGCGGCGAGGGTTTCAAACAAATAAAAAAAAAATTACAGAGATTAATCCGATTAATTTGAGCAAATCCAAGCACGCTAAAACATCAAAATCAAGTTTCTAATACTCCTAAAACACTCAATTTGGATCAAATCTGATCCAAGAACTTCGAATTTGAAAATTTCGAATTCTACATCCTTAATTCGAAAATTTCGAATTGATCTTATTGTGTGTGTGTTTCTTGCAATTGAATTATGCCTTTTGATCCTAGTATCCTCTATTTATAGATTGCAAGCTCAATTTAACGTTTCGTATTGTTTCAGAAACCAATTGATTTTTGCCTCTTCATTTGCACGAATTTAATCCAATAATTGGTTTAATTCGTTTTAAACCGATGAATTGATGATTGATCTTTCATATTCTTCATCAGATCATCCAATGTGGGTAGATGAATCGTCCAATTTCATCAATTCTTGTAAATCATCATTAATGGACAATTGAAGCTTCACAAATCGCATTTTTTTTTTTCAATTTTTCAACATGAATTTTGTGACTTTTGGGTTGCTTTTACACATGAATTGTGCACTGATCTTTTATTCCATGTCTACTTTGCAATGGCATCAACAATTTCAACAATTAATGATGTTTTGTCAGTCATTAAAAATTGATGCAAAGTAAGGCGAAAAGTCACTTTGAGTAAGATGAAAAGGCAAAAAATAAGATGATAAAAGGCAAAAATTTGCCTTTGCTAGGATTTGAACTTGGGTCCTTGAGCTTGGGCTCATGTGTCGATGTTTTGAACCGTTAGGCCGTTGGCCTGTGCCTTGGTCATGTAGCTAACTCATTACTTAATTAAGGCTTTTGGAAAAATGAGTTTAATTAAACAAAAATGAAAATTTTGTTTAATTAACTTTATAAATTTAAGCCTTAATTAATTGGGCAAAAATTGGGTGTCTACAGAATTCTATTCTAAACCTTCAAGTAGATTTCCTCCAAAAGCTTTGAAAAGAAAAATTACTCGGATATGGTGAGACCTTAGGTATGAGAACGGATGTTCCTGTGTATACAAAAATCTATAAGGGCGTCAGCTTTACAAGCTTAGTGAGAATAAACTCGATGATCATACTTAAAACAAGACAACAATCAAGTTTATTAAACAAGTAAGTGGAATGCAATAAACACGTGAGCACACAAGACATATGATTTTTCAAGAATCATATGCTGAATGAATTTATGCCCTTTTATTCAGGGTTAGGTATTTCGGCCAACTACAGCCAACATTTCTTTTAAAAACCATTTTTATAGTTCTTACCGGCTCCTACCCACCATCAATTTGTAGATCTTACTGGCTTCTACTTGCCACATACAAATACTACCGATTATGCCAACCACTACTATCATACTTTTGTCTCACTAATTGTATAATAGCAAATGTAATGTGACTCAACGAATGGAGTGTTTGTCTCATTTTTTTTATTTAAAGTCTAGCCATTTGAATTACAATTTTTTGCAAGTGATCATCCAATTTCAAATACTTCAACATGCTGATCGAACATACAACTCATTACAAGTAATTAATGGCTCGATATACTTAAAGTTCTTTTATCAACTTTATAATCATATGCATCTTCAATTTTATCTTTTCTTAAGTCTAGTGCAACTATGCTACAAGCACAATCATAAGTATGAAATGAAGGGAAGTTGACTCCCTCGGCGATGGATCTACGATACTCCCTTAATTATAATAATCCTCAAGGAAGTGGACGTCTTCCTCCTCGTTTCCTAAACAATGGAAATACCCAAAATGAGTATTCAATGGAATTTCTACTCAAATTTTCTAATTCTATTCTCTAGTTGCGGTAAAATTCGTATAGGTGAAAATTCCAACTTAAAATTGCCATAACTTGCACATTTTAACTCATAATTTTGCATATTATATACCGTTGTAAGCTCCAAAAAATTTCAGTAATTAATTCCAAAATAAACATCGAAATAAACTCTAAAAATGACTCCAAATTAAAACCAAACTTCAACTAGTCCTAAATCACGAGCGAATCTATGAATTTCTTAATCTTGAGAAAATGATTCCTTAAAAATAAAATAGGAACTCAACAGTCTTCAAATTCAAAACCACTATGTACGACAAATTCTATACGTAACTCTGACTTGTAAAAATCAGGTAATATAAAACCCAAAAGCCGATTTATTAAAAAGCAAATAACGATAAACTTTCAAAAATAAAACTCAATTCAAGAATTCCGAAAACGTTGAGAGATATTAAATACTTACAAAAATAAAATTTAAAATAAATTTCTCAAATTAAATATGTTGTATAAACATAAAACATCAGTTTCCAAATTGGCAAAGATCTAAACAAAAAAATCACCCAGGAACCCTAAATGGAATAAAATAGTTTAGGAAATAGTTTAGGTTCGCCAATCTCTCGCTCTTAGCCCTAGAGGCTGAGGTATGGTTTAAGTGTATAGAGTAACTCGTAGTAATATAAGGTCGCTTAAAAATATCAGATTGGTAAATTTTTTACCTATTTCGAACCCGTTCAGATACAGACTTCGAAAAGCGTATCATGGGGCTTGAGATATAAAAGATATACCATTAATACCATTAGACTCGTATTTTCACAAGGATTTCTAAAATATCAGTTTTATAATTTTTCGATAACTAGAATTATCTGATTTTGCGATTATATTCTTATTTCATTACTACCGGTAATTAACTAGTCTTTTGTACTATTCACTACTATTCGTTACACAATTTTATTATTCTTATAAACCATTATATTTTTAGATAAATATTTTATATATCCTAGAAAATTCCGTTTTTCCAAAATTTTTCAGGTTATAAAAATATCAATTACAGCTCATATTCGCGTATTTTGATCATACCGGTAATTTATTTGCTAATTCACTAAAACAAATTAATTAATTATCTTATTTTAATTATGAAAAATCTGCTACAAATATTTGGAATACATTTTCTATATTTTATTTTATTTTATTTTATTAAGAAAATACTCTTACAACCTATACTTTTAAGTACACATTTCACACATCACTTCTTTTTCACTTTAATCTTTTTACACTTCATATATCACTTCTTGGCAGATTTTTGACTCCTTTTTTGCTGCCTTGTCCTTTGAATTACTCCAAAAATTGATTAAATATATCTATTTCACTCATTCTTTAAGAAGCAACACGTACCATTAATTATACATTACATTTTCAAGTCAAAAGCTAACTAAATTTCTCTCTTTCTCTCCTCTTCAAAATCATGCCTGCTATGGTACTCAATTGGCTACCCATCTCTTTTTTTTTTTTTTACTTCAATTAATGTGTCTTTAACTCATTATATCTCTCTCTCTTATTTACACCTTCAAACATTTACCATTCCTTACCTTTTTCTCTCTATTTTTCCTCTCTTTCTCTCTTCATTTTCTCTTGTTCTTACATGAAAACCTTGCTGCCCCTATTTCTTATTTGAGCTCCCACACATATTTCTTCAAGATCCTTTGATAAAACTCTTGTCCAAAGCTTCCATAGATGATATAGGTCAAGTATAGTGAGAGTTTCATGCGTCAAATGACTTTCCATAAGCTTAAAAGCTAAGGATGATGATGCCATAATGAAACACTTCTCTTATCCATGAGTACTCTTTTGTAATATTATTATTTTCTTGTTAGAAGTAGTTATATTTTGTAAATCTAGCTTTTATGTAACTTTGATCATGTTTATGTTTAGATCTATGAGTTTATAGCTTACTACTATGGATTTCTTTTATATTTATGCTCATAAAAAGTGTAGATCTTGGTTTTGAACTCAAACAAAAATGGTGAAATTCGTATCTAGGTAAGACCCATTTTTAAAAACCACTTTCCAAGTGTCAAAATGAAATTTTTACTTGAGATAATGAAGGCTTAATGTTATATATATCATCTAGACTTCATTTTATATGGTTCAAAGATGATTTTCAAAGATTATTTTTCATAACAAAACTCTATTTTCGGATTTGGAAAAATGAAGTTTTTATTCAAGATATGAAAGGCTCTTAAGATAGGATATGTAAAGGATGATTTTTCATAAGTTCAGATGGATTTTATCAAAAGATATGTCCAAAATCAAATTTTGTAAATTCGGATCTGAATCAAAACCAATTTTGAAAACCCATTATTCAACACCAAAATGAATGATTTGTTTCAAAAATGAAAGGCTTATTGAATAGGTATCAATAGGAGATATTTTTTATAAGTAAATAGTAGATCTACTAATAGAGATTTTCGAAATAGGAAGAGATTACAAAATATAAAATTTGAGTTTTATCCTAACTTTGTGAAATTCGGATGGTTTCAAGACCATACCTTAAAAACCCTTTTATCGGCTCCAAAACATGTGTTTTATGTGAAAAATGAAGAGTATAGATAATAAATATCATCAGGTAATGATTTTTATAAGTTAAGATGTGATTTGCTAAGAAAAATATGTAGAACAAGGAGTAGAAATAAAGTAGGAAAATTTGAGTTGTTGTCATTTTAAGAGATTCGTAATAATGGAGTAATGGTATGAAAACCCATATTTTTCAAACTCAAAATAGAAGTTTTATTAAAGAAATGAATTCCTTAGTGGCTAGGTATGGTTGAGTCTTAATTTTCTAAGTATCAAATGATTTTTACATAAAGGAATCACCACAAAAACAAGTTTTACAAAATTCGGATTTTGGGATGAACCAATTTTAAAAACATGTTTACAAAGTGTAAAATGAGAATATTTATTGAAAAACAAAGGCCTTAAGGAATATACATAATGAAGGCTTAATTCTAACAAGAATAAATAAATTTTATCAAGGAATTTTTCTAAAAACAAGTGGGATTATCAAGAATACAAGACTAGCCTTTCTAAGTTGATTTTTCATAAAGTCTCACAAGGAAAAAGTTTTCAAAAAATTTTCTTTTATTAAATATCATCAAGAACATGTGTATATATATATCTCATAACATATCATTTATGATAGTAACTTGTTCATATCGCATGTATACTTGCTTTGGATAGTAGAAACTTCATGAACTTTCACAAAATCAATTTTCTAAATCAGTTTTCGCTACTGTTTTGATCTGATCCAATCTTTTTGAAGCATCAAAGTTTTCAAAACTTAAATATGATATTAGAATTAGATAGATCTTTCGAATTAGATAGAAATCGATATATAATTTGCTAAATTCCAAGTTAAAACGACCAAGTTATGGACGTTTTAAGTTGGAATTCCCGCTTAGGATGAGAATTACTAATTTGATAGTTTGTATAAGATAGTTTGGATTAGTTAAGTGATGAAATACTTATTAGGGTATTTCTTTCTTTTTAGGTGACTCCGAAATCGACGATTCCCTACCACCGGATCACTTTTACTAAAAGACCGGTGATCCAATGGCCGAGTGAGTCTTCTTCTTACTTTGTTATCTTGTTTGTGCTTGTAGCTAGTTGCATTAGAATTATAGGAACAAGATAAAAGCCGATATGAATGGGGATGGGATAATCGATGAGATTTTGATGTATGTATGCCAAAGAATACTAAAGCATATCGAAACCATGATTCAATTGGATAACTGCACTGTTCATATTATTTCTGTTTAAGTGTATGATATTGGTTGGTCACTCTAAAGAATGTATGAATGATTTGACCTAAGCAAAAATTAAATTGGTTATGCATCGCATCGGACATGTTGTATTTGGTAGCGTGCTACTCCTATGCAGGTCAATCGGTGTGGTTTGAGGACTCGTTTGGATAACGAGGCCTGGTATCAAAGCTCATTTATAGGGAACTAAGGCGCACCGAGGATGCATTCCATGTGTGAGCTTAACCGAGTCGAGTGCTATGAGCTGGGGGGCTTGGGGACTAGCAGCGGTCGTGTAGACTTTCAATACCATCCCTAACCCAAGATATGGAAGGCATAAATCCGTTTTGTGTATGGGTTTCGGATACCTATACATAATTTTTTGCTTATGTGTTTGTTCATGCATAGCATATGAATGATTTATAACTTGCTTGTTATGGTACGGAATTAAGGAAATTCTCACCAAGCTAGTGTAACTTATACCCCAATAGATGTTTGATTAAACAGGTTAACTCAAAATGCTACATGGGGATCGAGATGGTTGGAGCTGAGTATGACTTCAGGATTCTGGCCGGAAGTAAGAATGCTTGAAGATATTAGCTAGGTGGCTCCGCGCTCCGGCGTAATAGCATGTGTACTAGAGGGGCTGAGTATTCATTCCAGAAGAGTACACTTGGCTTGGAAGCGGACTTAAAATAGAACCAGGCCCTTAAGAATTTCAAGAGTAAGGGCGGTAGCTGAGCTCTCTGTCGACTGATAGTGAAAGATACAGGATTGATGAGCTTATTCGAATGCACGTTAGAAAACCGGGTGTTTTCTATATCCCAGTTAAAAAAAAAGACCCAGTTTCAATCATTCAAACAAGACGCATAAGGGGGTGGATGCTGTATATGTATGCCCTTCCTTGAAGCGGTCAAGTCTTTCTTTATTGCTCGATTCGGCTTGATTCGTGGAGAGGTGTCGCTGGCTCAAAGGGTGGAAATAAGCGATGAAGGTATAAGAGACAAGCGCAGAGCTATAAAATTATTCAAAAGCTCACGCTTAAGGCAAGAGGGAGGCACAGCTAAGGAATCGTGCACTCAAAGGAAGGAAGATGTTATCGAAGAATTTCCTGAAATTGAAGTATAGTGAATTGTATTTGAAGTATAATGAATTATATTTATGTATCAATTTGATGTGTCTCCTCCATGTGTTAGATGCCCTGTACATAGTATGGAAGCCTTTGCGTAACTGAGGCTATCATTCTTAGGCTTTAATATTGTGTACGGCGGACTGCTACGTTTAGGGTGCCCTTTAGGGCATGACAACCGTTTTCTATCTACTTGAAAATATCTATCCATTTCTAAGGTCTTTTTTTTTTTTTTTTTTGTAAAAAGTTGTTTGGGTTTCGAAACCACAAGGTACAAATTCATCACGAAAATTTCAGTTTTAAAGACATAAGTTTGCAAACTTTTCTTTATCCAAAAATACTTGTACCAAAATATAGATAATAATATAGTTAGAAAAATCCTTTGGATATATATATATATATATATTGACTCATATCATATGCATGAATTTAGTAAAGTTGTCTCAATAATAATTTTTATAAAGCAAGGTGTTTTAAAAGCTGGAAAAGCAAACTTTGAAAACTTCAACTTAGTTTGTTGGAAAATTTTCTTGAATCATTTTAAGTAAGTATTTCATCCTTTTTCTCTCTTTCCTTCCATTCCTTAATCTTTGGAAATAATCAAATTTTTCCCAAAAAAATGTTAAAAATTTTCTTTTAAGATTCTTATGACATAACTTCTAGGGGCTGAAAATGTAGCTTCTAAGTAATCTTTGATAATGGTTAAGATTTATTAAAGTTTACATATTCTAAGTTTTTCCTAAAGTGCATTTTGCTTTAACAAATAACAATGATTTTCTAATTTGTTTACTAATTTTATTTCCTGAGAAAATTTTATTTCTATAAAAAAAACTTTCTTGATGATTTTATAAAACTTGTTTAATCTTTAATATTTTAGAGTATTGATGAAACTTTTATAAGGAAGTTTAATGAAACCTTTACTAATCAAGAATTTGGAATCTTAAGTTTTTAAAGGAACCTTTTCCATTTTATTGTTTTGAAAGGAGTATGTGTGATATATCTACTTTATGTATTATTTGTTGAAATTCTTATGTTTTATTGTTAATAAAAACTTGTGATGAGCTTATTTAAATTTTAGAAAAGATTTGCTAAGATAGATTCCCAAGTTTTTATGGAAAAAAAAATCATTTCTTAAGTGACGAAAGTTTATTTTTTGAAAAGAGTTCTCATATTCTTTTATTTAAGAAAAATTTCCTCTTTTATTTTTATTGAGACAATATCAATATGCTCATGCATGAACATGAATATGTAGTCATGAGAAATAAAACAATATATTTTAATAAGATAACATATATATAAGAATCAATAAGAGCATAATATTAAGATCAACTATTGGGAATCTTAGCTTCATCAAGGTAACCCGATCAAGTATTAGGAGCCTTGGTTTCATCAAGACAACCTGAGACTAAGAATAAACTAGTCCCGAAAGAAAAAGAAAAAGAAAAAGAAAAGAAAAGAAAAGAAAAGCAATAATAATAAGAGCAAGTTAGAGGATGTTAATGAGCATTTAGGCTCTAAAAATATATAGATATACATATACTTAATAATGTATAAAGAGTTAGATTAGGAGCATAATAACAACAATAACGACATGGTATCATAATAATCAAAATAACAAATTGGAATTTTTGGCATGTGCAAGAACAAAACATGAACATGTTGTTGCTTCTACAACTCATGTAAGTTTCAAGAAACAACACTATGGTCATGCTAAATTACATGATATGGGTAAATGAATAATGGTAGAAGTTTACTTAAGAGTGTTTTTGAGTTGAATGAAGATGGTAGATGAGTGTGATATTATGTGAGTAGTAAAGAATGGTAGATGGTTTATGTGTAGTGAAGAATTTTGGGAGAGATTGAATGGAAAAGAGTTTTAGTAGAGGGAATTTATGGAGAAATTTTAGGACAGTTTTGTTATGTAAAATGAGTGTGTGAAAGAAATGGAGGAAGAAGGGGTATTTATAGAGTTTTGTGGAGGTAAATTAGATGTAATAAAATAAATTGAAAAAGAAAAATAAATGAGTTGAAGAGAGAGGGGGATGGCGCTGGTTTCATGGAGAGGAGAGAGGCAGTGATTTTATATTTTTTATTGTTTTGTAATAAAAAGTAATTAAGATGTGAAGTATAGTAAATGTGAAATTGTATTGGAAATGCGAAAAGTAGAAAATAGATGTATAGATAGTAAGATAAAGTAGAGATAGATGAATAGTAATAAATAGTAGAATAGGATAATGACTAGTAAGCAAGACTAATAATATACCGATAGTAAAGAAAATACGTGTATAAATGCGATATCTATTATTTTTAACTACCGAAAAATTACGAAATTGATATTTTTGAAATCCTTATATTATTTTGAACCTAATGGTGTTATTGAAATATTTTTATCATTCCAAGCTCGGCACACACTTTTCGAGAGCTGATCCCATTCGAATCCGAAATACATTAAAAATTAGCGAATTAAATATTTTTAAGCTTTCTTATATTATTGCGAACTACTATCCATAATTATTTCAATTTTGTTATTTAGGGTTTAAGAACACGAATTATCGGATCTAAACACTAGGGTTTGTTCTAGTCTTTTGTTGACTTTTAGGGTTTCCTGTTGATCTTTAATTCTAAGATTAAGCACAAACTTAACAAATTTTCAAGGGTTTATAGAATGTCATTTGAGTAAGCCTTTGTTAATGCTTTTTAACATTCCATAAAAATGATAAACAAGACAATAAAAGGAATGTCATTACTCATCAAATGTTTATAAGATTTGGTTTTAAATTTGTGAATAGATAAAAAGACAAGTAGGTTTGAATTTTTTTTTAATAATCTATGGGTGGGATTATCGTGAGAGAGAGATGGATATATGCATCGATATTTTAGTTGTGGGAGCAAATCATATGTGAATTTTACATATTTATAATTAAACTATTAATTGTGAGTTATTGTACTCATGGCCTTTGACATCTTATAATCTGTAATTTCTACAGTAAAGATAGAATAATGTGTTTTTTAAAAAATTATTTAATATAATATATGATTTCGAAAAATTTTTCTTTTATCTCTTAGATTTTTATTTTTGCATCAATTGAAAAAATACTTTGTTTTTTCTTATATTCTTTAATTTAGTTTTTTTTTTTTTTTTTTGCCTACACATTTATTACCATTTTACGTAACACTTATTACTGTTCGATGTGGTATTTGGCAAAAGAACAATAATGACTAAGAATGTACACCATAATCTAGTATATATGAAATTATATTTTTGGAAATTAAAGGAAAACAAAAAAGGGCTTTACTTCTTACTTTTATGATTGCATTTTGAAGTCTGTATATGCATGAAGTTTTGTTGATGGTTGTATTGTATAATTTCTATAAATACTTTCACTACTTTTTGTCATTGCTATGAATGTAGAATGTGTAAGCTCCCGAATTTTTCGAGAATGGTTTTGGAATACCGAATCGAAACCCTAAAGTTTAGCCCTAGTTGAAACCAAGCCTTAAACCAATTTCAATCACGGGATTTCATAAGAGAATTTTTTCAAAAAAAAAAAACAAAAATAGAAAATTCAATAATTGTTCAACTCGAAAACCCGAACATGAGAAGGACCACCTATCCGATCCTTGATATAAACCCCTCAATTTCTAGGGTAAAGTTGGATTAAGCCCTAGCCTTAGTCAAACTGGAGTTTCAAAAGTCAACAATGATTAAGACAATTAAACAATTGCAACTCCAGCAATCCCGCATTCTCAAACCCTAGAAAATGAAATTAAGTTAGTGGCTCAAAATAGTTCGTAATAATATAGGGTAACATAAAAACATTAGATTCGCGAATTTCAAGTGTCCTTCGGACTCAAACGGGATCAGTTCTCGAAAAGCGTGTCCTGGAGCTCGGAATATTAAAAATATTTCAATAACACCAAAAGACTCATAATTAAACAAGGATTTCAAAAATATCAGTTTTAGATTTTTTTGGTAACTAAAAATAACAAATATAGCTCGTTTACGTGTATTTTTATTATTACCGATATCTTATATGTCTAGTCTACTATTCATAGTACTATTCCTACTATTTATTACTATTTCACTATCTCTACTTTTTCTTGCACCTATTTCTTACTACCTATATATCTATTTTCTTACACTTTTACATTTCCAATACATCTCATGTCAAATCATATCTTACATATTAATTATTTTCTTACAAAATACACACAAATATCAACTCACTCCCTCTCCTCCTTCACTATGGCTGGCGCAAATCACTTCCCTCTCCCTCTCATTTATTTTTTTTTCAATTATTTTATTACATCAAAAATTCACTCCAAAAATTCAATAAATACCCTCCTCCTGCTTCATTATTTCACACATCCATTTTACATAACAAAACTCTACCAAAATACTCTCTCAAAACCTCTCTCTAACAAATCTCTCTCAAAATACCCTCTACCATTCTCTACAACTTCAAGAAGAAAATAACAAACACAAAATCCATTCATCTCTTTTTAAACCTTCCATTAAACCTTAGGTCAAATCTTACTTAAATTTCTTTATCATGTTCATACAACTTAGTATGAGCTTAGTGTATGTTTCTTAGGCTTATATGAGCTAAAGAAGCAACAATATGTTCATGTTTTGTTTTTGTTCATGATTCATATTTTACATGATGTTATTATGTTGTTATCGTTATTGTTATTATTTTTGCTCTAATCTAACTCATATAATATTATGTATACTATGTATATATATTTATTTAGAGCATATAAGCTCATTTGTTATTTATTTATTTTCGTGTCTTGCAATTTATTTATTGACTTGTTTTATGCAATTTATTAAGACTAGTCTTTCTAGTCTTAGACTTGTCCATATCAAGTCAAAACAATTTTCTTTCTTTTCTTTTCTTTTGGAACTAGTCTATTCTTAGTCCCGAGCTGCCTTGATGAAGCTAAGGCTCCCAATACATGATCGGGATATCTTGATGAAGCTAAAGTTCCCAATGCTTGACTATTTTATTATGTTTATTTACTTACATGTATTTATTTATGTATTATCTTTACTTTTACATTACTACATAATCATATTCATACCATAATTAAGAATGTTGTTGTCTTAAATAAAAATAAAAATGGGTTCTTTCTTAAATAAAGAAAAGTAAACTAGATTTCTTAACAAAATGAATTTTCAACAAAAAGATCTAAGTTTTGTTTTAACTCTTTTTAAAGAACAAGCTAACCGTAAATTCTAAAAGAATTAGTAATATATATTTCTTCAAAATAATAAAAGGAACTCATTTCTTATAAATCAAAACTTTATACTTCATAAAGAAAGAATTTTAAGCATTGAAGGATTTTAACTCAATCACATCTTTTATAAGACTTAAGTAGGTTCATTATAGACTTTGAAAATCACCTACTAAGAAAGCCTTTTCAAAACTTAATTTTTATATGTTGTTATTCTCTTTTCAAAATTTAAAATGAAATTTTGCTAATTTCTAATGTTAGCAATTCTTTATTAAGAAAGCTTTTCTTGTAAACTTATCTAAAAGAATTATTCTACCATTTAACAAATATTAGGAATAACACAAGTTTTCAAACCAAGATAAAGTTAAGATAAAGTTAACTCACTATTTTGAAAATCAACTTAGAAAAATAAAATTTGCCAATAAAGTAAAATTTTAAAGTTATACATATTTTCTAAAGAAGAGAAATGATATAAAAATAAAAGGAAAACATACACAGCTTCAAATATTTGACCATATCAAAATTTAAAGGATATTTTGAAAAACTTATTTTTCAATCACTAGAAATAAAGTTAGTAGATAACTTGAAGAATCAAATTTTTGAAAATTAATTTTCTTTTGAAAAGATAAGAAATGGAATTATAATAGGGAAACACTCATAACAACTCAAATATATTTTTGTTTTCCTTCTAACAATTCAAAAAGGAGAAATTTTCACAAGTTCTATCTTTAAAGACAAATTGTTTATGAAATATCAACATTGAGACAACACTACAAAAATCATGCATACAATATGAGTATAAATATATGTTCAAAGGATTTCTCAACTATATATATGTATATCCATATATTTTGCTTAAAGGTTTTGAGTAAAGTGAAGTTTGGAAAAATCATATTTTGTAAACTATAAATTCGTAACTATTCTGTACCGTAATATTTTCCAACCCAAATAGCTTTTATGACAAAAATAACCTTATAAATGGATAGATCTTTTTGAGTAGGTAGAAAACGGTACATTATTTGCGTGATTTCGAGTTAAAATGACCAAGTTATGGCCATTTTAAGTTGGAATTACCTTCTATACGAATTTTAACGATCTTATAACATAGATTTTGATAAGTATCATAGAATCAATAAGAAATACTCATTATGGGTATTCTTCTTGATTAGGTGATCCCGAGGAGGAGTATTCATACCCGGAGGATTATTTTGATTAGAAGATTTACCGATTGACTCATCCGTAAGAAAGATAGATCCTCATGGCCAAGTGAGTTTATTTCCTACCTTTTACGTACTTGGTTGTGCTTGTAGCTAGAGGCACTAAAAGTAGGAAAAGATGAAAATAAATTATGTATGATAATATTGGTTGAAAGAATGTTAAGCATACCAAGGCCTGAATCGTTGTTAATTAACTTATGTTTTACTATTATTTTGTTGGAGTGTGTGCAAATTCTGTGATCACCTTTAAATTACTCTAATCATATACTATGAATTATATTCATTGATTCATGTATATCACGTAGTTGGTTTTATTGCATGAGCTGCTATTCTCGATGGGACAAGAGTATAGTAGCCGGGTATGCAGTAGCCAGAAATCTGCAAGATGGGCGATTAGGAGCCTGAAAGAACTATTTTGAGATGGGCGAGTAGGCGCCTGAAATAAACTACATGAGTTGGATTTAAAGATGGGTTTTAAAGAGTCTGGAACACCTAACTCTGAATGGATGGGTAAATCCATTCAAACATATGATTTCCGGTAGATCATATGTATTGCTTTATCACTTGCTTGATGCATTCATATGCTTATTTAATAACTTGATTGAGATTATTTATACAAGTACGTTGATTCAGGAATATTCTCACTAAGCTAGTTATACTTATACTCCGATAGATCTTTGTTGTAACAGGACTATATCTTTTATACTCGAAGACTTCATATACTCGAGAGGGATGATGTTTTAGAAAAGCTTTCAGAAATCTTTTGAAGATCTTAAGTTAAATATCCTTTAATGTCCTTTATTGTTAGTATTATCTTATTGTGAGAAAGATCAAGTTGATATTATGATTGGTTGGAGAATTATAGGGGAAAAACCCCGAAGATGATGTAAGGATTATAGTCTCTTAATAATAAATAGGAAGATTATCTAGATTCTTGTATGTTGTATTTACTATCTCGAACTATACATCCCACCGTTGTCTTCTATCGTTGTGATAAATACCTTACATATGGTGTTGAAAACTTTCACATGATTTTGGAAATCATTCTTAAGTTTTAATACCGTATATGGCAGACATAATGAGAATAACGGAATTGATTTATTCTAAACAATCTCAATCATACTTTTTCTAATTTAAATATATATATATATATATGTATATTATTTATTCACTTTACTTATAGGAAAACATTATTGGAAATAATTAATTAAAGCTTTAAAATGCTACAAGAAATCTTCTTTGTTACTTAATGAATTACTTTTCATTTATAATTTCTATTTTACTGATCTATTATAGTTACAGAAACTGTTTTGTTATTCATTCTAATTATTGAAACTTTTTCATTTTGAATGTCACCTATTGAAAGTTTCTAGTAGTCAACCATAACTTTTGGTTTTAATTATTTTAAAAATATCTTTTAAAAATTCTCAATAGTTGTTGCACTTCATTAAAAGGTATATCATGCGTTTTTATTTTAATTATTGTACCTTTTGGTTTTAACCATTTTAGGATTTTTTTTTTTCCAGAAATTTGTAATGGTTGTCACATTTAATAAACAAGTATTAGTTGTCTTACATTTATTTATAAACTATAGAGATTTATCCACTCATTGTGTAGGCTTGAAATTAGTTATTTAATAATTTTAAAAGAACATGTGTTAATATATTACCAGTCATCAAAAATCAATTTAACATTTTTTTCTCAATTTTTGGTCTTTTGAAATGATTTTAATATTTTATATTAAATTATATTTTTAGAAGAATATGACACTAACATGTATTTATCAAATAATATTTAATAATATTAACATTTCTTTATGAAACTCGTTTCACCTATATGTAAAAAAATTAAAACAAATCACGTGTTTCCAAATAGATAAAAATACATATAATTTTTTTGTAATTAACCCTATTTATACTATATTATAAAAATATATAATCAAGATATAAAACTAATTTCTATTCAATATGTATACCGCAACTCTTATTTATTATTTTTAGGTTCAAAAAAGTCAGAATATGATAAATTTAAATGGAAAACAAAATCAAACTCAAGCTTGAAATAAAATTTATTTATTTAAATGAGTCAAGCTTGAGATTAAATTTTAGATTTGATAAAAAAAAAACTTAACTCAGGCTCAATAAAAAACTTAGCTTAACTTGGGCTTGATTTATAAATGAGCCAAGCTTAAGTTTGAATTTGAAACTTAGTAATAAGCGTAGCTTGAGCTTGACTAAGCTTAGAAAGCTTAACTCTGCTCAGTTCATTTGTAATCCTAATTGAGTGGAGGAAAATTTCACTAATTTATTAAGAGGAATTCTAAGTCATGATGTAGTGAAAGCCCAAAGAGGAAGGTTCAGAATAAAGTGCCCAAAGATAGAGGTCTATCTATTTACCGGTGGAATTGAGTTGTTCAAATTTAATGTATATTAATAGGTGTAGGCGGTTGGTAGAATAGTAAAAATAATAGTTAAAGCGATAAGTAGTATTTAATCATAGTTGTTAAATTGAAATCATCCTATTTGTTCATCTAACAAAGGCTTTTGTATATATGGGAGACTTTCCCTTATTTGAATATCATTCATTCATCAAAGAATTATTTTTATCCCATAGTCGCTCTCTCTCTCTATACATAGTGCCTTGCAAGTGTGTTTTAACTAATTTAGTACTCTCAATAGGTTTTAAAGTACTTAAATGCACACACGAGTGCCCAAAACCATACACACATACTAGTATTAATCCATTTCCCTCTATATATGGTATGCGTACAACTCTACATTTAGATAAATGTAGGTGTATAGATACACACACTTTTCACTTAACTACAAATGGCACACTTGTTAATGGAATTTTATGTAAGCAATTCGCACGAATGTGTTACTATGATTTTTTGAGTACTACATTATTTCTTAAATATTCATATCACCTTGATTGTTCTTTTTTCTCTTCCCAGTAACGAGTCGACAAGGTAGCTAACAAGAAGCCCATATGTTGGTAGAGAGAGACCATAATATTGGCTTATATCACATGCCTAATCAAATAAATTAATATACGTTATCTAACTAATTAAAAACAATTATATGTAAGTAGCATTTTTGATGTATGAAATGGCCAGGTGCCAAGCATACGCACAGCCAAAGGTCGGGAGAATTTTAAACGAGCAGCTTTACACGTAGAACTAATTGTCAAAGTTTAAGTTAAAGAAGGTGAACAACTCATGAATCTTGAATGGCTGGATCCATGCCTTAAACCGCCGACTCCATACATCGGCCCAAAATCTACTTGTCTCCTCAATTTGGGAGTTCAGCCTGGTTCTAAAACTGTGCTTGGGTGTTGTTTCTTAGCCTTCTACTCAATCAGCTCCTACCAACATTCCAGTGGTGAAGTTTATTAATGAATCCAAAAATCAAATCATCATTCTGTTGGGCTTTAAGTTCTAAGATTGCAAAGCCTTCAAACACGGGCTCAGCGATTAGCTTAGCGTGACATTGCAAATATATTGCCGAACTTTCACAAATTTGACATGTGCAAGAATGCATTTGAGGTTTTGAAAGACAAATTATAAAATCGACAATACAAGGATATTTGCTTTTTTTAATTTTTTAAAAAAAATTAAAGTGTAATAGGCACTAGATCAAAATTTGGAAAGATTGTATTATTTAGCAATTTACCCAGGTTTATAGGACAATTTGTAACATATGAAAATTCAAACGTATATCATCTAATTCTAAGGTCATAATTTAGAATGTTATTTGTTTTTTTAACTTCATAATCATCAAACCAGGAGTTGGTTGGAAGCACTACTTCACATTATTTGATAAACCACTTGAGAATCTATCTATTTCATCTTATTTTAATCATTTTGACATCTTATTTTTATTATTTTCCAACAAATATTTATCATAAAAACAAATATAGATAAAAAAAAGAATTTTTATTTATAAACAGATCAAATATATTAAATACAAATAAAAATACGTATGCAGATCAAATATATATAAGATATAAATAAAAATTTACTCTTTGAAAATAATTATTGTTGAAATATATCTTCTCTGATTTAATGGACAAATTGTTTGTTGACATTCAATCTGTAGTTGGTCCATGACTCACGCATCATAAACATCAGTGTAATATACACTCTCTCTAATATATTCGAATATAAAGCCAAAATGTTTGAACAAAAGACATGACAGAACAACGCTATTTATCATGTGTGGTGGCAGAGTAATGGCCAATGTAACCTGCAGGCACAAGCTGGATATAAATATATATATCTGACGTTGTAAAACTAATATCACATTTAATTCATTAAATTATTATTATTGTTGTTGTTGTTAAATAACTATTTTCTTATTAGTTCGCAGAAGTTATTCATAAAGAATATATATTTTATTCACTGTAAAATTGAAAAAAAGGAACTCCTACTTCGGTCCGTTATCCTTGTAGAGAATAACTTCTATTTAAAAAAAAATCACAAAATAATACTAATAAAACAGCTATTTATTTCCAATTTTACTAAAGTAAACCAAACAATGTCAAACTCGAAGTTTAATGTTAGCCCTGTAAAGCCAATAAGCATGGGCAAAAGTAAGATACTGGTAAAGGCTCAAACTCGCATTTAGATTCCCATGGTGGCGTCCAATGTCGTTTCATAAATAAGGCTATGTTAGGTAGATACAAGAAAATAAAACGTGCTTTCAACAAGGTAACATGCAATAGCAAAAGTGAGGAATGTGCTGAAGACTGGAATTCAGATATTGTCATAATTACTATTCACCATAAATTTGAACACGGGGAATACAAAGGGAACTAAGAGCAGTTTAACCAGAACATGCTTCTCTAGGAGAAGGTTGGACCAATAACTATGAGCAAGTTCATCAGTCAAAGAACAACAAAAGAGAAAAATACCTTTTGCGGAAGTGGCAAACATTTGAACACCCAGAGAAACTCAAAGCCCCAATCCGTTTGCAAAACGATTGCAAGCCCATTGAGCAAGGATATTCCAGGAGGTCCACAAATCTGCCTATCCAACATTACTGAGCTCATCCATTGTTCTAGGTCCATATCACTCAGGAGATGAATCTTAATGCCACCAAGCTATAAGACTGCAAAAGTTTTTCACTTTTCTTTCTTTTTTTTTTTTAAATTTATGAAAACAAAAGTAACAACACCAGATGTTCAAAATTGGTAAGCCTTTCCCAGGAAAATTTCCTATATACATCTTCCTGAGACTATTGTGCACATGCAAAATTGTGAGTTAAGCAAACAATATACATGATACATGTGACCTTCTGAATTGCTGCAAAAGAGCAGCTTCACCCGCATTATTTTGGAGGATTATACATCCTCCAAAATCTGAAATTGCAATCAACAAATTGTCACTCTTAAGGTCAAATTATGACCTATTATTTACCTTTCTGACTATGAAATCCTATGGAAGTACCTCTCCAATGTGGAGGCCATCATTTGGCTTCATTGTTGTGTTCAGGAGCATGATTCTGAGTAGCAGAAGACTGTCTGATTGGAAATAAGACCAAGCTAGTGCTGCAGTACCCATTGATATAATAACAGCAGCAATGGAGCCCCAGACAAATCTCTGCCTTCGCTTTTGTCTCTGTCTCAGCCGTCTGGTAGTTTCTGCACAAACAAAAGGTGCAACAAATTAATAGGGCTTTATGTAGGGGGCAGTCATTGACTCTTCATATTAAAAAATTGGCACACACAGGACCCAAAATTGATAACAAACTTTAATAATTAGAAGCCAAACTAGTCAGGCTAGTCTACACATTCATCCTTGGACAATTTATGAAAACAAGAAAAAAGGAATAATGGGTGCCCCTTACCATAATCGCACAAGCCCCCACACGGAGGGAATCTCCTGACCATTTAAGGAGGGTGGTTGGTTGTTTAAATTGATCGTTAACAACATACTGCATTGCAGCAAGTGGGAAGAAATTTCATACAAACTAGAGGAAGTAAACCCAACAACTAAAATCAGAAAATGAAAAGAGAGAGTATAAAGCAAGTCTAAAAAAATCTCACCAACAGCTTCCTGATTCCTTTGTGACATCTCATGATTAACTGCCTCATAATAATGGAGCCGGTCCAATAATCGTGCAATCTCAAAGTTTTTAGTCTCAAGGATCGCTTCCATTTCTTCTTCTGTTTCTGCCCTTGCAATACCCCTCCCAATTGCTTCAGAGACAAATCTGACAACCGAAACTTGCTGAGAAAGCTCATATTGCCCATGCTCCAGACTCAAATCTGCAGGCAACGTTAATCCTTCAACAGATAACTGTTGCCGGATCCTCTGCCATTGCTTTTGTGTTTTGTTCAGCGTTCTTCTGCTTCCTTTCGCTTTTCTATCTCCATCAATAAACTCAATCGTATTCCACCTAGCTCTTCTTCAAGATTGCGAAGAGAAGACTGTGCACCCCCATCTGAAGATAACTCTATTTGGAGGGGAACAAAAAGGTTAGCATAAGCTTGTTTACAGTGGTCAACAAATATGAGAAGGTTAAGACGATGGGTTGCATACATATTTTAGATGTGCAATGGTATAATCCATATGGGTAAATTGGAAGGACACCACCCCTTATTTTCTAAAAAATCACCACATAGGCCCCTATTATGGAATCTAGGTATCGCATAATTTTAAAATGTTTCAGGGATGTCCATACAATTTACTCAAACATATATTACCAACTCAAAAAAAAAAGAGAACATTTTCATATCCTTGAAAGAGTTAGTCAAGTAAACTCCAGGAACTCAGTTTCTCTTCCAGTACAAAACCTGATATTAGCATGATTGTTAACCTATGCAAAAAGATATGGCACTCAAGAGAAAAAATAAAATAAAATAATAGTGACAATGATAAAAGTCAAGTATTTTTGAAAATCGTCCTGCATAAGAGACAATATGCAATTAGTGATGGCTAAAGAAAGGAGAAGCTACAATACCTTCCCATGCATCGTAAAACTCCCCACCAGGTGTAGGCTTCACAGAACTTTCTGCAGTATCCTCTAACTCAGTGATGCTGGTATAACTCATGGATTCCTGAGGATCATAGAAATCATCGGTATCAAACTCCCTTTCAGGGGTCTGTGTTATGGGCGTAAGCAAATTATCTTTTCCCCCAAACCTATTGTCACCATGACTGCTTCCTACTTCCAATATATCATTCCCAGCTTCTTCACCATAACTTGCAGATTCATGATTATCATTGTCCTCAACATTGCTAGAAATAGAAAATGTAACAGAGGCATCCTTAGAAGGTGCAATAACATCAGCTCTTCTGTTGCTTGTTTTCTCATCATCTACTCCAACACCCTCCATCTTCTTACGGGTGGAAACATCATCTTCGGAAAAGCTCTTTAAAAGACGTGGACCACGGCGCTTGTGGTTGATTATGTATGGTGAAGGGGGAAATGATGATGGGGAATCGGGAACTGGTGTTGTCTCAGGAGTCGCATAGAGAGAGGGTGTTAGCTGAGGCCGCTGAACTTTCTTATCTGGTTTTGGTGCACTATGTCGACGCTCCAGCTTAGTACTGGGTACTGGCTTTGGATTGAGAGGAGGCTTTGGCTTAGGAACAGGCATTGAGCTACCATTCACAGATTTTTTGACAGATTGAGAAGAGGCTCCAGGTTCTAAAAGCCTATCCAATGCTATAGCGGTAAACGTTGGCATATCTCTGAACAACCAAATATATGATATAATTTAGAACAGGAAACTAAAAGCATTCCATCTAAGATTGTATAAGCAACCATAAACCTACTCAAACCACAAACTTTAGCAGCTGAGTTCATGTAGAAACAATCAAGTCAGGCCTATGGAGTTAGAAAATTTATCAAGTTAAACAAGATACCCTGAAAAGAAGCCTCATTTTGTTTCTGTACTATTTTGCGGTTCAATCACAGATTTCGATAGAACAATTCCAAGACAAGATATTCAACATAGTAAAGAAGTTCCCAGCCGAGAACTGCTGAAGAATCATAGTTTTACAATTTTTTTAGGGGATAATTAGTTGTTAAATTTATGTACTAATATTAATAGCTCATGAAATTCGGGTTAAAAAGTAACCCGACATGAGCTGCTGAAAATTGAAATTAAAATATCTATGCATTTAAAAATACAAAAAGTTATTCCCCTTTTTCATTGGATGACAGATAGAAAAAGCACATGAAATCCTAAAAATGGGTGACCTATTTCCCCAACTCAATCCCCAAAGGAACCCTAATCGAAATTCCGAACTCATATGCAAAAGTCATTAAATTAATACAACAAGGTCAACATAAATCTCAAACTAAAACTAACAAATCCTTGTCATCATTTGTTTCTTCAAAGAAGACGCCTTAAATTCAAACTGTTTTCAACTTAAAAAAAAAACTGATCATGAGCAGATTCAAATCATCTAAAAGCCAATCTTCCTTTTTAATATTGATGTAAGCACCACTATTGGAGAAGAATCTATACAACAACTTCTTAAAACCAATTCAAACACAAATCTCATATAACCACTAATCTCAAAATCACAAGCAAACACGTGGAAAAATCTATTAACAGGTGCAGAATTCATACAACAAGCAGCTCAAATAGATCAAAACCTAAACAACACACGTCACCAAGCATGTCGGAAAAGCGAAAAGAGAAGGAGAGAGAAAGTTCAAAGTGGTACGGTACCGACGAGAGAGGAGCGAGAGGGAATCGAAACCCTAGAGAGGGAATTGGAAATGAAGAAGAGAGATAAAACAGATATTGTTGCGAATGGCAATATTGATATTAATATTATTTGAAATGCGTGAAGCTGTTTTTGTTGGTTTTGGGTTGGTGGGTGGCGAGTGGTGCAGTGTTATTTTGTTATGGTGTAGACGAAAATTCGGTATTTATAGTCCCCAGCTGCTTGGAGGAAAATTAAAAAAGAACAGGGCCTAACATATATGACTGGCGTGTTTCTCAGGTTTCTCGCAAAGACCGCCTCCTTCTCCTGCCCCTTTCCCACGCAACCCTCCCCCACACTAAATATTTGTAAAGCCGAAAAGGACAAATTTAAAACTCATCTTTTTTTTCATGCAGCCTATAAAAGTCAAAAGTAAAATACATATTTTCTTTCTATTACAGCCAGAATGGCTCTAACATTCCATTATTAACCATGTATTCAAATAGAAGTATATAATTTTAAATTTTTATTTATTATATAATTAAATTACATAATAAGAATTTTATAATTTAATATTAATTATGACAGGATCGATTCATTATTATTCAACAGCTCATGCCATATTCAATAATGATTGAACTATTAAAATAGTTAATTTTCAATTATATTTTATTTTAACGGTTAAATTATTGACTGAATGATCTCGCCGATAAGATTGTAGAAACTTTCAAATTGTTATATGATTAATTGGAAACACAAGCATGATGTTATGCAATTTTTTTACACTAGACATGATTCGTCTAAATTTTTAGGTATGGTGGGATAATTCAACATAGAGGGTAATAATATGAGGGCCCGTTATTTGAGTTTAATCCAAATCAAGCTGGATGCGCCTTGGGCTAACTTAGATGGAGGGCCTAAAAACTTGAGATGAAAGTTTTTCATCTACCCAAAATAAATCAGAATCTTGTCCAATTTTGACTCAAATTTATTTTTCATGAATGGTTCACTCTTTCTATAAAAATAATTATTAAAATAAAATTGAGATAAAATTATTTATTAATTTTTTGTTTGCAAATTGCATTTTAAAAATGCGTTTTCAGCTTACTAATAAATCATGTGTAGAATATGTAATTAGAAGAAAATTTAAATGGAAATCGCATTCTTAACATGCACAATTAAAGAGGAATTATAGTAATTATCTTCAATTAAAGCCTATTTCAGTATTTATCTTAAAATTAAAGTGTACTTTGGTAATTATTTTAAATGCATTACTAAATTGATGAAAAAAAAAGATCTCTTTTAATGCAATAAAAACAACCTGAGGCCTTCAAAATTTTGACCTATATGGTTGGACTATTTTGAAATGTAGGGAAAGGAAAACTGGAATCAATTGGACATAATTTTTTTTTCTGGACGAGTTGGAGATTTGAAAAAAATATAACAAAAACATAATAGAGAAGTATGTAACGGATTTGAGGAAAAAAGGGTGGAAAAAAAACAAAAAAGAACTATGTAAAGGAAATAACTTTATTAAGAATTGTTGAAAAGGTAAAAGGAGGATTAGAGAAGAATGACCTAAGTAAGCTACAGCCTTCTCAAAATTAGGATAGGAGATAAGACATGAGGAGAACCTCTATGTAGCGAAGGCGAGATTTAATTGGATGATCAATGGGTACAGGAACATAGTTTTTTTCTTTTTTTCTCCCTTTTTATGCAAGTGCAGTGAAAGGTGAAATTAAGGATAGTAAGGTTGTTTAATAGTTATTGGAGTTGGAATTTAAACAAAGAAGATTTAGTTTCCGGCTCTTGAAATATTATGATCCATTTAGTACGAATTGGGTCGAGGCGAGAAGGGAGAATGAGATGATGAATCAAAGGGGAAGATCTTTCTACGAGGAAAAGCAGTTTCGTAGAAAACACTTATAGCTCATTTACTTCACAAAATGAATAAGGCTATAATAAAATTCTTATTACAGAGAAATTGAATAAGCTGTGATATTATTTTTATTTAAATGATGGTATTTTGAAAAAAAAGAAAAGAAAATATAGATCCAACATTGAATTGGTATTCATAGGTTTAAATAAAGAATGATTATTCAATGTTTTGTGTGATAGAGATTCATTATGGAACCGCTATTCAGTGAATTAAATACCGTAATAGCTATTCGTAAAAAATAAGACTGTAATAGAATTGCAATTATTACAAAATAAACGAGTAGTTAAAGAAAAGATGAATTAAAGCGATTACACGTAATATAAAACAAAACGAAATGCTTAAAGTAGGTGGTTTTCATGCAGGGTTTTACATGTAATGCTAAAACATAGTTGGAAAATTAGAAGAGGTGTAATTGGTCAAGTTTTGGTAAAGAATTTAAAAAATATAATGAAAATTATGGAGTAGTTTGGAAGGTCATTTAGTCAACAAATGGATAAAGAAAAATTTAAGATAGTGTTGTGAAAAAAATGTAAAAGAAGAACTAATAAATCAAATTTGTGATAAATTAAGGCTCAAAAGGATTATGTATTTTATATATATATATATATATATATGGGTTTCCAATAAAAAGGAAAAGAGAGTAAAGTGGAATAACTTAAATTTCATCAATTGAAAAACTAAGGATAAAAATAATAAGGTGAAAGGCAGATTGCTAAATATGATTGGCAGACAATATCTTGATTATATCTGCTCTAGAAGCGACAGTGTGCTATTTATGTAGGCATTGAGATTATAGAAAAGAGTCATTAGAAGAGTTGAGAAGATATGTAAAGATTTTCTTTGGGTTCATATGAGGAGAAAAGGAAAATTCATTAAATCACATAGAGAATATTACAAGACAAAAGGAGATTATAGAGTTTAGGTTATGGAACCTAGAAGTTTAAAATAAAGCTTATATGCAAAAGTTAACTTGGAAACTCAAATCTAGTGAAAGGTCTAGTCTAGATGAATTAAATATAGGAATCTACAAAGTAAAGAACGAAAAAGGAAAGAAGACTCTTCTGGTGAGATGGTCGGTCAGATATGGACCTACTTTATAGTAACCTAGTGAGCTAATGATTAAAGAGGTCAAGTCTATAACCCTAAGCTAAGCTTGGAAAGGATTTAATGATTACAATGCGTGTTGGTCCCAAATGAGTAGCTGGGGGTGAGTGGATTGATTACTAACAAATTTTTAAATCTTTTTAAATGAAAATTCTTCACAACCCCCAATAATTAAACAATATCATATGGCTTAGGAAATCACTTGCAAACACAAATTAAAATAATTAAAAAGTGCATGAATATAAAAGGAGAGTGGGATAAGATAAGATTGCACAAGTATTTATAGAGTTTTCGTCTTGTGCGTTAATCTTTTCTTCCAGCTCCAAGTTAGCAACCTAGTATTCCACACCGGTATATTCCACTATATCTAGTCAAAAAACAGGATTACAAATAGTGTCCTCAAATTGACCAGACTTTATACTAACATTTGGCTATCTCTAATCTCGGAGATTATTTGTAATCTAAATCTAAAAAATTATCAAAAGAAAGTGGGAATAAAAATGTAATAGATCCTCTCAAAGTTTGGCTCAAGTATTAAGTAAAATGAAAGTAGCAATAAGCTTGAGCTATGATTGCTATATGGCTTTTTGTTTTCTAGCTTCTTCGTATCTTCAAGTTTTTTCAACTCCACTATTATATATCTTCATGTCTTTCAATGGATAGAAGTGGATATGAGAGATATGTGCTAACCATTTGAAGATAAGATTGATTCTTAATATGTTGCACCTGTTGCCTGTTGGAGATTTTATTCTTCATATTTATCTCTCAGTAAAACAGAAATATTAATTCTTAGCTTGCTACTAATGTTGTTGTAGATATTATTTCAAACGTCTATTAAGAATATCTTGATGAAAACTGCTTTTGATATACTCTTTTTGAAATATATTCATATTTCTATAAAGTAGGAATGTATCTTGCTTTTTATCATCTTTTGAATATCTAATGTAACACCCTAAACTGAGAGCGTAATCAACCCGCTACTACTAAACCACAATTATAGTATTATAACTTTAAAGTCTCACAATTAAAGGTACTTTTAAAACATTAAAGTCATAATAAAAACTTTACACAACTATGCCAACTCAACATTCAACCTAAAACATCAAAATGAAAAGGGTATCATGAATTCAAGGATCATAAAAGAATCTAAAAAACTATTGAAAACTCCTTAAGTCTTCCTATCTAGCCGACTCCAACTTTAGGCATCTAATAATCAACTAGAAAATCGGCTCTACTATTGTCATTCCCATCATCTACGTATATATCATACCCTGATAGATCCAAAACACTGTAAAGTCTCCACTTGATCCTAAAAAACAAAAGGAGTAAATGCAAGGCCTACTATGCCACGCCACAATCACAAACCCATGAATAAACATCATACAAATCCACATGCAACATAGGAACACATGCAACTATCACAGTTTATTATCTTTAATTAGTCAGGCAACCAACACAGTTTAGAACAATTTGCAACTAGTCCTAAATTCGAATTAACTCAGGACTTCATGAAACATAAGTATGTATACATAATACTTATATATATATATATATATATTGGTGTTAGGTACTCCCCACACACCTGGGGTACCGTACTCGTACTACTCCTAAACTACCTAAAATCATCTCTATGCACAACTTTACTCAGGATAACATCCAATACGGATCATCAGGGCATTGTCTTAGTGGCATTGGTACTCCCGAACCATTAGACCTAGCCAAACACAAGCAACAACCAATTTAAATCCAAATATAACTAAGTTTATTTGCAGTTTCTAAGTCTACATTCACAAACAACAATCAAGGTAAGAACATACCTGTTACGACACTCGTGTTGGGAATTTAGGGAACAATAGCAGCAGAAATGTATTTTTTTTCTTTAAAAAGAACCATAAATGCCCAATTATGGATCCATGTGATTCAATCAAATTAGAGCGGATAGAATTACCTTTTGATACTTTAGAATTTGGAAATTTGGATCTGAGATGTTGCAAACGTGAACACTCTCTACTGTATCTACAAACGAATTTCCAATCAGATCTATGTGCGTATGTTAGCACGTTGGAACAATTTCAAATTTTGGGAATCTCTCTTAATAGGGTCTCTCACATTTTTGAGTTACAGGGTTTCTCTATAATTCAGATGTGACAGTAAGCGTCTATTAACCCTAAAGCTGACCATCAGCTTCTATTTATAAGAAGATGTATCCGTTGATTACCTACCCTAATCTCATTAGGGTTTTTCTCCGTTAGAACGACATGTGTCTTATAAAATAACAATTTTATTTAATAATTATTTATTATTATTAATCTGATTAAGAATAATATATAATTATATAATTATCAATATGGTTACCTAAAATAACCTATGATCTGATCGGCTTATTCTTTGTGTGCGACCATGTAAGTTCACTTAATGTTGGCAGTAGCCCTAAAATACTTTTTAGGCCTATAAGACATAATTGGTCTCTAGCAGGACATTATGCCTACATAAATTAAGTGAAGATCAGTGATCTGACTCTACTTATTATTAGTTATCTATCTAGTCTTTTTGTTATACGATATCTTATAATTAAACATAAGGTGTGGATCAATTCACTCCTATATTGTTTAATCACATATTTCTTGAATCCAGAGTGAGACTAACTTAAACGAATGATATTGATAACTCCTCATCAATTCATTCGAGCAAGGCCATGCATTTCTTAGTTTTACTCGTCATGAGGCCCAAAAGAGATCTCTTTTAAATTAATGAGAAGAACAAATTCCTTCATGAACACTCACATTCCTCTACATGACTTATTTCATGTTCAGTTACAGTCTTATAATTATCCGATTAAAGATAGCGAAGAAAAGAATCAAAACATGGAACGTGCTATGTAGGAATCCGTCGTGTCATCAGGTCAAAGGACTAAAATAATACTACAATGAGAAATATTTATTGCATTGATTCATATAGCATTCTCATATTTAGTCATTCCAATACAATGTACTCTTATATGTATCCATGTGTTGAATCGATATCTCGTATCCATGATCAGTAAAATGTGATCATCATTCAACTAACATACTAGTCTTGATTCATTAGTATTCCATATAAAGAACGACTAGGGATGATTTAGAATAAAGTTATTTATTACCTTATGGTTTTACTATTAAAGCCACATACTTTAATAACATAAGGAATGACGAATTTATTCAAGGAATACTTTTCATCAAAGCAAAAAGGCTAATAACAACTTTCATAAATAAAATGACTTGTATTATAAAATAATAAACATTCAAATGACATAGAATCCGTATGGCCTTGGGCACATCACTAGCAACTTGAATTAGCTAAATCAACAAAACCAAGATCACCTGACCACATAAAGCAAAACTAACTCAAAACTTGCTTTCAAAAGAAAAACATATTTTTAAGGTTATGTAGCCTCCTAAACTATCAAGGACTACAACTATTCTAGGTCTAGATATGCTTATTACTTAGATTTAGGAGAACTAGATATAAAGCTAAGGATTAAAGAGTTTAAAAAGGTCAAGAACGAGGAAGGAAGAAAGATACATAATCCCTCTATCAATCACTCCCATGATAGAGGGTGTGATAGCCTCGGAACATAATATACACAGGGGGCGTAACCTCCATCATGGCCTTCATCACAACCGTGATGGGGGTGGTGGCAGCTATTATGACCTTTGTGGCTGTGATTGGTTGGATTTGCCACACCCAAGGAGATCATGCCCTGAGTCACGGCTGTGATCTCTATCCGTATACCAACTCGATCCAAAACATGAGTAAAAGCTCAAAACTCTCTTTTTGATCTTAAACCATGCAAAAACTTTATCAACATACATATAAAAGAAAAAACACTTTTATAACCACATTACCTGCAACAAACGATGTTTCCTTCTTTTACAAACAATCAACCACCATAAAAAAAGCAAAGGTTAGGGTTTTTCCCACACTTCTTCCTCCAAAAGATTGAATCTCTTCATATCGGCGAGATAACACTTAGAAGGATAAACTTTCCTCCTATTCTTCAAAAGAAACAAAAGGAAAAAATCTTACCTAATACTATGATTTTTGTTCTTCTTTGGAGCAAAATACAGGCTTAAGAGAGTTTTAGGGTTTATCTATTTGTAAAACTGCTTAAATAAGATACGTATGTTTTAGGTGAGAGAGAGGAAAATGTTATTTTTATCGTTATTATTCATAGTAGGGTAGGCCATAAAACCCTCTTATTTATCAATATATGACAACTTTGCCTTATGCTATGATTTATTTATGATTATATTACATCCAAATTCTATGAGATCAAATCTTTAGTCAAACACATTCTTGGGACTTCAAATAAGTGTAACTTTATCCAATAAGTCATGCTTGAAACATCTTATCTTTAGTTAATAAAATATGGAAGCAATTTGAACTTGTTATGATGATATTTTTGAACACTCCATATGCTTTAATCCTATGCAAAATCAAATCTCCTGGATATATTAACCAACTTTGTGGAACATTTTGAATGTATTACGTAAATACATTCAACTTTGGAGCTAAACCTTCAAATTGATGAAAACTTTGAATATAAACCAGCTCTATAGTATTTTATTTGCAATTGACGTGCAACAAGTTTACTCTCTAGGTCAGTTTCTTACTATTACAGAATTTTTGATAATTCTCCAGATATCCTATTACTTACTTCCAAGTGTTTTGATAAACCATCTTAAACTTTTTTAAAAGATAAATGTATACTTAACAACTTTGTTAGTAATCACTTATGCATGTTTTGTTATCATCAAAACCAACCAGGAGACTCAATAATGGGAATGTAATTAGTTCCATGGTAGATGAAGGCATAAAAGTAAGTCTAGGTAATATGTGGCTTGATTATGAAAGTTGGGAACTTAATTAACAAGTGTGGAAGTGGAATGTAGTGGTGAGTTTTTAGCTAAATTAGCTTAGTGAGTGATAGTGGAAAAGAAGAAACCCCGAGGACAAAAAAAAAAAAAACAAGGAAAGGAAAATGAAATGTTGGAGATGTGTTCATAATGCTTTCTTTACCTATAAAGGAAACCCGCGAAAAAAGGGGTTTTATAAGTTGATGAGAAGTGCAATCCCATGGATGAAAAAAAAAAGAAATTATTTCTTGTTTAGGATCCTTACAAATAATAATTACTTAAAAAGGTCAAATTAAATATAATTACCAATATACAATCATAAATCACGTTTAACAAACAAGATATGTGGCATGAAAATAATCCATGTAGATCGCGTAAGTAAATCGTGAGATAAGGACAAATAGCAAGCCACATGGAAAAAAAGGTGACACGCGTGAGGAAAGTCGGACACCAGAAAAACTGGAAATCAAAAGTCATGCACGTTAAAGGTAAAAAAAAGCAAAAAAGAGTGAAAAATGTTAACTAGAAAAACTCAAACTCGTGGTCTCATGCAACCCCAACCATCCCTATGTATATTTACTAGCTGAGCTGTGAACCATTGATGGTATCGCGTTTTTATAAAGCAATATAACAACGATTTAAAACTTGATATCACGTATTTAAAACACGATTTATGTGGAAAATTCATATATCCTGATATATAAACATGATTTTGAAGTGTATTTTAGTAATTTTTCATATTAATTTTATATTGGTAATTATTATTTATAATGGGGTAGACACGTGTTTCACCCCAAAAATAAGGTATTTCGAGATATAATGGAGAAGATATGCAGGCTTTTTGCAAAAAGGAAAGGATAAAATGATCAAGAAATTATAAGCTTTGATAAATTGATGAAAAGGAACAATAAAGTAATGAGGAAATAAAATAAGGAGAGGAGGAAATCAAGGCCATATATTTTTGCCTGCATATTATAATTGTTTTGGAGATAAAGAAATAGAATGCTTTTTAGTCCAAAGAGGAAGCCATCCAAATGGCTAGTAGGGAAATAAAGAAATAAAAAGCTCTTCAATACAAGAGGAAGCTATCGAATATGGCTTAAATCAATTCACTTTATTTTTCCTCTAGATTCTATCCTCTTTAGTAGGGAAAAAAAACAAAGAAGAGAGATAGAAAAATAGGAAAAAGTCAAAAGAATTAAAAAATGAATATTAGAAAAAGGGATAAAAAATTAGAAAAAAATACATAAAAAAAGAAAAAAATAAATAGATGGTCATTTAGTAATAAATGTCAATTAGGGGAGAAAATAAATTTTTTGAGTCAAATATGAATTTTAGAGTTCAAATATAGACATTTGATTTGAAAGATTAGCAAAAATATTTTTTCACAAACTAGGTTGAGATCATTCGACAACCTAGTATTAAAAAGTAGAAATTTTAAGCTATATGTGGTTTCAAACACAAATTTAAATTGCTCATTTTATGAATAATTAAAGTTTTGAAGTGATTCAAATACCAGATAGATTTTCTCTTTAAATCTATTAAATTAGACTCTTTGAAAAAAAAAAACTATATATTTATATATACTCTTTATTAATTTTTGAAAAAAAAATCTTCGGAGTGCAAGTTAATAGTATTGAGTTCTGGTGCGAACTCTGTTTTAGACTTTTTTAATTAATTTGCCGAAGCTAATTTGTGGGTATTAAAAGGGATTTTAATTTGTTGATATAACAAATGTTGTCGGATTTGGACTAGCTTGGCTGGATTGACTCCATTCAATCAATACCAGCTATGGTAGTAGGCCGGTTTATCGGCTCGTTCACTTCGTTGTATGAACAAGAACAAAACATGAACATAACGTTGCTGTCTTAACCTCTCTGGATCTTTAGAAAATGCACACTATGTTCATGCTAAGTTACATAAACATAATAAACAATCTATTAATATTTTAAAATTATAAGAATGGATGTATGAATAAGAACAAAGTATGAACATATTATTGCTTTCTTAACCTTTTATGGGTTTTTGGAAAACACACATTTAGTTTATACTAAGTCACATGAACATGAAGAAAGTTTAAGACAATTACCTAGTGATTTAGAAGAAAATGGAGAATGGTAGAGAGAATTGTAGAGAGGGTTTTTGTGGAGTGATTTTGAGAGAGTTTTGGTATGTGAAATAAGTGTGTGAAAGAAATGGAGGGAGATGGGGTATTTATAGAATTTTATGGAGGGCAATTATGTGAATTAAATAAAATGAAAAAAATATAAAATAGATGTGTGTGTGTTTGTACGTGGCCGACACAACTTAGAGGGAGAGAAAGTATAAGTTTTATTTTTATTGTATTTTTGTAATGAAAAGTAATTATGATGTGAAATATGATAGATGCGAAGTTGTATTGGAAAAGAAAAAAAAAGTAAAAAATAGGTGTATAGGTAGTAAAAAAGTAGAGATAGATGAATAATAATGAATAGTAGAATAGAACAATGAATAGTAAACAAGACTAATAATATACCGGTAGTAAAGAAAATACGTATATAAATGCGAAATATGTTATTTTTAGCTACCGTAAAATTATAAAACTGATATTTTTGAAATCTTTTTATTATTATGAATCTAACGGTATCATCGGAATATTTTTCTATTCCAAATCCTGTGACACGTTTTTCGAGAACTAATTTCGTTCAAATCCGAAATATACTAAAAATTAGTGAATGTGATATTTTTAAGCTTTTCTATATTATTATAAATTATTATCCTTCATTATTTCAATTATGTTATTTAGGGTTTAAGAGCACGAGATTGCCGGTTATAAATACTAAAGTTTGTTGTAGTCTTTTGTTGATTTTTAGAGTTTGTGTGACTTCTAATTATAAGATTTAAGCATGAACTTAGCAAAAATTCAAGGGTTTACACTTCTCTTTTTAAGGTGTATGTTTTGTATGGATTTAATAGCTAGTTGATAGATTTGATCCTAATATAATTCAATTAAGTGATGTAAAAAACATGTCTTTCCTAGTTAAACCATGTATTATATTTTTACTTTTTATTAACCCCAGTTCGACTCCTAGTTCAACTCAATTCGACTCATCGATCCCTAACCCCTGACATATTTGGGTAAAACCCCCAGTTTGGTTCTGATAAACAAATAACACAAAAGTGTTGCTTGGTTGATTTACAAGGGAGAGAAACTCTAAATGAGGGATCTAAAATTATCTTATCTATTTTTCCAAAACAATTAGAAATCAATGGGCAGCAAATGGCAATTCATTTTTCCTTTCTCTATGCCTAGACACATTTCAAGATGCTTGGACGGCCACAATTCAACTCCTTCATTCACATAGAATTTTCGGGCAATCACCAAAGATAGCATGGAAACTCGGCATGCTTAATCTTTAATTTTTAGCCATTTCTAACCCGACTTTTCAATATTTTTCATTAATAAAACCCCCCTTTTCTATTGCCAATCTTGCAATTTTCAATGATCTCTCATTCCCTAACTTGTGCTTGAAATTTTCTTTCTCTATGATCATCATAAACCTATCAAATCTTGAATCTCTTCGACTTTGGGCTATATTTATATGTACACTTAAATTTTAACTCAACATAAACTCCAATAAGGTTGCATTTAGATTGTGTTCCATCGATTTTAGAAGATTCATATCAAATGTGGCTCAATACGACCCCACCACATTTATAGCTTGTGCTCTTTTTATCAAAACTTTTCTCCATATTTTTATTCTTTAGTTCAACAGAACCAATGCATATGCTTTGTGTTTTGGTCATGTTATTTCTCTAATGCCCACACAACCTTTGAACAAGGTCATGTTTTACTTTAATTCAGTTTCAAACTACAACATAACCTTTTCAGCATGATTGTGCTTCACTTGTAATTTATTTGTAGAGAGTTATTTCGGTAATTGGGCTCTTATTCCAATTTAATACCAGACTAGTCTTTTTTACTAGGTATAGGGCTTTGAAGATTGAGCATAGAAAGACGTCTTTAAAATATTTGAATTGGTAGGCTTGTAGTAAGGATTGCTATACCTGTTTATTCCACTCTTTGCTTTGTTCTTTTTTCTCGCGTGTAAAAAGTAGATTTGAAAAATATATTCATGGGAAAATCTAGGCTTCGTTTGACTAAAATAAGACTTATTAAGATTGGAACATGACCACGAGCTCTTTTATATTAAAATAGGCTATTTAAGAAGAATGTTGAATTTTTTATAAATAATAAAAGCCCTTAAGCTCTCTTCAAGCCCATTTCTAAGCCCAATCCACTACTAAAGATATGAAGGCTTCAATACTAGTCATTAGATTCTTAAGAATGATCTAATAGCGGTTTAGTGCTTGATCATAACCATCCATTTGTATGGGAAAAAACTTGGCTCAAGTTGTGTACTTGCGACCTAATTTTAAGATGTGACTTGGTAAATCGGTCATATCCGTACAATGTTACCATAATCGAACAAAAAAATTATCAAAATACAACAAATCTACCACATACCATAAATCAGATAAAGCTCTTGTAATGTGGCAAAACTTAATGCAACGATAAATGTACAATGCATAAATGTTATTAATAGTATGTACTTACCACAATGGGAAAAAACTTACTAAAATATGACAAATTTTCCAGTTAGCACTAATAGACAAACTATCATAATGCAATGAACTTACCAGAATATAACAAATCTATTATATACCAAAATCAAACAAGTTTACCATAAATGCGATGAAATTATCAAAATTAAAAAAACAAAGAGCACATATCACAATTGGACAAACTTACTAGAATGTAATGAACTTACCACTTCCAAAAGTTTGTATAAATTCTACATATCAAAATACTACAAACTTATCATAATAAGACAAATTTACCACTTAACACTAACAGATAAACCACAACAATGCAACAAACTTTCCAGAGTATAACAAATCAACCATTTGGTACTAGAAGACAAAACCACTAGACAAACTACCAAAATATGATAAATTTATTAGATAAATCTACCACTTAGTACTAAAAGATAAACTACCAAAATGCAACAAACTTATGAGAGTATAAAAATTCTACCACTTAATATTAAAAGACAAAATTACAAGATCAACTACTAGAATGAGACAAATTTATCAGAATACGACAAATCTATCATTTAGCACTAACAAACAAAACTACCAGAATATAATGAATATCAAAATAAGATGAATTTACTACATATCAAAATCAGACAAAATTACCACAATGCGATAAGCTATGATAATCCAACAAAAATAACGCATACCACAAATTGGACAAACTTACTATTTCCAAAAGTTAGTGTAAAATCAATCCACCAAAATAAGATAAACTTATCACAATTGGACAAAACTATGACTTAGTACCAAAAGACAAAACTAGCAAACAAACTACCAGAATGTAACAAACTTACTAGAATCCGATAAATTTACCACTTACTAGTAGTCTATATTTCATCCTAAAATTAAAACAAAACTTGGTGATTTGAGGCAAGACAATCCTAATATATGTGTCATCTAATGGTTAATATCAACCTTTAATATTTATAAATAAGAGGTTTCTTTTCTCATATAGGAGCATCCAGTATTGTTAAAATTGAGAGCAACATGAAAATTCTAATGAAATACCCCTCGAAAAGATCAAAACAACATTTTGGTCAAGAGAAAATAAAAAATAATTGAGTTTACTTAATTTGATCTTTTGTCATGCTCATGCGCTTGAAAAATTAGGTTTACTTGTTCCTTCTCTCACACCTCTCCCTACGACATATTCACATGTGTCATTATTTCAAAACCCCTCGCATTAACTAACACGCTTGTTGCACGTGACCGATCAATTGAAGTAACCCCCACACAATACTCTTCTTTAAAATTTGAGTAATCTTCTTCCAAACTCCATGAAAACTCATCTAAATCCTTCTATTAAGCTCTAATAACACTTTAATGACCTGATGGAACGCGGTGGATGGGATGCTGAAAATAGCTAAAATAATTGGTTCGAATACAAACCAACTTGCTGGAATTAAATTTCAGAGACGTAATGTAATATTGTATTAAAATGATTCTTCTGATAGTCTTTTTTGTACATTCTCAAGATACTTATAATTCTATCTTCCACATTTTTGCATGCTAGTTGGTGCCTACTAGAGGGAATATTTTGACATAGTCTGTTGTAACAACTTAACAAAATAACATATACTAACAGTAAAATATTTTGATTGCTACTGGGCTTACTATTAACAGATCCACCCACTATACTTATTTAGCTAATGCCTTGCAAGGCCAAGGCCCACAGAGCCCACAGATAGCCCATTAATATTTGGCCATTGCAATGCTCGTATACTCCCACTTCCTCTCCGTACTTCACTCTAATAGCTTCTTTTGACTTCCTTCTTTCCTCTGTCTTCTTCCTTCAACCCTCATTCTGTTTCCTTCTTCATCCTTCGTCCTTTCTACCATTACCCTCATATCAGCTTCCTCTCCTTCAGAAATCCTTTTCCACAAGGAGTGACTTGGAAAGCAGAGCTTCATGTCTTCAAGAAACTCCAGGTTGCTTTCGATGGTGCTTTGTTTCTCCACAAGATAAGTACTTGTGTTTCTGCATGTCTTCCCTTCTTGATCATTCGTCTATCTAAAATGGCTTGCGGATCTAATTCATCTGTGGATGGTGTTGCAAGTAGAGTAGGTGGTTCCGATGGTGGAGATCCATGGAATCTTCTGAGTTGAGAAACGTGGAATGTTGGGTGGATCTCGGCACTCGATGCCTCCCCTATTTTATCTATTATTTTGTATGGTCCAAAGTACTTAGGGTTGAGCTTGTTTACCCTAGATTTCTTTAGGGAATGTTGTCTGTAAGGCTGAAGTTTGAGCAAGACCCCCTATCTTGAATGTTGTGTTGACCTTTTTTGATCCGCTACCTGTTTCATGCGATGTTGAGCTCTCTTTAAATGAAATTTGAGTAATTTGAGGTTATCTTCTTTGGTAGTTAGGAGTTCTGTCCACAGATTCATTCTTGGAATTCCCAGGGACATATGGTAAATGCAATGGAGGAGGGTAGCCATACAGTGTTTGGAATGGGGTGGTGTGAGCACTGGTATGATAGTTTGTATTGTACTACCTTTTGGCTAGTGACAAAAATTGAGACCACCTCTTAGGTTCCGCACTGGTCATACACTGCAGATAGGTTCCTATGCATCGATTGACTACCTCGATCTGACCATCTGTCTGTGGATGGTAGGCCGTGGACATTTGAATCCCACTCCTTGTAATTTAAATAATTCCTACCAAAAAGAACTGATAAAAATCGGATCCCTGTTGCTAGTGATGGTTTCCGGTAGCCTATGTAATATGTATATATGATCCAAATAAACTTGGGCTATAATAGCAGTAGTGTACGGATGACTTATAGCCACAAAGTGAGCATATTTGCTCAATCTATCAACCACCACTAAAATTACTTCCTTACCATTGGATTTAGGCAGTCCATCAATGAAGTCCAAACTGACCTCTTGCCAACATTCCTTGGGGACCTCTAGGGGTTATAACAACCCAAGAGTAGCTACATTCTCGAACTTATGCTTTAGTCACACTTCACAATTTCGGATAAATTGTCGTACTTCCCTCTCCATCTTAGGCCAATAGAAAATGAAGTCAACCTCTTAAATGTAGCTTGAGCTCCAGAATGTCCACCCAATGGTCCCCAATGAAAGTGCTGTAATATGGTGTTACGCAGTTCTTAGGATGGACTAACCACCACTCTTCCTTTTCTCCTAGGCACTCCTTCTTCCCAAGTGAACCTTCCCACAGATTCTCCCTTTTCTAGCTTGTCAAGAAGTGAGCTATATCCTCCAGGTAATGTCCAGCTGGTTTGTATTTCCTGCAAAAACAAAGGTAAAACAGTAGTGTGGTGAAGGTGCATGATTTCAGCTGTGCGAGCACGAGATAGTGCATCAGCTTCCCTATTGGAGGAACCACTTTTGTACTCAATGTGGTAATCCAACCCCATAAGTCTAGTGAGCCATTTCTGTTGAGTAGGAGTAGCCAAGCGTTGTTCCATCAAATATTTTAAACTTTGATGGTTAGTGTGTATAACAAAATGCCTACCCAACAGATAGTGCCTCCATTTATCAATGGAATGGACAAAAGCAAGCAGTTCCTTTTCATAAACCGATAGACCATTGTGTTTAGGGGCTAATGGCTTGCTTAAATAGGCAATTAGGTGGCTTTCTTGCATTAGAACAGGCCAATTCCATCGCCACTTGCATCAGTTTCCACCACAAACTCCTTGGAGTAGTTTGGTAGTTGTAGTACTGGTGAATTCACTAATGCATTCTTCAATTGATTGAATGCCAATTGTGCTACCTCATTCCAGGCAAACAGATTTCTCTTCAAAAGTTGTTTTAAAGGTTTGGCAATGATCCCAAAATTTTTTATGAACCTTCTGTAGTACCCTGCCAGACCAAGGAAACCCCTAAGTTGCTTCACAGTCCTTGGGGTTGGCCAACTCACTATGGCATCTAGTTTCTTTAGGTCAGTAGCTACTCCAAGTGGAGTAATTATATGCCCTAAGTACTCAATATGAGAAACGCCAAACACATACCTTCTTCTTTTTAAGCATAACTTCTCCCTACTCAATATTTCAAATACCTTCCTCAAAACGTTCTACATGTATATCCATGCCAGGACTATACACCAGTATATCATAAAAAAAAACCAACACAAACTTCCTTAAAAATGGTTTAAATACCTGGTTCATTAATGCTTGAAAGGTAGATGGTGCGCTCGTTAAGCCAAAGGGCATAACTAAGAACTTATAGTGACCCTCATGAGTTCTAAATGCTGTTTTGTACACATCATTGGGGTTCATCAGAATTTGGTGGTACCCTGACCTCAAATCCAATTTACTGAAACAGCTGGCTCCAAATAACTCATCAAACAAGTCCTCAATGATAGGAATGGGAAACCTATCCTTAATGGTATGCTTGTTTAGCTCCCTATAGTCCACATACATCCTCCAAGTGTTATCCTTCTTCTTAACCAGCACTACTGGAGAAGCAAATGGGCTGTGGCTCGGTTGAATAATGCTACTGGTCAACATGTCCTTTACCATTTCTTCTAGGATCGACTTCTGTAGGGAAGAGTAACAATAGGGTCTGAGGTTGACTGGTGTAGTCCCTTCTTGAAGGTGTATCTTGTGATTAAGAGCTCTATCAGGTAGTAGAGACCTTGGATCTTCAAATAAATCATGATATTCTTCAAGTAACTCTATCAATATTGGGTGTGTTTGTCCATTTACTTGACTCTCCCCCTTCACTTCGACAGTTTTAATGACCCAACATTGGAATTCAGGATTGGTGTGGTTGTTAGTCAAAAGCTAGGCTAGTTTGCTTCCAGCAATATGATTCAAAGTTTCCTGTTTCCTATTCAACTTGCAACTCCTTCCTTCCCATATAAACTCCATGATCATATTTTGGAAATCCCACTTAACTTGTCCCAACATTGTGCGCCAAGGCATTCCTAAAATAAGATCATACGAGGATAGGGGTAATACATAGAAAGTTGCCTCAAATGATATCCCCTGCATCTGCCATTGGAAATTCACAACTTGGTATTTGCTGCTCAACTGAGTTCCATCAGCTGGAGTAATCCTTATGGGAGCTATTTCTTCAACAGCATAGTTAGTGGTCCTAACCAAGGTTTCATTGACAAAGTTGGATGAACTACCCGTATCAATCAATATGTTTAACTTCTTCTTCTTATAGAACCCTTGGACCAACATACTATTGTTCGAGCCCCCTAAAGGGTTACCCATTGCACATAGGGTTAATTTGGTCATATCATCTTCCAACTCAGCCACCTCATCTGCCGCTACACCCTCGTCACCCACTTGACAATCTCCTTCAATGACCAACATATTTAGCCTTTTATTTCTACACCTATGGCCTGGTGCAAAGGGTTCATCACACCAGAAGCAAATCTTTTTTTTTTTTTTTCTTTTCTCTTCCAATTCTTCAGGAGTCATTCTTTTGGTAGTTTTGGAATTTATGGGGGTATTTGGTTTAGGGTAAGTGTTTGAAGCTTGAGAGATTTGGCCAGTATTGGATGATCGGTTGATGTTGTAGCCTTGAGTTTTTGATTGAGAAAGGTATGTAGATACATGAGATATTGGTGGTGAGCGGGTAAAGATGGAGGATTTGTGTTTGGGCTTGTTTTTTGTAGACTTAAGGTTGTTTCTGGAAGATAAGGTGGTGGCTTCTTGAAGTTTGGTTAAGGTGAAAGCTTGGTTAAGGGTGTTGGGTTGGAACATATGAATAGGAAATTGAATTTCGGGTTTCAATCCACTAAGGAAACAACTAACTAGGTGTGGTTCTGGTAGCTAAACTTGAGTTGATAAATGCATAAACTCATCTAGGTATTCTTGTAAAGTATCAGACTGATGCAACTCTTCAAGGTCAGCCATAGGATCTTCAAATATTTTCTCATTGAATCTGGCTTGAAGAGCCTTAGTAAGCTCTTCCCACGTCATCGCATAAGCCTCATTCCTCGATTTTGAATAGGTAATGTACCATTCATAGGGTTTATCCTCTAAATACATGGAAGCAATCTTTACCTTCAGATGCTTAGGAGTGCCATCTAAAGTAAAGAACTATTCTGCCCTCATTTGCCAATTCCTGATATTTTCTTCATTAAAAGTTGGAAACTCAAGCTTGGTGCCTCTCATGGGTAATTGGTACTCCCCGTTTAACCCTGTTTGTGTTAACTGTGCATGTTCCCTTGGAGCATTCGGTTGCCTTCTTCCTTGGAATCCAACACTGGAAGGTGATCCAATACTAGCTTGATTTCCTTGCATTTGCTGGCAAATTTCTTCTAATGCTTGTCCGTGTTTGTCAATGGCAGCTTGCTGAGATTTGAGTGTGTAAGTAAACATTTGAATCCAACCATCACTCTTGTCAAGTTTGTCAGCCATCAGTCGTACAACCTCTTCCAATTTCTTGTAATCACGAGCCTCACCACCCAGTATTAGGCTCTAATACCAGTTGGAACGCGGTGGATGGGATGCTGAAAATAGCTAAAATAATTGGTTCGAATGCAAACCAACTTGCTAGAATTAAATTCAGAGACGTAATGTAATATTGTATTAAAATGATTCTTCTGATGTTCTTTTTTGTACATTCTCAAGATACTTATAATTGTATCTTTCACAATTTTGGCATGCTAGCTGGTGCCTACTAGAGGGAATATTCTGACATAGTCTGTTGTAACAACTTAACAAAATAACAGATACTAACAATAAAATATTTTGATTGCTACTGGGCTTACTATTAATAGATCCGCCCACTATACTTATTTAGCTAATGCCTTGCAAGGTTAAGGTCTACAGAGCCCACAGATAGCCATTAATATTTGGCTATTGCAATGCCCGTATACTCCCACTTCCTCTGTACTTGTATACTCCCACTGCCTCTGTACTTCACTCTGATAGCTTCTTTTGACTTCCTTCTTTCCTCTGTCTTCCTCCTTCAATCCTCATTCTGTTTCCTTCTTCATCCTCTTTCCTTTCTATCATTACCCTCAGATCACCTGAGATAAATTTTTCAAACAATCAAGTATCAATATCTTATCTTTATAAGGATTATTTTATACTTATCAACCCTCCTATCACTTTCCTGCAACACAATAGTCTTTTAAGTTTTGTGGGAACTCATTTTTCTTGGATTTCAAGAATTTGAAGAATGGTTTTGAAGTAGGGTTTGCTGGGATTTCTTTCGAGGAGAAGGCAAGGAACTAAACTAAGTAAAGTGAAGACTTTACGAGAATAAAGTGATAGTAATCCGGTTGTAAGTTGTGGCGGTATGGGGAGATCCAAGGCTGGGCTTGTTGACATCAACAGTGGACTCAAGAGTATGGGCTTGGCCCATTCAAATGTGGCTCAGCCACTTAAATAAAATTCTGTTAGTGTTTGTTAGTAATATTGTATTTCTGTTAGTACGTTCCTTAACAAACTGATGAGCTGTAAGGAATATTCTTGTTACACACATTTTCTCTATGCTTATGTTATTTATTCATTCTATTTAAGGAATGACAAACGAAGAGAATATATCCAGAAAATTACAATCAGAATATAGTCACAGTATAGCTTGTATTCAAGCTTCTTCGTTTTTTTAAGTAACTCCATTCCCTGCATCGTTCCATTCTTTTATTTGCCAACCCCGCTGCATTTGGTATCAGAGCCAACTGCAGGCCATGGAGACTAGAGAATTCAAGCGTATGGAGGAAGCCTTGAGGTCAGTTCTCAACGAACAGGCCGAACGGCACGAAAACTGGGTCAAAATGTTTTCGAAACACTGCAAAAACAACAAACCATGTTAGAATCTCAAAACCAAACAATTAGTGAGCTTAAGCAACAGGTAAATGCGAATTCTGACAAAGGAAAATCCACGAATAGGAGTGATCCTAGCATACAGGATGCCTCATCCTCGTTGGTTAAGGAGTCCACAGAATCTGGAAATCCAACTGGATACCAGCTACCTACCAGAAGCACTAAGATCGAGTTTCCCATTTTTAATGGGGAAGATGTCAAGAGTTGGGTGTTGAGAGCTGAGCAATTTTTTGCTATTGATGAGACCCCAGAACCCTATAAGGTTAAGCTTGCAACTATGCATTTGGAAGCTAAACCCTATGAGTGGTATCATGCGTATCTCAAGTCCGGAGTGACACTGAAGCCCTAAGCTGGGGTGAGTTGGTCAATGCGTTGAATGCACGATTCAATGATAGGGGCTATGAAGATCCCATGTCGGATCTGAAGGAGTTGCAGCAGACGGGTTCATTACAAGAATACATAGATGAGTTCCTCCATTTATCTTCTCAAGTACAGTTAGCTGAGACTCATTTAGTAAGTTGTTTTTTAAGTGGTTTGAAACCAGAAATCCAATATCCTATTAGGATGTTTCAACCCAAATCTCTCACCCAAGCCTACACCTTGTCTAAATTACAAGAAGCCACCATTCTTTCCACTAAAGCTAACCTCAGAACCACCAAAACAACCAATGCCTATACACATTCCACTAGTTCAACCAGCATCAAACACATTACCCCAAACACCACCATTAACCCAAAACACAAAATGCATTATCACCCTTGACCAAACCAAGCTCTTACCCAACCAACCGAAACACCAGACGTTTAACACCAGAGGAGTTGGAAGAGAAAAGGAGGAAGAAATTATGTTTCTGGTGTGATGAAAACTATGGACCAGGTCATCGTTGTAAAACTAAAAGGCTGAATATGTGGTGGTGGAAGGAGAAGATAACGTTGGTGATGATGGAGTGGAAGAACCAATGGTGGAAACCTTAGAAAATGAATTATCCCAATTGACACTTAATGCAATTGGGAGTGTTCCAGGGCTGAATGAACACTGTATGAGGGTGAGAGGAAGTTACAAAAAAAGAATGTTGAATATACTGATTGACACGGGCAGCTCCTCGAACTTTGTGGATGAAAGGTTGGCAAAAGGACTAGGTTGTGAGTTACAGAGTGTGGAATCAGTGGCCGTCATCCTCGCTGATGGCACCAAGTTGCACAGCTCATTTAGTGTTCCTAAATTGTGCTGGCAAATGCATGGTTTTGACTTCAGCGCTGATTTTATACACTTCCCTAAATACTTGTGACTTGATCTTGGGTATACCGTGGCTGGCTTCTATGGGTACTATCAGTTGGAACTTTAAGCTACTGCGCATGGAGTTTAACTGGCAAGGAAGGCAATGTGTACTATGGGGAGAAAAGGCACATCAGGAATATTACTGGTGCCTCCTTAGCTAACCTGTTGAGACCACAGAAGACCCCACTTGAGGTCCAATGCTGGATGGTCATCTGTACATCCAAGGAAACCCCAAGCCACTGTACAGGCTTGCATCCTGAGATCATAGACATACTGGAAGAGTTCCATGAGGTGTTCAACGAGCCTACCACACTGCTCCCGATAGGAATTGCAACCACAGAATCCATTTGAAGGAAGGGGCCAACCCAATCACTTAAGGCCATATAGATATGCCTCATCCAGATGTCGGCATTAGAGGAAATGATCAAAGAGATGTTGAAATCTGGAATTATCAGGACATAGCCACAGTCCCTACGCAGCCCCAGTGGTTTTGGTGAAGAAGAAAGACCACTCATGGCGAATGTGTTAGATTACAGAGATCTCAATAAACAGACCATTAAGGACCGTTTTCCTATCCCAATCATTGAAGATCTCTTTGATGAATTACATGGGGCCAAATACTTCAGCAAAATGGACCTAAGGTCAGGCTATCACCAAATTTTAATGCATCCAAGTGATGTATACAAGACGGCCTTTCGAACTCATGATGGCCATTATGAGTTCTTAGTCATGCCCTTTGGCTTGACTGATGCCCCATCAACATTTCAAGGACTTATGAATGAAGTTTTCAGGTCCTACCTTAGAAAGTTTGTGCTAGTTTTTTTTGATGATATACTCATCTATAGCACAGGGTTAGATCTACATGTGGAACGTTTGAGAATGGTCTTCAAGACTCTCAGAGATGAACAACTTTATTTGAAAAGGAGTAAGTGTGTATTTGGGGTCATACAGATTGATTATTTGGGGCACATTATTACCCAAGAAGGGTAACTACTGATCCAAAGAAAGTAGAAGCCATAGCAAAGTGGTCTGTTCCTAAAACTCTCAAACAACTGAGGGTTTTTTAGGTTTGGCCGGTTACTACAGGAGGTTTATACAAGGCTTTGTACTATTGCTCGCCTCTAACCTCCCTTCTTAAGAAAGATCAATTCAATTGGGAACGGAGGCACAGCAGCAGGCTTTGAAAATTAAAGGAAGCGCTCATGAAGTCACCAGTATTAAGGCTACCAGATTATTCCAAGACATTTGTGGTTGAAACGGATGCAAGTGGGGAAGGAATTGGGGCAGTCTTAATGCAAGAAAGACACCCATCGCATTCATTAGTAAATCACTAGCACACAAGCATAGGGATTATCGGTCTACGAAAAGGAGTTATTGGCCCTAGTGTATGCTATTGACAAATGGCGACACTACCTACTGGGAAGGCCATTCATTATAAGAACTGACCACCAAAGCCTTAAATACCTACTTGAGCAGAGGCTTGTGACACCCACACAACAGAAAATGGTTGACCAAGTTGTTGGTTTAAGTTATGAAATTGAATATAAAGTGGGCAAGCCAACAGGGCTGCCGATGCTCTTTCAGAAGAGAGAGGTTCAAGTCAACCAAATTACAGTCAAGGCTGTAGTCCCTGAGGTGTTGGAGGAGATTAGAAAAAGCTGGAAGTTGACAGGAGGATATGGACCTTTTTTAGAGCTGTTGCAACAGGGTAGGCCAGCTGGGAATTTCACTCTAGAGCAAGGGATATTAAGCGGAAGGGAAAAATGGTAGTTAGACCCGATCCATGAACTCAAGTTGAAACTACAACATCTATACCATGGGGTCCATTGGGAGGCCACTCAGGGGGGCAGCCACCTACAAAGAGTCTCGGCCATATTCTATTGGCTAAAGATGGAACGACGAGGTAGGAATTATGTAAGGAGCTGTGATATCTGTCAAAGGTACAAAACGAGAACCTAGCCACTCCAGACTATTACAACCACTGGATGTTCCAAGAGGCTGCTGGCAGGAGTTAGTCTTGATTTCATAGAAGGAATACCTACTTCTAATGGGAAGAATGTTATTTTGGTAGTTGTGGTCAGACTGACCAAGTAAGTCATTTCATATCATTTATCCCATCCTTTCAGCTACTCAAGTGGCACAACTTTACCTAGATCATATCTATAAACTACACGGATTTCCTGAAACTATCACTAGTGATAGGATCCAATTTTTGTTAGTTTGTTTTGGAAGGAATTCTTTAAATTGCAGGGATGTGAACTCAATGTGTCCACAGCATATCATCCCCAGATCGCGGTCAACAGAAGTCGTCAACAAGTGCTTGGAGTCCTATTAAGATGTATGACAGGTGAGTGTCCTAAGAAGTGGAGTCACTACATTTCCCCTAGCTGAATGGTGTACAACACTACCTATCATTCTAGCTCCAAGACCACACCATTTAAGGCTCTCTATGGCTATGCTCCTCCTATACACATACCCTACATTCCAGGCGATTCAAGGGTGGAAACAGTAGACTCACTAATGACAGACAGAGAGGATGCTATTAAGATGCTGCGCTTCCACTTGAAGAGAGCATAACATCGCATGAAGCAACAAGCTGATAGGAAATGCACCGAGAGAGAATTTCAAGTGGGGGACCTAGTTCTACTCAAATTACAACCTTACAAGCAGAATGCACTCAAAACTCACAAAAATAAAAAATTGTCAGCCAAATTTTACGGCCATATAAGGTACTGGAGAAAATAGGGCAAGTCGCTTACCGATTAGAACTCCCTCCAGAAGCATCCATACATCCCACATTCCACGTGTCCCAGCTGAAGAAATACCACAGATCTGAACCTTTGCAATCCCACCGTAGTACCTATGACAACAGCAGAGGAGTTGGAACCACATGAAATACTGGAAGAAAAATGGTTAAAAGACGGAATGAAGCTGCCACTATGGTACTTGTTACCTGGAAGGGAAGACCAACAACGGACGCGACCTGGAGGACTATGAGGAAGTGTCTCAGATTCCCTACAAGTCCCTTGTGGACAAGGGTTTCGAAAGGGGAAGAACCTGAACTAGGGTTTGCTGGGATTTCTTTCGAGGAGAAGGCAAGGAACTAAACTAAGTAAAGTGAAGACTTTACGAGAAAAAAATTGATAGTAATCTGGTTGTAAGTTGTGGCGGTATGGGGAGATCCAAGGCTGGGCTTGTTGACATCAACAGTGGACTCAAGAGTATGGGCTTGGCCCATTCAAATGTGGCTCAGCCACTTAAATAAAATTCTGTTAGTGTTTGTTAGTAATATTAGTAATATTTCTGTTAGTACGTTTTCCTTAACAAACTGGTGAGCTGTAAGGAATATTCTTGTCACACACATTTTCTCTATGCTTGTATTACATTCTATTTAAGGAATGACAACCGAAGAGAATATATCCAGAAAATTACAATCAGAAATATAGTAACAGTATTAGCTTGTATTCAAGCTTCTTCGTTTCTTTTAAGCAACTCCATTCCCTGCATCGTTCATTTCTTTTTTATTCGCCCAACCCCGCTGCAGGTTTGAAGACAAATTGTAAGTGATCCAAAGGGGCTTTTAGTAATATTGAAAGAGAGAATTTAAAGAGGATGCCAAGAATGCGAAAGCTACAAATCCCTTTAATCAATAGTCACCAACTACGAAGGGATTAGGTAGTCAAATCAGCACCAGGTAAGTCAACTATCTTATTTCTGCTTGATCGAAAAAATTCATGTAAAGAACTATAAAAACCTAAAATTTTTTAGAAAATATATTAATGAACAATAATGGTTTTACTAATTTTCGACAATTTTTTTTTATAGTTTTCATGATTTTTTGGAATTTTGTATAAATCTCTTGAATTAAATAAATAGATAAAATATTCAATATTTGCTAAAAAAATACAAAAAATTCCTAGATTTTTAGTTTTGATTCTGTTGAAGAATGGTTTGATGAGTTTTAATGTTACATAGCATTAAAATTGATTTTCTTATGTGATTTCGTTAATATAAGAAATTTTAACATGAAGAAGATAGAAAAAAATATGAAAGCTATAAGAAAAAAATGTTTTGATTCTTGTTTTGATGATTTTTTTTTTTTTTTTTATAATAAGCATGTTTTTTTGGATTCTTGGTGATTCCTTTTCGTGAATTGATACGCATTTTTGATACCATTCGAGATTGATGGACACGTGGAAAATAAAAATATTAAAATTAATAACATTATAAAAATATTCATGTTTGTAATGTTTTCTTGTTTTGACTCGTGTCACTTCACTGATTTGTTTAGATTTGTGTATTCTTTGTTTTGATTCGTCTCAATCCTTGGCATGTCACACAATCGTGTTTGTTGCCTTTTTATTCCCCTTTGAAAAATGTTCTTCCACCTAGAAAAATTATTTTTATTAAAGAATAAAAGCAATAAATGGCCTTTTAAAAATTTAGGGTGCTCTTAGAGTTTTTATCAGAATAGGGACACAAGCATTATTTTAATTCACTTAAAATGTAACATTTTTTTTAATAAACTAAATCAACAAATTAAAGTTTTCTAAATGAACTCCGACAACATGATCTCAACTAACAGGTATGTCGATTTATAGACATGTTTAGAGAAACTTAAATTAAACCAAAAAAAAAAAGTTTCCCTCTATGCTAACTTTCACGTGCGTTTGGTTTATTGCTTTAGTATTGGTTTGACATATGTTTCTTGTCTGTTTTAATCAAACTATTTGTTAAAAATGGATACTGATGAACAACAAACATTTTTATCCATAAAACAGAATTTATAGATAATATATAAATACATATAAGAAACATATAAAAAACAAACCATCCAAAGAAATCCTAATATTTCTCTTTACTTTTTGTAAAATATTTCTTTTGTATACTTTTGATGCCTTATGTGATGCATGCTCATATGGGATTATTAATTTGATTTTTTTTTAGGGTTTTTAGTTTAATGTGGTAAAGATTAAAATTAAGGATATGGATGCGATTAATATTTTATGGATGCCACAAACATTAAAAATGAACTGGGTAGTAAGTGGAATACAAATTGATAGAATTCACAACCTATAAATCCATTATGGTGTTTAAAGAATCAAAAGATTCAATCAATAGGTACACCATAATTTAGACAATAGATTGATAAAAACTCAAAGGATAAAGAGACAAAAATACTCAATATTCAATAACTCAACTGCCAAGGTTTTCAATAACATAAACTTGACTAGAACTCCTTTATTTTTATCTGATTCCAAGTCATTTTTGTCATGCTTCCACGTCATCGTATTTATAATGATACAAAGACAATTTTGGAGGATGTCTTATTTGGTGCCTCTCAACTTTGTTTCCAACTTGATTACATCTTTGAAGATCATATAATGTTGTAATTCACAAATACTTGCCGTACTAAATTTGAGTGCCTTGATAAACATGTTAGTCAAAGTATATTTTCATTGGTAGATATATTAATTTATAAAATCTTTTATCTAAACAAATCGAGCCTTGCAGAGCTTTGAATCTTCAATTGCTTGGCTTATTAGTTAAGAAATGGTTAACAAGCACAGGAAGTTATCCTGTATGGCTACTATAGTACTTAAGTTAGCAAGTGTGTGGGAAAAAACAACAACAACAACAAGATGACTAGAAAGAATACAAGAGAGAATATATCTTATCAAAATGTGCTACGAAGTTTTTATAAGAGTCGATCCACGATAGATTTGATGAATGGATAAACTCAAATAAGAAAGTATCTTACGATAGTTTAGGAAAGTAAATCTATGATAGATATGACAAGCATATCCTCTAAATTTGGAAGCTTTCTATAACTACTAAGTGTCACGCCCCGAGGGGTACCCTAAACGTGGCAGTCTGCCGTACACAATACTAAAGCCTAAGAATGACTACCTCAGTTACGCAGAAGCTTCCATATCATGTCAAAGGCGTATATCACAACCAAGGAAAAGCATTGGAGTAGCGCAATTTATATTGATAATAATTAAGTAACAAGGCAAGAAGAATACTTATCATAAAACATAAACATGGTAAATTACAATTCTTAGGAGTATATCCCTTTATTATCAAGTCAAAATAAATACACTTCTTAGAAATTCGTAAAACACTAACATAGCTTACATTACATATAAGGAATCTTACGAAATAACTTCATCTTATGTTCCCGTTGCCTACATAAAAGTTCAACATCTCCTCACGACTTCCTTAAGGTCATGATCTTCGATTAAAGCCATGGGTATACCTATTTCAACAAAATCTATAGGGGTATAAGCTTACAACTAGCTTCGTGAGGTATTCCTTTTCATTTGCACCATGGTTTCAAACAAGTTCATTTAAATTTTCACATATATGCTTTGCATACAATGTAACAATCATGTGATTACACAAATATATATAGTTATCCGGAAACCATATATAGAATATTTACCCCTCGGTATCAAAGGTTAGAGAATTGTTGATGAAGATCCTCGACCTTCTACTACTAGTCCCTAGGTCCCCCGCCCAAAGCGTTCGGTTGGCTCGGCTCCGAACCTAGAGTCACATTACCCGAGCGATTTGGATTCTCTAGAAGGAACATGGCTCATGACCCACTACGATAATAGCCAATCCAACTCTACACGTAGGAGTAGCAGCCTTCTGAAAGAGATGTGACTTGATGGATGCTATGTGTGAGTGTTTTATTTTTCTTAATTGGTTTATTTGGAGAGGGGGGGGGGGGGGGGGGGGGCGGGGGCGATCAATCAATTTGGCAAGCGATAAGCAATCATATAAGTAAGTAAACAAAACAATTAAACATGCAATTTAAGTTGCGATATTTTTAATTTTCATTTCACACATAAGCATAAAATCCATATATATATATCTCTGAATTCACCATACATATCCATTTTTATCTTCTCTTAGTATACTAATGCCACTACTTTATAAGCACAAGCAAGATAACGAAATTAAGAGGAATAACTCACTCATCCATTTTGCAATCTTCTTAGTCGTAGCAATCTCAGAAAGGGTAATCTCGTATCCTTCGTCATCTAGATAAAAGAAATACCCGGGATGAATATTTCGTAGAAATTCTACTTAAACTTTCTAATTCTATTTCACTATGTTCGTCAAAATCATATAGAATGAAATTCCAATTTAAAATAGCCATAACTTGGTCATTTTAACTCATAATTTCGCATATAATATACTGTTTTCTACCTATTCGAAAAGATCTAACCATTTATAAGGTTATTTTATCATATAAGGTTGTTTGTGTTTCGAAACCATAGGGTACATATTCAAAATGAATATTTCTAGATTTTGCGAAACAATTTTCTAACTCACCTTCATTCAAAAAATCCTTTAATAAAATATATATATATATATAATTGATAAATCCCTTTAGTATATAGATAATCTCATTTTATATGCAAAAATTCTAATGGTAGTGTCTCAACAATTTATTTCATAAAATAATTCAATTTGAATTATTAAAACTTAACTTACAAATTTCCTTTTCAAGTATTTTGAAGAAACTTTATATTTTCCTAGGTTATTATAAATGAGTATATTTTTATTTTATTTTCCTCATTCCTTTTTCAAAACAAGCAAATTTCCTTTAACTTTGGTCTTTCATAATTTCTGCTTCTAGTGATAAAAGATCAAAGTTACCAAAAGTCTATTAAGTTGTTCATAACCTATTTATAAATTTGCATTTAGAATGGTTTTAGAAAATTGGTCATTTCTTTTTATATTTCTTGTTTAGAATATAAGTTCTTATTTTCTATAACTTGATCTTTTATTTCCTCTACAAATTTTATTTGAAAAGAATCCTCTTTATTGATAAAATCCTTTGTTTTTTATCTTATTATATTTGTATTCTTTGAAAATAAGTTCCTTCGTTAGAAACTTGAAAATCATTATTTTTCTAAGTTGGTTTATAACTTTATAGGTTAATTTTTATTTCACTTCGAAAATTAGTTTGATTCTTAGTTTTGTTATGGAGTTGAAAAGAATTTAATCTTAAGTTTTTTGTGAAAACTTTGAAAATTAACAAATTATTTTACTAAAACTTAGATTACCATATTATAAAAAGAAAGTATTTATTTGTTATGTTTTCTTGGTAAAGCTATATTTGTTATTTGAGAAAACTTGTATTATTCTATTTCTATGTTGTTGATAACAAATCTATTATTTAAAGACAAGTCACATAATAGAAAATTTAGTTTTAAGTTCCTTTAATAAAGTAAAATTCTAATTTTAAATTTAGTTAAGACAATATCATTATGTAGATGCAAGTATTATGAGCATGTAAAATAATAAGAATATGAGAAAATACTAGAAACAAATAATATAAGTAAGATAATAAAATATCAAGTATTGGGAACCTTAACTTCATCAAGGTATCCCGGTCAAGTATTGAAAGTCTTAGCTTCATCAAGGCATCTCGGGACTAAGAATAGACTAGTCCCAAAAATAATAAAGAAAAGACAAAGAAAAGAAAAGAAAAGATTGTTTTGACTTGATTTAGACAAGTTTAAGACTAGAAGGACTAGTCTTAAAATATCATGAAATAAATAAATTGCAAAGTATGAAAATAAATAAATAACAAGTGGGCTTATATGCTCTAAAGATTATATATAAATACATAAATATATTTAGTTAGATATGAATAAGAAATTAGCATAATAACAACAATAAAATCAATATATATATATTAACATAATAACAACATAATAAAATTTGAATTTTATGTACAAGAATAAAACATGAATATGCTGTTGCTTTTACTACTCATATGAGTTTCAAAACAACACTATAGTCATGTTAAGTTACATGACATGGGTAAATAAAATGGTTGGAAGAAGTTTACCTAAAGTGTTTATGTGGTATGAAAATGGTAGATGAGTGAGGTATTATGTGGATAGTGATATGTGGTAGATAGTTTATGTATAAAGAAGGATTTTTGTGAAGAATTGGTTTAAGAGAGTTTTGGTAGTGAATGAGTTATATGAAAGAATGAAGGAGGAATGAGGTATTTATAGAATTTTGAAGTGAAAATTAGACGTAATCAAATTAATTGAAAAAGAAAATAATTGGAGAGGGAAGACAGAGAGGAGTGGACGGCAATGAAGGGGGAGGGGAGAGAAATTTGATTAAAAATTAATTTTTGAAGAAAAGCGTAAGAGAAGTTTAGTAATATATGGTGTAGAATTTTTATGGGAAAAGAAAATTGTAAGAAATAGGTATGTAGGTATAAGAATAGATAGTAAGAAAGAGTAGAAATAAGGAATAGTAATGAATAATAGAAAAGTACTATGAATAGTAAACTAGATAAATAAAATACTGGTAGTAATAAAAATACACGCATAAATGCGTTATCTGCAATTTTTAGCTACAGAAAAATTCTAAAACTGATATTTTTGGATTACTTATATTTTGAGTCTATTAGTATTAACAGTATATTTTTGCCATCAAGTGTACCAAGGCACGATTTTTGAAAACTAATCCGTTCGGATCCGAATGACACTAGAATTTTGTGAATCTTATATTTTTAAGCTTCCCTATATTATTATGAATTATTATCAATAATGATTTCCATTTTGTTGTTTAGGGTTTAAGAGCATGGGATTGCCGGATCTTAAACACTAGGGTTATTTGTAAGCTTTGTTGACCCTTAGGGTTCTGGTTTGACTTCCGGCTTATTGATTTTATTTGTATGATTATAAAATTTTATGGTTTTATCCATACTATATTTTTAGTTCAATGTCTATAGTCTATTACATTTATTTATGATTATTTAATATTTTTCTGTTCTTGGGATCGTTTAACCGAGTCTAGGGTTATGGGTTGACTCAGTTTGACTTTTGGTGAAAGTTGAAAATTTTGATTCTAAAATTCACCGAATGATTTAAGGTATTAATATTTTGTTATCAAGCGTTATTTGGATATATCGTCTTGATTTGCGTGTCAGAAATTGAATAGATGATTTGATTGGTGAACGGATGTCAAATTAACCGATAGTTAGATTTTCTATTTTGTTTTGAAGGTTCTCTTTTTCCCAAGATTAAGAATTCTCGTGTTTGATCTTATTTAGAATTTGGTTTTAACTTGAGTCGATTTTCGGGGTTTCGATTTTGGTATTAGACTTCTAGAATTATTTTCCAAGAATTATGAAAATTTCAAAGGTTTACACTAAGCAAGCTAAAAACAACTACCATGTTCACTCACTGGCTTAAAATGAAAGGATGACTTCAACAAATAGGGCATACATTGGTTAAGAGGTAGTTAAGATGAACAGTTAAGCTTGACCTTTTAACACCTATTCAAAGCCCCTTTCGAAGGCAACCATGGGCATAGGTAGATCAACTGTTATCCAATGGCTTAATCTAAGGCACAATAGGTAGGTCCATGATCTAGAGAGGTTGATTTGATCCTAGGGAACCCATGACTAAAATTGCTAATCAATACCCCTTAAATCTCTTTGGTGATAGGTTAGAAAGGATGGGCTTCTAGGTAAATATTCAAACTATCCTAGGTCAGGAATTATGATAAAAGCAAATTTAGAGAGTTCGTCTACCTTGTCATTCTTGACTTGGAATCATATGAATACCGTAAGAAGGATACTTAGAGGCTGGATTTTGGATGACTTCCATGTACTTGACCACAAGTCCACTACCTCACCTTTTGTCTTATATACATTGTCAACTTGTTGGATGATGGGCATAGAGCCTAATAGGATGCTTGGCTTTTTACACCAACATCCTTCATAAGTATGAGGTTAGCTACTAAAGCTTTGTATTTGGCCTTGATGTTGTTGATATCGAATCTAAACTTAAGGGCATGATAGATCTTAATATGGAAAGGTCCATCTAAGATAAGTTTTGCTCCACTACCCCTTTGAATGGAGGATCCATAAATGTGGAGAGTCTACTTTGGCTTATCGCCTTGCTCTAGAGTGTTGGTTTCTTTGGTGTACTTGACTATAAAATTAGTTAGGGCTTGCTCCTTGATAGCATTTTAGGGCTTGTACGAGTTAAGCTCAGAGGAGTACTTCATCATCCAATCATAAGCACCTGGTTTATGTAGAATGCTACACAGTGGTTGTTCATTAAGATGATGACTTGATATGCTTTTACGTATGGTCTGAGATGTTTTAGTGGAATGACTACTGCAAAATAAACTTCTTAACCTTAGAGTGCTATAACCTAAGTCCCTAGACGATGTAGCTTTCATAATAGAAAAGATAGTGGTCCTTTCCTTTAGTTCAGAGCAAGATTAAGGAGAGAGCCCATTACTAGTAAGTAGAGGAATAGACCTAGTAAGTAGAGGAATAGACCTTTGCTAGGGATAGGCTCAAAGAAGATGGAAGGGTTGGTTAGAGAAGGCTACTTCATTTTGGTTGATCTACTGAAAATCCATTGGGTTCTTCATTATCTTGAAGAACTTGTCACATCTATCTTAACTTTTGCACATGAACTTGCTCACCAGGGCAGTCTTCCTTGTGAGCCTTTATGTATTTCATGTCATAATGCTTTTTGCTCTTCACAATCAAACCATCCACATAAACTCTAGGTTGTATCAGATTTGATGCTTGAAAATTTTGGTCACTAATCTTTGATAGGTCGCCTAACCTCCTAGCGTGGCCATGTTTAGGTCGTGTTTAGCACAATTCAAAACTTGTAAAATTTTCTTTTAAAACTCATTCAAACTTTCTATTGTTTATTACTTCACACATGCATCATAGTTAGCACATATAGAAGTCTATCACTATTTTAATATAAAAATAAATACATTGACTAATTCACTTTTTTCCCCTCCAATTTAATTGAATTCGCATGATGTTAATTTGAATTGAACTTTTTTATTAAGTTGAATTCCTGTCATGTAAACTTTTACAAGCTAAATTTACAAATTATGTCATAGGAAGATGCGATGGTTAATGCCCATTGATCAACAAGTATGAGCATAAATAATATAAAATGAAATTGTAAATATACAAAGCAGAACTTCCAAATTTAGGTGTAGCTTTTTTTTCCCCAAAAAATTTAGGTTTAACAATTAAAAAAAGAACAACCAAAAGTTTGGAAAGTGATTTTGATGCAGTCCTCTCTTTTCTGTTACTTTTTCTTTGGCCAATCAATATTAACTTAAAAAATGAAAGCCCCCTTGTGTTGCTTTGCACTCCGGATGAATGCAAAAAAAAAAAAAAAAAGGATAAATACCATTCTTGGCAAATTTTGTTCGGCGTTGTCGAAACGATAGTTTCTATGAATGAGGAAGAAAGAAAAAAAAAAAAAAAAGGTTTCGTAGAATCTAGTGACAGACGTGATAAAAAACTATAGTGAAGAAAACACTAATCATGCCTTATAAAAAAGTGTCATTTAGGGAAACAGGATTCATTTTTGTTATGAAACTCATTACAAACTTATTATGCGATCTACAATACTCAAGAGACATGATACTTAAGCCTCTAAATCAACCGCAACATGGGAAATCCACGAATATAAATCACTGAAGTTACACAAAATGAAGGAAAAAAAAAAAGTTACTAATTATGTGAAGTATATTACGGGCACGTTTGACTTAGCATCCCATAATCCACCTTCCTTCACATACTCCAAGTATCTTGCCAATTCCGGCCTCGCCGTCGTTTTCTTCTTCCGGCGACCATCAAAGAGACTGAGAAGTGGGTGGCTCTTGGCAGACTTCTTTACTGGTCTTGGCTCGAAACCCGCCGCGGTGTCAGAGGTGGACTTTCTAGACACAGGCGAATCAAATAACGTTGTTCTTGAAGGCAGGGTTGTGGACCTTGATAACGTAGCCTGGTCTACGAGGCCAGTTGCTGGCTCTTCACCCAGTTTTTCATATCTCATATGGCTTCTTCTTGTGCTCAAAGCTCTCAACATGTTTAGTTGTGATAAATGATAATGGGGAAGCACAAAATAATTTGGATGGATGGAGCTATAGAAGGACAAATTATATAGTAATAGTAAGGCAAAAAAAAAAAAAAAAAGTATAGTTGCAGTGTGCGGCCAGGATCATAATGTCGGAATATACTAAAATTAAATTATTGTGGTAGGTATGCTACTTGTTTAACTTTTCAGAAGGCATGTAATTAATACAAATTTTAATTCATCGGTTTTGTTACTATTTAATTATTTAAATTTGTATACAACTACAATTATATTATTGTAATGATCAATATATAAAATATTATATTTATTTTAATGATTAAATAATTTTTTTATCGCTAATAATTAAATAATTGATTGAATTATCTATTGACACAACTTTAAAAACCTTTTTTTTACTAGAATAGTTATCTTTTTGTACTTTATGTTTGTCTTGGGCAAGAATGTTTTGAAAGCTTCTTATTAGCCTCCTTGCAAGTTTGTAATGATCAAACTATAATAAATAAATCGTTCTCTCTTTTTGACTTTTGGAAGCATCCCAACTACTATTTGACCTTTTCTTTTTTCGGTGGGCGGTGATGCCATTCGATGTTATATTGCTGAACTTTTCTTCCATGGTTTTATGGCCGCAAAATTTATCGTGAGCGTTTGAGTTTTCCTTTCTTCTGCTTCTTCTTCTTTTTTTTTTAATTATTTTATTATATCTTCAAATGTCGACGGCAAGAGTCCGAACCAATTAAAAAGAAAAAAAGAAAAGTAAATTACATTTGTCTGAAGAATTCCTCAACAGATAAAATTAGTTATTTTAGAAGCGAATAATTGGATCAATCCCTGATAAGTAAACGACAACAAAACAAAATATACGGGACAGATGGTGTGGGGGAGGGGGGAAGGAAATTAATTTTATTAATTATAAAAGAAATTATAAAAATATGATTGAAACAAATTATAGATAAATTGAACTTATTTTTGAACAGATAAAGTCAGACATGATTGATCTTGTTTTTGAATAGATGAGATTAAAATTTTTGTTAACCGCTTGTTCAACTGAGGAGTTATTTTTTGCTAACGAAAAAAAAAAAAAAAAAAAAAAAAAAAAAAAAAAAGAACGATGACTCTCTCTCCTCCCTTAGTCTCTCCGATAGTGTCTTGCATGGACAAATTACAAACCATATAAAACATGAGAAGTTAACTGAAAAGAATATACATTAACTTTGTCATAGCTCATAACATAATCTAAACATTAAAATCTTTATCCCAAATAAAACATGAAATCAAATTGAGAACTGTAAAGTAAACTCCGTTCACCATTCTTTCACCACATACAACTCAAATGTAAGCTCTTAAGAACCAAAAATCAACAAATGAATTCATCTTACCGGTAAGGAAGTACCTTGATACATAAAACTTAATATCTTCGTAATATAATTTCAATTTAGGTATACATGACAGCGAGCGATGATGTCGAAATGCTAAGCCATGATGTTGACGAGCTTTCCTTTGCCTTCATCACCCCACTAGGATCCTAATATGCCCGAAACTTGGCTCAAAGAGCTGATAAGACTAAGCTTGTTGTTGGAAAATGACCTGGCAAAGACGAGGGTGGTAGAGGGTTTGGTAGCCGAGCAGATTACGTAGATGGGACGGCAAGAGAAGATAAGAGTTTTAAAAAGTTCTCAACATGAAGGTGTGAAGGAATTAGAGTCAAGGATTATGGAGGCTGATGTTACGCTCGTGATGGAGAAGAAGGAAGGCAATAGAGTGGAAGGAGCCAGAACGATGGAAGAGTGTGCAAACAAGTCAAGCTGGCGAAAAGAGAGATCGGAGAGAGTAAGACATCCTTCTTTTCATTTTTATTTTTTTTTTGGACAGACCGAAATTCGTCTGTTCAACGGATGAGATTTAAAAAAAGTTTTAGTTTTGTTTCTTGAATAAATGAGATCAATCACTGATGATCTTATTTATTTAAAATATGGATTTAATTTGTTTAGAATTATGATTATTTTTGTTTTAGTGATATTTTTATATATTTTTTGAATTAATAATATTAATATGCTTTTCCCCAGATCGTGTTGCATAATGTGTGGTTAATATTCTCCATTGTGTCAAAATTTAATGTTTTGAAAATATATCAAATCTGTTTTGATTTTAGATTTCATGTTTGGATAAATTGTAGTTTTGCAAGTTATCATGACTGGTAATTGCGAATAAGAGTTAGAAGACGATTGGTTACTATCCACAGGGAAAATTTTTAAGGATGTTATATAAAAATAAGAAAGCAGATAATCGAAACTATAAGAATAAAAAATGTAAAGGAAAACAAGAAGATGCGGGAAGAATGGTATTGCATTATCATCGTTTATTTTCTTGTATAAAAGAAGAGATCCTATCTATATCATACGTATATATTATAACTTATAAGTAGATTAAAAATTATTGAACGTAATGTTGGTTTATGGTTACCAAAATCTATTTATAATATATAATTTCTAAAGCTTTTTTATCTTGTATCTCTTCATTGGTACCTTTTTTGTTATGTCTTTTCCATATTTTTTTCATATTATTACAATTTATGAAATATTATGTAGTGGTCTCTTTTATCTTTTTGTACGTCTTCACGATTATCTTTTTGTATTGCATCTTTTTAAAATATTAGCGTTTCATTAAATATTACCTTTTATACTGATACCTTTTCAATATTTTACCTTTTTGTTATTCCCTTATTGTATTACGTCTTTTCAATTTTTTTTTCATATTATTGTTATTTATATAATATAGTACCAATCTATATCGACATCTTTTATCACTAACACGACTTTCAATGCTATAACAATATACCCATGGTAGGAATGTAACATTCTCCCCTCCTCTTTTATGTAAGGAATAATGAGCAAAATGACAAAAGATTAAGCTCGTTTGAAGGTCTTCTTTATTTATAGAGATGCAATGCCTATTGGGAAGAGTCACAACTCTTCCATATATCCCCTTTAAGAAAAGTCGCATTGTTTCGTAATTAGCCAAATATTTCACTTCATATATATATTAAGAATAGTTATGACTTTTTTATAATATTATATCCCATCATGGTTGTTAACTAATATCTCCCACTCACACATGATGGGTTATGAAAATCCTCAATACTTATATTTCAAGTAATACCAGTAAATAGATTGTGTGACCTGCAAGTACACTCTTAAACAACCAATAAAAGTTTAGCAGTTATATGCACTTGTTAGGGATAATATAGTGACTTCCACCCTATAATCTCCATCTTATCATTCCCTAAATATATTCTTTACATCAATCAACACATCTGTAATCCCTCATTTAATTTCAAAACAAAGAGGCATGCTTGACTTACTATCGATTATAACATTATACATGTATTCATAATTTAGTTCAATCCCTTAAGAATGAGTTGATTAGTCGACTTGTGAATACATGTATGGATGTAGGGAATAATAATATCTTTCTTTTTCGAACAAATATTACTCAATAATCAAACAAATGCTTTCCTAAATATGTCCTATAGAGCTGAATTATTCATGACGATAGGTAGCATACTAATAGCAAGACTATTTAATTATCCTGCGATGATGACGAAAGTCATAAGGCACTGATTTAAAAATATAATTATACTAATAGGTCTTACATAGTGAGGAAGTAGATATCCATTCACTCACTTCCTTTTGTCTGGTTGTCTCGGTGTATCTATTTCATCTACTAATGTGTTGTGGTCTTCGTATTTTCATCTATAAGACACATGTCATATATTTTTACACCATGAAAATGTAAAGTTTATAAAGTGTTGAACTTGCATGTTCAATGTGGATTTTGATGAGCAATTAGTTGCACAGTTAATTATTCAATTGTGCTGAATTACACTTAATTAGTCGAACAACGAGATGAACGGTATGCTAGAAATACATGTGTTTTGTATATATTGTTCTCTAGAAATTATGCAGAATTTAGTAAGAAAAATTCTTGAGCACAACCTTGGTCGAGGGTCACGCCGATGGCTCGATGAGTCCATACATTTGAGGTACGACAAGTTCTAATCTCAGGCTCAACAAGATCAAAGAAGCTTAACCTTGGTTGAGGGAAAAATCTAAGGTGCAACAAATTAAGGCACAACACAACAAGTTTGAATTCAAGACTAAAAGATTCATAGACTTAGTCAGGATCAAATATAAGGCGCGGCAATTAAGGCGCGACAGTTTAAAACGTGGAGCCGATCTGGCATAAAAGAGCTGTTTCCCACATCTAATGCTTACGATTTTAAGACATTATCTCTAATGAACATTTAAATATTTAAAGGTTATAAATACATATTCCTATAGAGATTTAGTTAGTGAAAAGAAATTGAACTATGAAGAACTATGAAGTGTGAAATTATTAGAAGTTTTTATTTGCAAACATATAAATAAGAAAAAATCTCTCATTATCTTTGTACAGTTATTCATTAATTTGCAAAATCTGCGAAGAGAGAGAAAAACATCTAAGTGCTCTGTTCTTGAGCATCTTGTGAGAAAAGGAAAGATTTATTTCCTATGTAAAGCGGTGTACTGCTCAGCTTGAGTGTATATGATTATGATCAATAAAGTGAAGTCCTCAGTTGGAGGCAATTGGTGATTATGGACGTAGAAAGTGAGTTGAACTTCACTCTAAATCTAGGCTTAATTTTTTTTATCCCTATCTCTTTTATATTTCATATTATAATATGTTATTGTGGTATCCGCTGTAATTAAAGTTTAATTTGATCTATTGTATAAAAATTAAGTATTTGTGCATTTTAGGTCAAATACTTAATTCATCCCTCATCTTGAGTATCTTCTAGTGCATTTTCATTTGGTATCGATCTACGTCTCTAATTTTTATGCTTAATCGTATTTACAGTAAAGATCATGGCATCAAATGCGCTAGGGATTTTAGAATGTTTAGCTATTAATAGGCCACCTCTTGTAAGTGGGGGTAACTACCTATATTAGAAGTGTAGAATGAAAATATTTCTAAAAAATCAAAATATATTAATATGGAATGTAATAGGAAATAGGGCTTTGATTATTGAAGGAAAAGAAGAAAAAGATTATAATGAAGAAAATTAGAAAAGATTAGATATAAATGAATAGCCATGAACATATTGCATTATGGGCTAAATGAAAGTGATTTCAATAGAATCTGCACATGTAAGTCCACCAAAGATATATAGGATGAATTAGAAAAGGCTTATAAGGAAACTCAAGAGTAAGAGATACAAAAATAAGTCTTTTATGTGGAAAGTTTGAAATTTCAAAATTCTTCCGAATGAATCCATAAATGAGATGCATAATGGATTCATCAACATCATTAATCCTTTGAGTATGCTTGGAAAGAATTTCACTAATGTGGAAGTAAATTCTAAACTACTCAGGTTCCTACTCAAGGATTGAGAAGTAAAAAGAACTGCAATTGAAGAAACACGAGATTTAAGTGTTATAAGCAAAGAGGAACTCATTGGAGAACTTAAAACACATGAACTGATTAAGAAGCAAGGAGAAAATCAACCAACAAGCTATTGGCTTAAAAGTTACAAGCCATGACTCTAGTAATGATGACGACAATGATGAGGATGTTACCTTAATGGCCAAGAAGTTCAATAAATTTATGAAGTTTAACAATGAAACAAAAAGAAAGGATGAAGACAATAGCTCATCAAGATATAAAAAGGAAAAGAAGGATGTTATAACCTGCTACAAATGTCACAAGCAAGGACACATTCAACAATATTATCCAATGCTCAAGAAAGCATCTAAGGGATCCATAAAAGAAGCTCTCATAGGCTCTGAGAGTGATGATGACTCAAGCGACTCGGATGAGAACGTGTGCTGCATGGTATTGGATGATGAAGTAAGTTTTCCATCTTCTCCTTCTTATGATGCAATTTATAATATGTATGAAAAAGTATGCAATAGGTTGATAAAAGTAGAGAAAAAGAATAGCATACTTTAAACTTTAATGAATAAAGTAAGAAAAGAGCTGGATGAGTTTAGAAGTGAGGTGAGAGGTTAAAATTGAAAATGAAAAGTTGCATGAAAAAATGATATTTTAAAATTAGAAAATGAAAAGATGAATGATAAATATAAGAAGCTAAAAAGCAAAAAAATGATGAATTAAGTAAGATTAATGAGAAATCAATAATTGAAAATGATTTGCTTGATATTAAAGTTAAAACCTTAAATAATGATGATAATGTTGCATATGCTCATAGTAGCAATAATGAAATTTCAAAGGACCTAAAATAATTAAGAAATGAAAATGTTATATTTAAAGCTATCTTAGATGATTCAAAAGCAACTATAGCCAAGTACACCAAAAGGAAAAAGAATTTGAACACACTTCTTGGAAATCAAAGATGTGATTCAAACAAATATGGAATTAGCTATAACAAAAAAGTAGTTATAAGTCCCATAAAACTCGATTTGTAAAAGCCACTCATGGGACATGCAACTACTATGGTAGAACTGGTCATATTGCACACAATTATGCAATGAGAAGAACTAAGCATTTGAATCATAAAAGCAAGCTAGTTTGAGTTCCTAAAAGAAAAATCCTTTTTACACCTAACCAAAAAGAACCCAAACTCAAAATGGGTACTAAAGAAATAATCCTCTATTTTGTTGGATTCTTCAAGTGGAAACAACAAATGGTACTTGGACAACAGCTACTCTGGACACATGACTGGAGATGCATCTAAATTTACATTTAGACTTGAAAGATCAAGGGAATGTTACATTTGGAGACAATCGCAAGTCAACTATTCTTGGTGAAAGTAACATTATAATAAACAAAGATTTAATTATTAAGAATGTGCTTTTAGTTGATGATTTAAAACGTAATCTTCTTAATGTAAGCCAATTATGTGATAATGGTTTTAGAGCAACATTTCTTGTCAATAAATGCTCTATTGAAAGAATTGACAATAATAGAGCTTATTTTGAAGGGTATAGACAAATAAATATTTACAAAATTAATCTATATGATTTCAAATCATTAAATGAAACTTGTTTATACTCACAAAATGACAATAGTTGGCTATGGCATAGAAAATTGGGACATACTAGCATGGATGTAATTTCGAAACTTATTAAAAAGAATCTTATCAAAGGTTTATCAAAAATAAATTTACAGAAGGACAAAATTTGTCGAGCATGTCAACAAAAAAAGTAAACTAAGACTTCATTTAAGTCTAAGGATGCTATTTCCTCTTCCAAGCCACTAGAACTATTGCATATGGACTTATTTGATCCTACTTAAACTCTAAGTTTAGGAGGCAAAAAATATAACTTGGTTATTATTGATGACTTCTCTAGATATATATGGACTTTCTTCCTTGCATCTAAAGAGAAAACAAATAATGCATTTTTTAGATTTTGGAAGAAGGTCTAAAATGAAAAAGGTCTTAATATTGTGACTATTCGAAGTGATCATGGGGGAGAATTTAAAAATTATGAAATAGATGATTTTTGCAATAAAAATGAAATTGAACATACTTTTTTAGCACCTAAAACTCCACAACAAAATGGTGTAGCTAAAAGGAAAAATATAATCTTAATTGAAATGGCTAGAACCATGTTGTATGAAAATAATTTACCTAAATACCTTTGGGCTAAAGCTATTAACACTATATGTTATATATCAAACAGAGTTTTCGTAAGATCAATTCTCAAGAAAACCCCCATCAGCTTTGGAAATGAAAAAGACCTAACATATTTTATTTTTATCCATTTGGCACTAAATGTCACATCTTGAACAATGGAAAAGAATGACTAGCTAAATTTGATACTAAAAGTGATGAAGGCATTTTTCTGTGTTATTCCTTTACTAGTAAAGTATATAAAGTGTTTAATAAGAGAACCTTAGTTGTAGAAGATCTATTCATGTTGCTTTTGATGATTCTTTGCCTCATTTATGTTCAAATGATGATGTGGATAATAGTTGTGCTGATTTGGATGAGTTTTCTCTTCAAAATAATAAAGAAGTAGATAAAGAAAATGAATATAAAAAGGATGTCATGGGTAAATCTATTAACAATGATCTTTCTAAAGAATGGAAATATGCAAGATTACACCCAAAAGATCTAATAATCGATGAACCTTTTAATAGAATACAAACAAGATTTTCCCTAAGAAATATAAGTAATCTAGTGTTCTTATCCCAAACTGAGCCTAAAAATATAGAAGAATCCTAAAAGATGGATTCTGGGTATAAGCTATGCAAGAAAAATTAAATCAATTCACAAGGAATGAAGTTTGGAATTTAGTTCCTAGACCTGATAGTAGGTCAGTTATTGAAACCAAATGGGTTTATAGAAACAAACTAGATAAAGCTAGAATAATAACTAGAAATGAGGCTAGATTAGTTGCTAAAGGATATAATCAAGTAGAACGTATAGATTTTGATGAGACATTTGCTCCGGTTGCTACACTAGAAGCTATTAGAATGCTTTTCCCATTTACTGCATTAAAATTTTTTATCTTTTTCAAATTGATGTCAAAAGTTCTTTCTTAAATGGTTTTATAAGAAGAGGTATATGTAGAGTAACCACCATCTTTTGAAAATAATTAATTTCTTGATCATGGTTACAAATTAAACAAAGTTCTTTATGGTCTCAAGCAAGCTCCTAAAGCTTGATATGAGAGACTCAGTAGCTTTCTTTTAAACAAAAGATTTTCTAGAGAAAAAATTGATACAACTCTTTTTTACCAAAATCACAAGTTATATACATTGATCTTACAAATCCATGCGGATGACATTGTATTCGGAGCTACAAACATGAGTCTCATAGATGAATTCGTTGAATCCATGAAGAATGAATTTGAAATGAGCATGATGAGAGAACTTAATTATTTTCTAGGTCTTCAAATAAAGCAATCTAAAAATAGAACCTTTATAAATCAATCTAAATATACCAAAGAAATCTTGAAAGGATTCAAAATGGATAATTATAAAATAAGACCTACACCTATGAGCACAAATGTAAAATATGACAAAGATGAAAATGAGAAAATTGTCTGTGAAAAGCTTTATAAAGGAATGATAGGTGGTTTGTTATATCTAATAGCTTCAAGACCTGATATCATGTTCTTGTGTGTGTATATATGCACGATTTCAATCTTATGCAAAAAAATCACACTTGAGTGCAATAAAATGCATACTTAAGTATCTTGCAGGCACTATTAAAATTGGCTTGTAGTATCCAAAATTTACTTCTTTTGATCTAGTTGGACACTCTGATGGTAACTTTGTTGGGTGTAAGGTATCAAAAAAGTACAAGTGGCACATGCCACTTTCTTGGAAACTCTCTAATATCTTGGTACTCAAAGAAGCAAAATCGGTTGCACTTTCAACCATTGAAGTTGAGTATATAGCTGTTAGTAGCTGTTGTACACAAGTTTTATGGATAAACTAAACTTTGCTAGATTATGGATTAAAGT